>VZTH01002840.1:1810876-1981738 GCA_013397815.1 Aleadryas rufinucha
TTTCGTTCTGGCTCCCTCCTGCCAACTCAGTGGCTTCCCACAGCAGGAAATGAAAGGGACAAGTTGGGAAATGGGGGTAATGGGAAGATGGGATGTGTGTGTGTGTGTGTGTGTGTGTGTGTGTGCAATGTATTGATTGCTGACTGATTTGTTAAAAAAAGAAAAAAAAAAGCTTCCTTATAACTCAGAGGAAATGCTGTGGCTCGAGTTCTTCTGTGTAAAAAATGGCAGCTCAGCTGGCCTGGCTATATGCAAAGGGTTTTTATCAGTGCAGGAATGAGAGCAAATTACATAATGTTTTAGGAAAAAGAAAAAAATTCTTAGGTTTCAGTAGTTTCAGGCGGGCGAATTGTGACTTTGTTTTGCCCTGCAAGTCAGTGTATCGTTATTCCTGGGGATGGGGCTGTGTGCTTGTGCATGCTTCTTCCATGTCTGTGTGCTTCCATTGGTCACCCAGAGCCGATCTTGTTCTGTAGATAGTTGTATTTCTGCAGTCAGTTTACCACCTACTTATTTAAACTAGGTATCAGAAGTGACAGAAACAATGTGTGTGCATGCCTATGTAGCCCTTGAGTGAATATCTTTATCACAGTGATATATCTGTATGTGTTGATGCTTTAGATGCATATACTGAGCATTGGCATTGCTTTTTGTGTCAGCATCTCCATCCTTTCTGTATTGTGCTATCCCAGCGCAGATGTTTGGGCATGCATAACATCAGCATTTGTGTTTAATATCCCTGAAATGCACAGCAACATATGAGCATTGCAGGACTGAGGAGAGTAAATATGCATAAAATTGGAATCTCCTTTGGTTATTTTACTTTGTTAGTTATGCACGCTTGGCATGTACAAGAGAGAAATACATTTGACAGACCTGAGAGTTATTTGTGTTTGTCTACAGAAATTTACATTTGGTGTTTGAAATCATCCTAGCTCCTGTGCATTTGTTTGGTTGTTAAAGTCTTTCATGTTATTTTAAATTCAGTTCTTGTAGTTTATCTATAATCCTTGGCAGGTACAGTAGCTCAGTGGTATACGATTTTTAACCCAAATGACGTTTTGGAACAATGTCAACTGAAAAACATTTTCTTTTTTCTTTCCTTCTTTCTTCTTCAGATTCTTTATCTTTGTTCAGGAGCCTAAGGTTGCTTGCTGATCATAAGAAGATGATTCTGTGGCTCTTTCTGGTTCTGTCATCTCCAGTTTCTTCTACAACTGCAGATGCTGATATATCTGTGGAAATTTGCAATGTTTGCTCCTGTGTGTCAGTTGAGAATGTACTCTATGTCAACTGTGAGAAGGTTGCAGTCTACAGACCAAATCAGCTTAAACCACCATGGTCTAATTTTTATCACCTCAACTTTCAAAACAACCTGCTAATTATTCTATATCCAAATTCCTTTCTTAATTTTACACATGCAGTGTCCTTGCAACTGGGTAATAATAAGTTACAGAACATTGAGGGAGGGGCCTTTATGGGTCTTAGTGCATTAAAACAGTTGCACTTGAACAACAACGAATTAAAGATTCTCCGGGCTGACACTTTCCTTGGCATAGAGAACTTGGAGTATCTCCAAGCTGACTACAATTTAATCAAGTTTATTGAACGGGGAGCCTTCAATAAGCTTCACAAGCTGAAAGTCCTGATACTTAATGACAATCTGATTTCATTCCTTCCCGATAATATTTTTCGATTTGCTTCTCTAACCCATCTGGATATACGGGGGAATCGAATACAGAAGCTTCCATACATTGGAGTTCTGGAACACATCGGGCGAATTGTTGAACTGCAGCTGGAAGACAACCCCTGGAATTGTACTTGTGATTTGTTGCCTTTGAAAGCGTGGCTGGAGAACATGCCCTATAACATCTACATTGGAGAGGCTATCTGTGAAACACCCAGTGACTTGTATGGAAGGCTGCTGAAAGAAACCAATAAGCAGGAGCTGTGCTCCATGGGGACAGGGAGTGATTTTGACGTGCGCATCCTGCCTCCCTCGCAGCTGGAGCCCGGTTACAGCACTCCCAACGGCCACACCACTCAAACATCAGTGCACAGATTGGTCACAAAGCCGCCAAAGACTACAAATCCTTCGAAGATCTCGGGGATAGTAGCAGGCAAAGCACTGTCTAATCGCAATCTCAGTCAGATCGTATCTTACCAGACCAGGGTGCCTCCTTTAACTCCTTGTCCGGTCCCTTGTGTTTGCAAAACTCATCCTTCAGACTTGGGATTAAGTGTAAATTGCCAAGAAAGAAATATAGAATCGATGGCTGAACTCGTACCAAAACCTTTAAATGCCAAGAAACTGCATGTAAATGGCAATTATATTAAGGATGTGGATACTACAGATTTCGCTGAGTTTGAGGGGCTGGATTTGCTACATTTAGGCAGCAATCGGATTTCAGTGATCAAAGGAGATGTTTTCCGCAACCTTACAAATTTACGGAGATTGTATCTCAATGGCAATCAGATAGAGCGTCTGAGCCCAGAAATGTTTGCTGGCCTCCACAACTTGCAGTATCTGTATTTGGAATACAATGTTATCAAAGAAATCCTAGCAGGCACCTTTGACTTAATGCCAAATTTGCAGTTGCTCTACCTGAACAACAATCTTCTGCGAAGCTTGCCAGCGTATATTTTTGCTGGTGCACCACTTGCTAGACTGAATCTGAGGAACAATCACTTCATGTATTTACCTGTAAGTGGTGTTCTTGATCAGCTAAAATCTCTTACACAAATAGATTTGGAAGGTAATCCATGGGACTGCACTTGTGATTTAGTTGCTTTAAAATTGTGGCTTGAAAAGCTAAATGACGGTATTGTGGTGAAGGAATTGAAATGTGAAACACCTGTGCAGTTTGCTAACATAGAACTTAAGTCTCTGAAAAACGAGATTCTCTGCCCTAAGCTTTTAAACAAGCCATCTGCTCTGTTCACTAGTCCCATGCCCGCTGTTATTTTTACAACACCACTGGGACCAGTCCGGAGTCCTCCTGGTGGCCCAGTTCCATTGTCCATCCTAATCTTGAGCATATTGGTTGTGCTGATTTTAACAGTGTTTGTTGCTTTTTGTCTTCTTGTTTTTGTGCTTCGGCGCAACAAAAAACCAACTGTAAAGCATGAAGGGATTGGAAACCAAGAGTGCAGTTCTATGCAACTGCAGCTAAGAAAGCACGATCACAAGTCAAACAAAAAAGATGGACTGGGTGCAGAGACCTTCATTCCTCAAACCATTGAGCAGATGAGCAAAAGTCATACCTGTGGCTTGAAAGAGTCCGAAACAGGCTTCACCTTTGCTGACCCACCAGGGCAAAAAGTCATTCTGAGAAATATGAATGACAAGGAGAAAGATTTATTGCATGTGGATTCCAGAAAAAGACTTAGCACAATCGATGAACTGGATGAGTTATTCCCTGGAAGGGATTCCAATGTATTTATTCAAAATTTTCTTGAAAGTAAAAAAGAATACAACAGCATAGGGGTCAGTGGCTTTGAAATACGTTACCCAGAGAAACTGCAAGACAAAAAAAACAAGAAATCTCTAATAGGTGGTAATCATAGTAAAATTGTAGTAGAACAAAGAAAAAGTGAATATTTTGAACTAAAAGCTAAACTTCAAGGTTCACCCGACTACCTGCAAGTCCTTGAAGAACAAACAGCTTTGAATAAAATATAGGTCATACAATCTTATTGCCTACAGAGGACATTTATTTAATGATGAAAGTGCCTTTTGTTGACTTTTAACTTCCAAATACTATATTATATTGATAGGCATAGAGGCAGGTGTATCCAAGGGTGTCTGATTAACTGTAGCTGTGTATGATTTGTCAAGTAGAGGAGAATTTCCTTAATAGATTTTACTCCATAAAGCTCATGCCCTGTGGAATCCTGTAGGGATACTGCAAACTCTATTGCCAAAGGGATGCTTTATACACATTACACTGAATTTAACCTCAAGAGGCATATATGTTTTGTATCTTAAATGCAAACCATCGTCTCCTTGTGATTTGTTAGAACAAACACAAGAAACCTGGTACTGATATTTGTACTTCAGCTGGGTCCTTCATCCTGCACGTGGATTTAAGTTGGTGGAACTGGAGTAATCCTTTGATTTGTGGTGTTCTAATGGCACTGTTTAAAGCTTACCTGGAAAGTAACAAGCATGCAAAGAGAGAACATTCAATAGTATGTGTAAATTGGTTACATTTATGGGCTGCATCTTGAAACCACTGGAATTATAATGTTAAATTGTGCAAATATTTGTTTGAAATATACCATGCATTACATACCTATGAAATAAATCTGACCACCTGAAGCATACATGTCTATACAGAAAATTTTAAAAAGAAAGAAAGAAAGAAAGAAAGAAAGAAAGTAGTTCAACCTGACTTCTGCAGTATTCGTGACATCTGAAGAAAATATTTGATATTTATGCAGAATCTGTTCTAAGACTCATCTCCAATTAAAGCTAAAGTTCTTCTCAGTTACGTGAAACTCTTACAACCCCAACAGGTTGTCCAAAATTGTCAAAGTGCTTACTGTGTGAGCGTAGCAGAAATTATTTTTGTAATATAATTCATATTTATGAAATACTTTGTATACTACATAGGAAAAAAAATATGTACTCCTTAATATGTATTTAATATGCCTGACTTGTTTTCCTGATCACAATGCATTAATCATTCAGTATAAATAAAACCAGAACAATATACCAAACAGCAACCGGGGATGTAATGTATAGCATCATCCAGAATTAAGTGATCAGATATAATGATAATAATAATAAAATTGTTCTGTACTATTCTTGTGAGATTAGCATATTATCTTATTTCAGATTTGTTACCAATGGTGCGTTTTAAAATAGATTCATTAGTTTTTTAGTATTGTGTCTCAGGCAATTATTTGCCATGAGTTTTCTTGCTTTTCAGGTCTCTACAGCTTAATCTAAATACTTTTCACTACAAGTATTTACAGGAATTCTTGCTAAGGGGAATTTTTTTATTGCATATGCAGAAGTTTTCTGTTCTTATTATCTCTCTGGCTGCTGTTGGTCAGCAAAACCTGATCAGAACAGTGAACAATATGGCAAATCCTCTCTAAAACCACAGTGCAAAATGGATATAGTGGTCTCAGTTCAGAGGACTGTGTAGCTCATAACTAGAGAATAAAAGCTTTCCTTTGTGAAAGCTGGATCTGAATAGCCAGGAAAAAAGGTAGGAGAATGGAAAATCCCCATTGTATCTCACTGATAGATGGTACTTTGACATGAGAATGGAAATATGTTGGTAAAGCATCCTACAGTGAATCTATGCGATGAGATTAACAAAATTTCTTTGACTTGATGAGCTTTGGATAAGACCCTCTTATCTCCTTTGCTTTCAGAACCTTTACCCCCCCCCTACCTTTTGTAATCAATACATAAATCAATTAGGATAGCAGGATATAAACATGAACATTTTTCACAAATTTGAAGCTAGCAAAAATTAGAGCAAGACTCAATAATAATACTGTGGAGAAGTCTGTGTCAGCTATTTCCAATATAAACCTCTAATTTCAGGGCTTTATGACACTGAGTTGAAATTTTTATTCCGGAATGATACTTGGCAAACAGCCTGCAGTATATTTTTATCAAAACAGGCAAAAAAAAAAAGCACTGCTTCTTTATTTTAGAGAAAGCAAACAAAACATTTCTCTACTTTCAGACATTTGTTTATGCTCTTGTGGCTTAGAAAGAAGGTGGTTTTATTATTTTTCTCCATACTTCAAAGTATATACGTGACTTCAGATAATAAAATTACGATAGATAAATTAATGGCTGAGTTTCTTTCAAAAAGCTGCAGCTATTCATGCACAATAATTAACTCAATTCAGAATGTCATAGGGATTTTCAGGACATGGATACTGCGTACACACGCAGTTCTGGCATAAAAAGTTCCTGGTTGACCAGCGATGCAATGCGTGGCTAAGGGTTGGATGAGAACACGTGTGTTTATTGGCTGTGGATTAAGGAGTGTCCATGCTGCACTGACCAGGTGGACTCTGCTGGCTCCTTCGGTAGGCTGATGACAGGGTCTGCTCTGCACAGTGCTGTGTGGCCTCGAGGATGTGTCCAAGTTCACTGGGATTTGCCAAAGCAGAAGGTGTCTGACACACTCAGTGCGTTGTCACTGTCATGTCCTCTCTGATCATCCTGAGAGGAATGTGTTAAAAATATTAAAAATAGTAAATAAGGAAATACTTCTAACTGATGGTAGAACTGATGTGCTTATGACTTGTGTTGCCCTGAGTCAAAAGAACAACGATAAATGATCATACCTTCCTCAGCTAAAAAAATTGAGGGTTTTTTGTTTTATTTTGTGTTGTGAGGTTTTCTGAGGGTGTTCTTTCTGTTTTGGTTTTTCTTTTTTCATTTGTTTGAGTTTTTTTTTTTGGTTTTTGGAGTGGTGTCTTCTATTTGCTGATCAAAAGAAGAAGAACTGGACCGTTATGCTGTACCATTACACTGGGTCAGAGTTTCCTGATCACTGAAGCCCCAATCCCATTTCCCATCACTGAGGCCCCATTTCAGCTCAACCTAAATCATGTGCAGAGGTACTGTTCATGAGGTAATAATTAGATATCTGCCCAAGGGTGGGGCTTAGATAGAGTTTTGTCATTGACTTCAAAACAAGCCAGCTCAGAACCATTGTATATAATCCATAGAGCCCAGTGACTGTTCTGGGGTTATGCAGTTGAGTGTAGGTTCACCAGCATCAGTAAAGGTTGCACAATCTGGACCTTCCTGTAGAAATTGTTCCTAAGTGTTTTACAATGTATGGTGCAATATGTAGGCATAATAGTGTGAGTGAAGAATGCAGAAGCTGGCAAAACACTATTTTTCTGTGAAATTGTTACTTTGAATGGCAACCTTAGTGTCAGTTTATTTTCTCCACGTTTTGAAACAGTGTATGTGTCTGCACAGCAGTTTTAGTGTGATGTCCATTCAAATCTCTGGTCAGTCTTTCTGAGAAGGTGACTCTTGGGTGTGGCTTAACAGGTCTGTCTGTTCATTATATTGGTTTGAGTGGCCATGCTTGTAAAATGGCTGTTAAGACCCATAGACATAAACTGAATCGGTGAAGGTGTTAACATAATCTGTTGTCGCCGTTGTATTATAAAGAAGTTTCCATTTTTAAATGAAACCAATAAAGTGTAATCGTTTCCTTGAAAAAGAAAAAAAATTGTGCAATTTTATCAGAAAGCAAATACCACGGTGCAAGAACACAAGAACAGGTGATTTATGTTTTGCATTGTGTTCAAGATTGACAATAATGCAGCAATCTAGTATAAATATCTTTTTTAAATGCCTTTTTTTTTTTAAAGCCATAATGATGATATAAATTATAAAGGCATGGCCTTGTGAATAATGTTAACAAATGTTTCAGAATCAAGAAAAAACATCCGGAACTTGATGGTGGTATAATATCTATAATATCTTTTGCATGATTTGTATGTTGATATTGTATGAAATGAGCACAGTGAGACTTTTTTTTTGGTTGCATCCAAAGAGTTAGGAAGGAAATATAACAAGAATGTATTTATAATCACTCTATTTTGAAATAAAGTAAAGAAAACAAAATGTATTGGCTTTACCCTGTTTTGATCATTACTATTTTAGGTTAGCTTATAATTAAGACAGTTACGTACAACATCCAGTCCAATGTAAAACACAGAAACTTATTGTTTATTAATTTTGTTTGCCTTCATCAACATCAAAATACTAGTCAGTGTTGACTTCAGAATTTGTATTAAATATTAATAAAATTGTTTGGTACTATTGTATATCTGAAACTAGACTTTGTTAAGTGCCTGTGATATTCTCTTTTGGATTATTTGTGTATGGATGAGAGAGAATCTGTAAAGCAGTTATGCAGTAATGTTTTCTAACCACCTCAACAATTTGTTGTATTTTAGAAGTTTTTCTCATCTTTTGTCCAACAAAATCTTCCTCTCCCCTGTTATGCAAAAAATCCCTCCAAAGTCAGTGAATTTTTTCATTACTACCACAAGCAGAATTTAGTTTTTAGCTGGATTCTCAGTTCTTCAACCCAGAAGTGCTTAGAGGAACAATTACATAATGTTAAGGGCATTTGTTTTGATTCTACTCTCTTCTTATTAGTCATTTGCAATAACAGTTTTTCAGAGGAAAGAAAAAGTAGTTTGTCCTTATCAGAAGCAAAAATATCAATCCATCTACCATTTCATTTGGTTAAGTTACTTTTATAACTGAAAGTTGAAAAGACATCTTTAGGTAATTTAAGTTCCAAATTTATATTTTGTGGTTAAAATGGTGTACAAAGCCTCATGAAAATCTTCATGGCAAGGGAGAAGAGCAGGAACAGAATTACATTTAGATTAAACATCCCCTGTTGTGCAGGGTTTAACATCCATCATAATGGCAGTGAATGAGAATCAGAATGGGATATGGAGTGGAAAATCAGGACTTTATACAGATTTTTTTTCACTTCCAGTTGAAGTGTAACATTAGGAACAAACCCACAGCATTAGTTGAGAAAGGCCTATATATAATATTCCATATAATTTCTTTCTAAAGAAAAGCTCGAGAACCAAGAATTAATTATTCATGTTTTGATAATAAGTGTGCACTGCTCTCCTGAATGCAGAGGAACTTGAAAGTTTTCTGTTAATATGTTTTGTCATTATTAGTCTTTATTTCCAATTTCAATTCACTCATCCTTATGTATTATGATTGATGCTGTGTTGGAAAACAAAAATAGGAATATTATTGCTCAGGGACAAACTCTTCTCAGAAATTTTACCAATGTAAATCCAGACTGACTGAACAGACTTCAATGGAGTCAAATCTGCCTTATCCCTGTGAACAAAAAGAGCAGAAAATACTAGATCTATCCATCATTGAAATAAAAATAAGAATTTTTTGACTTGAAATGTAATATAATCTTGCTTTATACTCTGTTGATTTGTGTGGTAAAGCTGTTGCTATTTTCAAATGACTGTAGGGAGAGCACAGACCAAGTGCAGTCCTGTGTCTGTTTGATGTCAGTGGAACTATACAATGATTCAAGAGCTGTGGGCATCCCAGAGCTGTACTATGGGAACAAAACTATATAAATTTGCTGGTTTATACAGAGACTTGGGATAGATCTCACATAAAATACAAATGCTTTCTTAACAATACAATTTACTTTCTCCCTATAATGGAGTAAATTTCTGCTGCTCTTGTTTTTCATTAAGTAGAGAGTTTATCGCAAATATCTTTGTTTTACTGCTAATGTTAACTGTATTCACTAGCAGACTTGAGATAATTCATTTATTGCCTGAAAGCAGTACAGTGCAACAGTCTGTTGTTTTTGAAATATCAGTCACTGGTAACAGACAGATACTGAGTTATACCGAATTTCCATTCCCTACATAATAATTCCATAAGTAATTCCTCAAAAGCACAAATAAAGATCAGATAAGAAAAAAAGTCCTATCGTTACTAAATCTGATTTTTTTCTATGTGTGTATGTGAAGGCTGAACACAGTGTAGCACAAGTCTGATGGATAACAAGTGGTACCTGATTTCTCGTTGGTCTTTGTTTAACCAGAAAACAGAACGGGATCTCTGAATGATTTAGTCGTCATTTTGTAAAGGTAGAGCAACAAAGAATATTCCTAAGTTTCCCTCATCCACGAGGATTTCATTTCTTGGTTTAATTTCATGTAATTTCCTGGAAATGTGTGCGCTATGACCTTCCAGAGCATCCTCCCACTCCATGCTCTCACTTCACCTTAAGTGAGCCAGTCCTTTACAGCTGAAGGTTTTTCTAGGCTTGGGTTGATGGCAGTTTTCAAAGAGGCAGAAGAGTGGGATTTGTCAGTTCCTAAAAACCAGCTAAAAAAGGCAAACTAAGAGCCTATCCTGCATGGTTTCTGAGTCACATCAGATGGTGTACGATCCAAAGCAGAGAAATGCAGGAAATGCTTTAAGCTTCTGTTGGGAAGTTTTCTGCTGGGCTTTTGAAGCTGGACAATTGTGGCTTTCCACGAGTGTAAGTTGTGCAGTGTAAAGTAAATGTGATTCAGTCAATTGAATCCTGACAGACTGTGGCTAAATCTTGCAGACATCTGCCCCCACTTACCTGAGCCAGGCTTTGGTGTCACTGCTCACTGAAAAGTCTTGGACAAATTACTCAGGTTCAGGCAGATGTGATACAGATTTCTCAGCGAGGCTTTCAGCTGGGATGTGGATACATTTGTGTGCACCCTGGGGGCTGTTTGGGTGTGGGGGTCAGTCTGTACCCAGTGTTTGCTGAGCAGTGGCTTTGGTAGAGGCTCTCTTCATGTGCTACATTGGTGCTCACATCTGAATATGAGACATTGTGCAGAAAGCACATCTCAATGAGCAGAGTCACAAAGGGCAGCATGTTTTGACAGATTTTGAGCTCTTCCCTGCAAGAAACTGCAGGAAAGGATGTACCATACAGCAGATTTTCTTGCTCCCTGGCAGGATTTCATAAACCCTGTGAGTCCTTCTCAGCAGGGTATTCTTCTTGTCTATACACCACAAATAAGGCTCCAGGTCACCAGTCTCGTGTATGTGCAGTCTGTGTTTGCTTATACCCAAAAATAGTTTCATGGAGAAGGGTAGGATAATAACTTTCCTTTTTTTTCCTTTTCCTTTTTTTTTTTTTCTGAAAAGTGAAATGGGCTGAATTTGAATTTTTCCAGGCTGAAAAAGAAAAATACAGGCATTTTAAAGAATGGTCATATTGTTGGTTAATATCTGTACTATGAAAGTATTTTGTTAAGAGAGAGAGGAAGAAAGCAGTTGGGTTTGTATTTTTAGCACACAACTTTTCAACTTCCATTCTTGGGTTAGAATATGCCCCTGGGGTGCCAAGGGACTTACATGTGCAGCTCAGGGCACAATTTAGTTGCAAAGATTCATCCTCAATGTCCTTCTGCCTTTTGTGTGGTAGAAATAAAATGCAAGGTTTTGAATGTTCCCTATCTGCTTTAATGGAAGTTACATCAGCAGGCGTTCTTCAGGACCAGACTTCAAGCTCCTGTTGAGCTGTGCCTGCAGTTTGATGAAGTTGGTTAGCAACAAGAGCACAAATGTCATACAAAGGGTGATTTCTTTGGATGGGGTTGACACTTTGAAATAATGGGGATTCATATAGTTTCCTTCTTAAATATGGCCATGTCATTGCACTGTTTTATACTTAGGAAGATCTTTACTTCTTCGATCAGTTCAATGAACCAGTGGTTTTACAGATGTGATCAGGAAATTGGGTCCAAATATCTAGAAAAAAAGATTTGCTTTTAATTCTCATGGTTTTTAAAGATGAAAATAAAGTGACAACATTGTGAATAACCTAGATTTAAGATTTATTTTTGTTCAATGAAAATGACTTTTGCCTTAACGAAGTGAAATATTCAGAAAGTACAAGTGAAATGTTAAAGATTTAATTTGGGAAAATTTGGTTTGTGCCAACAAACAAGGCCCCTATTTTGTAATCCTTTCTTAAGAATATAAGCTATGGATGCCATAAGAGGTTTTATCTTTTAAGTAGCTTCCCCTAGAATCTGGAGTTTCAATTCAGCTGTTGGAGCTATGCCGTGAGCATGATTTTATGATTTTGCTGTATTGGTCAACAAAACAAGAGTGTGACACATTCTTTCTGTGTAGCTTTGTCAAGTAATTTATGCCACTCATGACAGCAAAGATAGTAAGGATTATAAATTGTAAAATGTGTTGGTAAGGATTCCTATACATTTGTAATGTGCTTTCAAAATGAAAGCAGCATGCAAATGATGAGTATTATCAGCATACAATCCGTTTCAAAAGGGGAGTACCATTGTACTGTGCATAGTGCTCTATTGTTCAGATTGAGAAATATCACTGAAAGTGGATAAGCTGTGTTTTCTTCTTCATAGGCTTTTCTTCTTCAGCTGTTAAATAGATCTGTTTAGTCTGTACAGAGCAATACAACTCTGAGCCTTCCGCAAGAAAATACATAAGCCTAAAAACAACAAGCAAATACATTCCCTCCCAGAAGAACATCTGCATTGTAGTAATAAAATCACTCATATTTTCCAGTAACATTGGCACTTTTGGCCGTTTTTGCTATGCTGACAATCTGTGGAATTGAGATGTGGAGTTGGCATCAGCTCCTGTTTCCTTTCTCCACACAATCATTCCCTTTGACATTATACATGGACGAGGTCAGTTTGCCTAAATGTGTCTCAGTGCCATATGGGGCTGAAGCAACAACATGAATTCATACCCATTCTGCAGGCATTTGCTATGAACTAGAACCAGAACTATCATGAACTAGATATGCTCAGAGACAACAGAAACATGGCAGTGACCTTTACTGAAATGCCTTCTCCTTTTCCCTCTGGAGCACACCTGTGCCATGGCCCACAACATGCACAACGCCCTTGGCTTGCACCAAGGAACAAGGTTGTAGCAGGGCTCAGTAACATCCTTGTTTTGACATTGCAGGGAAGCAAAGTAACACAGGAGCTCTGTAATCAAGAATGTAAGACTCTCCTTGGCTGTCTGCTATTCAATATGTGGGCTGGTCCCTTTTGCAGTAGGAGGAGTAATCTTCACTTCTGGGTCCAGTCTAAACTCTAGGGATCGAGTAGGAAGAACTTGTTTGACCAAATGAGATTTCCTCCACAGCACAGCTGGCCTAGGTTCTCTGTCAGATATGTGGAGGTACATGTTTTTCCCTGTCTGTGAAGAGTATACATTCAAACCTGCATTAACACTTCTAATGCTTTGGTAATGTGCTACACATAATGCATGTGCACATGCAAAATTGCATTTCCGTGTGGTATTGCTGAGTGTTGCTGGCAGTAAATGAGGACAACCATGTTTTACCTCAAAACCTACTGTGGTGGCCAGATTCAGATTGCTTTCCCTAATAATCACATATGCTTCTGGTATAATAGTTTATTTTCTTAATAACAACATTGTCTTTCTTTTTAACAAAGACAGAAGGCTTTCACCTTTTTTTTATACTCATTCCTCTCTGCAGTTGAAGTTCTATTAATCCATTTCCAACCCATAAGGAACAAAGAAAAAATCCTCTACAGGAAAACTCCACTTTATGTAACGCACTGAAGATGGCACTGTAGTAACAACTTCATACTGTGAGTGATAAGATATGCTTGTGTTTGTTCCTGGGAAATTGTGATTTTTATTTTGTTTTTAGTTTATTTAGCTCAGCTAAATAAAGCCAAAGGTCAGTTTAATGCAGCACCACCCAATACTGCTACTGTAATTAAGGGTGAAGAAGTGTTTCTGTTACTTGGACTTATCACAAGGAGACTCCAACTCAACCCAAACTATGTGGAATAGTTTATAGTTGATCTTCATAATGAGAGTTTTGGGGGTTTTTTGTTAAAAAAGAAAAAATCCAAAGAAGACAACAAAACCCTTTCTGTAAAGGATATCATTCCATGTCTGTAACCTTTACAGGCCATGTTAAGGCATATTAATACCACAGCAGGTCTCTAAAGACCCAATGAACCTTGGGGCAGGGCTTTATGGTATTAGTTGCACTAAACAAGTCTTCCACAATTCAGTTTCCTATGGAGTTTGGAGGCTTTTATACATCTGGAACAGGAGCTTCAAGTTAAAAAGAAAAACAACCAACCAACCACACACAAGGAACACCAGTCACAGGTAACAGCCACATTTAGGTTAATGATAATTTGTAGTAGGAATAAAGAAAAACAAATTAAAACTGACACTTATATATGTCTGAAAGGATGCTTCTACCTGTTTCATAACCCAGGCCTTTTAAGCCTTTCCCTCGTAGCAGGTGGGAGTTTTGGGTTGTTTTGAAGTATGTGAGTAATTGGGCCACTGTGCAGCAATTACCTCTCACAGCT
This sequence comes from Aleadryas rufinucha, assembly GCA_013397815.1. Classification (NCBI taxonomy): domain Eukaryota; kingdom Metazoa; phylum Chordata; class Aves; order Passeriformes; genus Aleadryas; species Aleadryas rufinucha. The sequence goes on from VZTH01002840.1 coordinate 1,824,800, forward strand.
ACTTCCATCATACATTCCTGAGCTATTTTGAAGGGGATTAAAAAGGGAAACTTTACATTCTTTTTAGGGTTTGTCTCGCTCAAGAGAAGTCAGTGGAAGAATTTGTGTGAACTGCCACAATGGGGATCTTTTTCAGGTGTTGAGAAAAAATTGCAGTATTTAAAATTCCACTGCTTTCCATGAGAGACAGCATCTGTCCCAGACGACCTAAGGCTCTTTGTCAGCAAACTAATTTTGGGGAGGAAAATTTTGGCTTTTTTCAAAACTCCCCTCTCAAGCAGCCTAAGTACTTCTCCTCCTGCAGTCTGGTATTATAAGGGCAGCTTTTCAAAGATATGGGAGTTAAATGAGTAAATAAGTTTAGGGCCTTGATCTTGGAATAAATCTGGTAGGAGCTCTCTAATTACCCCAGCAGGATGCTCTGCTCTTTACAAAGCACTTTCCAGCTGCCTGAGCAGCCTCCTCAGCCTCCCCTTCTTTGCCAGCTCAAAACTTCCCACAGAACCTCTGCAGATCCCTCTGCAGAGGAAGATGCTGGGTTTGTTCTGGTGTGAATGAAAGCAGGGGTAAATGATTTCTGTTTGTGCCACCATGACCTCCAACTACAGTAAAAACTCATTGTGGGTAATGGAGACAGACACAGGCAAGCCAAGAAGCCCATAGTAAGGTAGGGATGCTGAAGGGGGAACTGAAACAACTTGTGTTTAAAGTTCTGGAGCTGGAATTTCTGCTTAGAGGTGACTTTGGGGCCATGGGATTGCTTAGAGGCCAGTGAAGCAGTTAGCAAGCAAGATAGGTGGGAACAGACTGAGCTGCTACAAAAATAAGCACTCTAACTTATATACTCATATAAACATTTGGAGATGTCTGTGATGCATTGGCTGTTAATATTTAATTTATCACCTATTAAATATTTCATTTTGTATAGTTCTTTACTGGAAAGGAGATGGATTGTATCATCCACAAGGACCTATCTATAAAGATCTGGCAGATTTCTCAGTCTTTTGAAAAATAATTATATTTATGAGCAGTTTGCAGGAGGTAAAATGCATTATGAGGAGATTAGTCATGTGCAAACGTGTTGTCTCATTTTAGTTTGTAAAAAGGCAGGAGTAAACACCTGCAGGCAGTATTTGTATTGGAAAGGGAGCGTTATTATGGACCTGTAGAGAAGCTGCCACCTGGATCTTCACTATCTCCATCATCACACAAAATTTGAGCTGTTTGCTTCTACCTCCCATGGCTGAGGGAGCACGGAGCAGAGTGAGGGGTTGAAGTATTAGCACAGGGCACTGTCCCTGTGCTTGAGCCCCCTGCACCCATGGGCAGTGCAGCTGTCCCTGCATCCTTGGGAATTCAGGTCTTTGCCGCTGTGCCTCCCTGGGGCTTGTACCACTCTAATACCTGGAGGGTGAAGCGGCCCAAGGCACAAGCCAGTAGAGCTTGAGCACCATCAAAAGGCAATGCTGTGCAATCCTCCCCCTATTTTTTTTTTCCCCATGAAAATGGCACATGAAAGCTCCATGCCAGTCTGTGCCCTGTTCTGTGGTCACACATGGCCACCATCTCCACTGACTGTGTCCCATCCCACACACACAGATCTTGGCAAACCCTGAAAGCAGTCCCCCTCTCTGTTGTCAGGCCTCTGACTGTGCTGCAGACAATGAACACCTCCTTCATTTTCCAGTAGTTCTTGTTCTTAATCCAGGAAAGCATTTTCTGAGGTCCTCAATAGCAAGCTTAAGGTTAAGCATTTATTTAAGCACTTTTGCTAAACTGTGTCTTGCTGAATCCCTGCCAGATGAAAACAGATGGGCTAATTTACCCTGATGTCCTTCCATGACTTCAGGAGAGCTGTGAGAGCAGCAATCCTGATGAAAGGTGGACTCCAAAGCAAGCGAGGGGCAGAGTTAAATGGTTCCAGGCCACAAGATATTTCTGAGTTCCCTGGGAATCTGTGGATTTGGAGATTGTTCTTGCCATCCTTATCCCTTCTCTTCTAGGGGAGAGTGCAAGCCTCTCTGCAAGGAGTGTCACCCCAACTGGTCATCCCTGGTGCCATCTCAGATACCTACAAGGAACAGAACCAAGGAACATCAGTCTTCCTCCATTTGTCACCAAGAAACAGCTGTGCCTGGGTTCTGTGCAGTGAGCAGGGCTCTTTTTCTGCCATTGCACACAGTCTGTGCTGTAGGGTGATGGAAACAGAAATGTGCTCCTCTTCTGATGGCATTTCTGATGACCCAGTGGAGACACAAACTGTTGATGGATCCTTAAAACCATTCCCTTTTATTAACAAGCAGCCAGCCATGCTTGATTCTCTGAAAACTGATGTTAATATGTTAGAATTCAGTATAAAATTTTGACCACTGTCTGTCACTCATGAAACAATGTGATAAGTTTAAGGTTTTGCAATATGTTTTAAAAAAGCATTAAATAATGGCTTATACAACATATTAATGAAACAAATTGCGAACTTAGGAACACAGATTTGTGGAGATGCATTTTTAAAGTAAATTGGTTTTTATTCACAAACCTGAAAATGTTGCTAATGCTAGCAGACAGTTTAAATGCTATAGTATAAGGTCTCAGAAAGGTATATGACTTAATGTGGTCTTAAAGAAAAAGAGTGAGAGAACGTGGAATTAAAAGCTTTAACATAATTCAAGAGTAAGCTGAATCAATACTGTCTTGGCAGTATTTATTGTTCCAGTGTTATATTTAAGGGTTTTTTTTCTGTGCATGGTTTTCTTCTCCAACTGATGATACTCCTGCTATCCACAGACAGTCTAGCTTGTTACCAAAATGTGCCTGTTTATAATAGCTTTAATGCCAAATGAAAAAGTAGGAGGAAGAAAGGAAGGGTGGAATTTGGGCTTTAAGATGTCTTTCTCATGAATTATTCATATTATTTATTTCACAAGATCAAATGCTGTTTTTGAAAAATAGTATGACAGGGAGTGCGCAAGAGATTTCAGAGGTTGAATATGAGCAACAAACCTTTTCTAGGAGAGAAAAAACAATAAAACGATCTCCAAACCTCAAACAGAAAGTTTGCATAAGAAATATCAAAGATCAGTGTTGTGGGACTGTAAAATGCAGACCTGAATCTATCATTTTATTTTTATAGCAAGGCGTCGTCAAGCTCTTCTCTGATCCAAGACTAAACAGCAATTTTCGAAATGTGGTGGCAGAACACAGATCACCTTCATTTTTAGAACATTGCTTGGAATGAGCCACTGCATGTATTAACCTCTGTAAAAACAGTGAATCTCAGCTTCTTGAACAGCACTTTATTCTCTTTGGGTAATTAACTCCAGTATGTGAATGGTGAAGTTCCTTTTTTTAGCCCAGTGAGCAGGAAAGGGTATATATGGAAAGCCAGTCTCACCTTCCTACTTTCTTTGTAAGCACTTAAAGGGCAGCAGTGGACATCTTCCTGAAATTCACTGGATGTGTATTGGGGAACGCCCCCTGGCAAAGAAGCTGAGGATGTTCCTAGCCCTGCTTCCCTGTGGAGGTGGGAAAGGCAGGCTTGGCATGGAGACCCGCTGGTAGCCTCTCCTGCATCTGCTGGGATCAGCAGAGCTCCACTGACCTGAGTAGCCCCAGGATGACCTTTACAGTGGATCCAGCCTCTGCAGTGTCACTGGTGTGCATGGAAGTGCAATGTGCTGGAAGAACAACAGGCTTTTCCTCTTGATACCATGGAACGATGATGTGGGCTTGGAAAATACTTTGCACTCTCTAATGCCTTCTTCTCTCCTCTTTCCTTGCCTACTCTGCATATAAATTAAGACCAACTGGGGTTGTACCAGCTGCCTAATTTATTCAGATATTCAGATTTGTATTTAATGTCATCTCCTTGTCAGCCATGGTAGACTCTGGTTCAGACCCACGGTTTTTGCTGCTGCAGCAACCCCTCACAGGCACAGAAGCTGGAAAACAAGTAGGATGTAATTCAAGAGCTCTTTACATCTATGTAACCACGGATACCTAAGTGATGCATATGACCAGTGTTTACAAAGTAAAGTGCATTTTTTCCAGAAAAGGGAAGCACAGACTGTGAATACTCCCTGGGACATATGTGCAGGAGATAAAAAGTAAAAGTAAAGCTCTTCCACCTTTGTGAAACAGTATTCTGTAGTAAGTTCTAGTTTCAGTTGTTGTGACTATAGTAGAGGTGGATGGCTGTGGGTTTGTGGCTTTGATGGCCATGGTAGACTTTGATGGCCCAATTTCATATTTAAAGATAGGTGTGAGAGGGGCAACAAATTGCTGACAGAAGCTTGTCTTCATAAAGAATATTGTCTCAGGGAAAGAATTAATTGGCTCAAAAAAGTTGCAATACTGCTACTAAATGTCTTAGGATTCTTTATTGTAAGAGCAAATAGCAAATAGTAAACTGTACCACAAAAATATGATTTTTAAAGCAAAACTTGACATGTACATATCATGGCTTTTATCTTTTTTGTATCTCCTTATTCATGTTATATTTTAACACAATTCCCTACATAAGGTAGTCTCCTAAAGGTATCTTTCATTTAGCACTAATTTGTTGAGAATTTTTTCTTCTCAGACACAATGAGGAGTTCTAGGACTCTACTGGCATCTGTTTCTTTCTGTACTGCTTCAGAGTACACATACTCTGCCTCAGTTTCTACTTCTTAGGCTAATGTCTTATTCATTCATTCATTCATTCATTTTTACCATTCAGTTTCAAGATGGGTTTTAAAATTCTGCCCAGCTAAGACTATAAAATGTCTCAGCAATAAGTAAAGATGTACAAACAAAAATCCCCAGGTCTTTCATGAAAAAAGTCATACAAAGCAACTTCCATTTTCCTGATGCTTTCCCAAAGAGCCGTTGGTATCATCATGACCTGTTGGCTTTTTTCTAGGGCTGGAAAACCATATTATGGGGGCAGGGAAGAAATAAAAAATATATTTCTCAGGAAGAAAATGTTCTTCAAACTACACTAAACATTAAAGTTTTTTGCTTTGCAATAAGCTTAAAATAATTTCTAAGTGTTTATTGCTAAACCACTGGGAAGAATCTCATTTTTCAGTGCTGAAAAACAGATAATCTGTTTCAGGTTGATATGTATGTAAAAGCCTGTAGGGAAAATTTCTATGAAATTGAAGATTGCCCACAATTTTTCCAGAGTTGGAACGAAAAACAAACAACAAAAAGCAGTCCTTTAAAATTCCAATACTTCAGTATGTTGCTGATTTCTGTAAGTACATATGACAGTTTCTTCATCTTACGTATCAAATCCCTCTAGGTAAGGTCAGCAGAGGCAGATGTGGTGAATGCTCTAATATTGGGGACTTGAGGGTTGTTCTTGCTTTTATGGCACATTTGTTATTTCCTTGCTTATGTTCACAACTTTCTATCTCATGTTTTCCTCTGTGTCTGATTTGATATGGAAATGCATATCAGCAATAGCCACCAAAGTCAGCTGCTTCAGGACATTTGTCCACATCTGGAACTGCAGTGGCTGGAGGGCCAGTGCTGGCAGTGTCTGCAGGAGATGATCCTTGCTCCTGGTCCAGTCCTGGGCATGCTGTTTTACAATCCGCTTAATATACACATAAGGAGACTGTGGTCTGAGAAGGGGGAAAAGGATGAGGCACTGTTGGACAGTTTCTCTCTATTAAAAGCCTGACATTACCTTAAAAAAATATTTTAAACTGGGGCACCAGGAAACAGAAATTCCCCTTTTGCTCCAGAGCCCAGCCACAGACTTATTTCAAAGCTTGAGAGAGCAAGAAGCTTTCCTTTACCAGCCTTTTAGAAAGTCCCCGTTTAGTCAAATTTAAATGCCCTATGGTCAGTAGCACTCTTTGATTTGGAATTACAGTGAGGTGTAAGGGAATTTGGGAGCTCCCTGCCAGCTGATTGCACTAGGTGAGGTGAGAAGGCACATGTGCACACATGCCTGCAAACCCATGCACAGAGCTGATGAGGCCTTTTTGTACAAAATCCCTCTACCATAGAAACGTGACAAGTGTGAAGATGAAGAAAGCATTTGCTTCACAGCTGGTTTCTGTTAATCTGTGCCATGTAGCCGGGCCAGGATTGTGTAATGTATGGCTACTGCTGCTTAAGGGCAAAGCAAACTCCCCAAAATAAACAGAGCTATGAATCTGGTGGAAAAACTGACCATGAGGAGCAGCCAGCATTTGATCCTTGCTGCTGCAACAGGCTTATTTGCTGGCAAAGCAAGTAACCATCCTGCTGATGAACCTTTCCCACATTACTTTTGTTTCTGTCAGTTCTGCTTCTGTGGCCAGGAAGTCAGCTTGGCATCTTTATATTTGTTTTTTAGTGATGATTTCAGTTTTGCAGTTACACCCACCAACTTGAAACCCATGATGTAAGGCACTATTTAGGGACTTTAGCCTGTACATAGCAGTGTGGGAAATCTGCAGCACAAGTATGTTCCTCTGCAGTACTTACTTTTAGCAGGTAATTGGCTCAGGTTTCAATAAAGGGCAGCCCTTTGACAATTCTATTTTCTTCCCTTTTTTTAAGCAGTGTTACAGGACAGCTGCAATATGCCTAATTCATAGCATGCCACTATCATAATGATCTTTTGTTTAGATCCATTTTGTCCCAGGTCTGACTTATTTTGTAAGCAGTTTACATTTTATTAATTTCAATTTTATCAATTTTAACACCACCAAAAAATACCTGTCTAACTTTCAAGGCAACCTTAGTACGAAAAGGGGCTTAAGTCTTATAACCCAAAAGTCAAATTAAACCTCATGCAAAGATACTCATGAGTCAAATCTCAAGGTTTTATATAAGTAAATCTTACTTGTTAAAACATAGTTTTTGAATGCTTGAGGCTGAAATATTTGACTTGTTTGAAAGTCACGCGAGCCCCGAAGCCAATACTCGTCTGTACAACTCCTACGTGTCAGTGTGTGAGGGACATTCACCCGTCCAAATGCGGCTGGATTCCCCCGGAAGCGCCTGTGGTGAGCGCGAAGAAGGAAACCTGTGTGGTCAGATTAAGGGGGGAGGGATGGGGTGGAGATGAAGTTTGGCTCAGAGCTCCTGCATGATCCCCGTTGCTGTGGAAACGACGGCCTTTGCAGCGCCTATCGCATCTCTATACGTCCCTGAGAGCCATCTCTTCTGCGTGTCGTGAGGAGGAGCCTAACGCGAAGCTCCTCAATTGGGGGCCTGTGCTGCGAGGGGAAAATGTAGACAATAACTTTAACTATGTGCTGAAAAAGAAGTAGTGAATCACCCTTTTATGCAGGGACATATAGTTACATCCAAATGCCATGCTGTGCTTCTTAGGGAGAAGAAAAGGAGAGAATGATAAAAATGGAGCTGAGCTTTTATGTTCATTTGCTCACAACCTTTCCTATGTCTTCCTTATCCTCGTGAGTGAGCCAGTCAGTGTATAATATCCCTCCTCCATTCATCCACGGCCTCGTGAATAAGATCATATTCTATGTGATTATTTCTTAAACTAACAAGGCTCAAGCTCAGAGAAGTAGAGGCTTCCAGTTAGAGCACATTTCCTTCTGCTGTTTGCAGTTTGTTTGTAGGAGCAACTGTCTGATTGTTACCCAGGCAACCAATGCATGCGTGAATTTGATTAGATATAGTTTCACAGATGTGGGCAGTGTTTCAAGCATTGTTTGGTGTTTCTGTCAAAAAGAAAATTCAATTTGTTAACTTTTAAGAGTTTTTGTTTGAAGGACAGAGAGGAAAAAGTCAAGGATCTTATAATAATCATTTTTCGATGGGGTTATCTCAGCTTGTTAGTTGCTATTTGTGTTCAGTGGATGGTTCTTCATTCCAGATAAAGAAAAAAATGTGGAAAAAATCCAGTATTGACAGCAGGGAGATGTGTAAAAGTACAAGAATTTTTATTGTCTCCACTGAAGCAGGTTAAATTATTATCATCCCTCTAGAAGATAACATCATTAAAATGTGAAGACACTTTGGTCATATCATAATAATAAGAGTACTGGGAGCATATTTTGATGCTTAGCTATGCACGGCCTGTCTCGTGAAGAGGCAGCTTGGTATTTTAACTGATGGCAACGTTGTGCTCAGTGTGTTTATTTCTCCAGTGGAACTTGCAGATGTAAACATCAGTTGAATGTGCAGCCAGAGGACAATGGTTTGACATTCTGCATGAGCTCTCTTGGTGAGCAAAGCTCACTTTCTTCTCCTGATACAAAAGCAGAAGGGGGAAGTAAACTTTGTGGGTAAAACAAAATGAAAATGACTCCCCCTAAAGCTGAGCATTTCAAATTTCAGAGCGCAATTCAGCCTTGCAAAGACATAAGCCTACATGGTGATGTTCAGTTCAGTTTCCAGGTAAAAAATTCAAGGGTAGTTGAGATTTTCTGCTCTGTCTCAAGCTAAACTCCAGAATAAACAGGATAAGCTGTTTAACTGTGATCACTTGTTTGGGATTGCAATGACCTGCAGCCTGGGAGCTGGAAACAAGTCTTCCCTCACTGCAGATTCAGTAACCTTGAGAGCTTTACTCACTCTACTGCAAATGCACATCAGAATTACTTCTCTTGAGCAAACGAACTCTTCTTTTATGACCCCATTCTCGAAAATGGATGATTTGGCTGCCAGTGCACTATCATTCATACCTGGTCTGTGATTTTATAAGACTGTAACCTTCTTCTGGGAACATTTAGTCTGGCTTTTTAAGGAAACACAACTCGTGATGACATTGTCCACCTCTCTGTGAGTCACTTACTTCCTAGCAGCTTTTGATATTTTTTTAGCAAACTCCAACCAAATTTGCAAATATCCACTAATTTGATAGCACAGAGAGATCTGGAAGGTGTCAAGTTCCTACATAGTCTGTTAAAACTGACAGCTGGGTACATGGGAAAGAGCCTTTAGGGAGACATAAACAGGGACTACTCCCTTGCTCTCAGCTGAGTTTATAGCAGCCATATAACCAACAGCCTTTCTGCCAACTCCTCGCCTGCACAGCACAGGGCAGAGCAATCAGCGTGACAGGATGGCTGCTCTGATGTAGAATGTGTCAGGGGAAGGGGCTGGGGACCAGAGGGAACTGCTGTGGGAGAGGAGAATAATAGCAGGGGGACTGGGAATGTGCAGGGCAGAACCGTTGTGATAGAGCTGTGGGGAAATGGGAATTATTGAGGGAGGTGGGATGGGGGTGGTAATAGGACAGGAGTTATCTGGAAGCCAGACTTTATGCTGTTCATGAGTCAATTTGCTTTACCACATCATTCAGCTGTGATTTGATCCTGATAGTCTGTAGTGCAAATGAAAGAAGCTGTTACAGATCAAAACTTCATTAATGGAATGACTCCTGCTGAGTTGAATGGCTGCTGGATTGGGATCGTGTTTGGCAAAAACAAGTAATAAGGGATCAAAAAAGAGAAGGAGTAACTGAGAGTAATTAAAAATCCATAACCAGAAGGCTAGATTTGTAATGCAGCTTAACCGTCTTGATTGCTGGTCATTTAAAAGTGCAGCCAGTGAGCAAAAGATTCTTGCAGATTGAGGTGAGATTTTTCATGAAAGGGTTGAGAGAGAAGCGGAATAATATAGTTCAAAAAATGTAATGCTTCTTTTGTAGGTTGCTGAAAATCACATGGCTACTTAGTGCTATCTGCTCTAATAAAATTATCTCTTTTTCTGAACATCATCAATACAGGCTTTGATTTTCTGCAGATATATTTCTTACCTTTGTGAACTGAGAAAGTGAGAATGAATTCTATCCTCCCAGTTGATTGCCAATAACTGTTAATCCTCTGTGCTTTGTAATCAGATGGTATTGTTTCTGCACTTCAAATTCATTCTTTGTGAGACAATTGCTAGGAATGCACACTTTTTGGGTGTGCAAAAAATGAAAAGTCTGGTTTTTACCATGTATAGCTGGGAAATTTACATGTTTCTATTTCCACATATGTCTTTTCCTCAGCAAGTGTATATTTGCACAAAAAGAGACATTTTTCAGTACAAGTGTGTCAAAATCCTTTTCACATGTTTGTTAAGAAGGGCAAATTCTGAAACCTCTGCTCCAGACAGTTAGACAGTATCTCAAGCCTACTCACTTTGTTGCTCTCCATTTCCTTAACAGTGGGTACCAGTTCTGGCTGTTTGGCACTTTTTTATCCTTTTAAAACAGAACATGTTATTTGTAATGAAGAGAGAGAAGATGAATTGACATAATTCAATACAATTTCATCACCTAATAAATGGAATGGGAATGGATTTTGCTTTCTCATTTGAATTCCAGGTACTAAATCCTCTGCATACAAAGGCAATTATTCTGGTTTAAATATTCATATATGCCAAGAAATACAAGACACCCACAGCACACACACCCTGAGTTGTATAAATGCAAGAACAGACATGGATAAATGTTTTGTTTTTTAATTTTCCTCATGCTCTGGATTGCTAATGCACCACCATAGGAGACTAAAGCCCCTCTATCTTAGTGTGGCTGGGTGCATTTTATGCAGGGTGAGTATTAGGTTTGACTTCACAGGAGTGGACTCCAATAAAGAATGTGAAGTCACATGTTAGTGATGGTTTATGTCCTCTAAGAAATGAAAAAAGCAGCCCTGTCAGGGCTGTAGATCTGGTACGTGCTAATCACACTGGGCAACAGATCACATTGTTGTAAATATAAGATACTTGGACAAAAGCTTGTCAGTCCTTATAAATTTTCAAGCCACATTCAGGGTAGCTGTATTTTTCTTGTGCGTTAAATTCTCCTCAGGGAGGAAATTGCAACTCATACTTTGTAACAGTAGCAATAGTGAAACCGGTTTATATGGCACCTTCTTAATAGGAATAAAGTATGTACTTGACACAAAATCATACACAGGTGTGGAAATGTTAAAAGTGCTAGAGAATAAAACAGCTGGAGGTTGGAAGCTGTGCCTGAGACTGGTTCAGGCACTGAGGCTGTGTTATGATTTCATGGGAATGGGAGCTCACTGGCATCTTGCATTTAAGTAGGTGCATAAATTTTCCAGTATTTAGCCCTCAGCATAAACTGCTACACCCTCAGCTCCTCCCAGCTCACCCCAGTGTCCTGAGCAGAGGCAATGCCACAGCTGCAGACTGGCAACTCTACACAGGTTCAGCAGCTCTTTGGAATCCTTGGTGTTGCTTGCATGGGAAACTCTTCATCAGAAAAATGTTGCACTATAACTTGAACACAGTTTACCGTTGTCACCAGTAAATCTGCTTTTGCTTGTATGATGTAACAGCTCTGTAAGAATGCAAATCTGAAGAATCAATGTAAAGGTAACAGACTACCGATCGTAGCCATCAAGAATTTTTTCTGCTTCTGACATAAAAGAAAAGAAACAAAAAAAGGCAACAACCAAAATCAAACAATAAGGCATTTAAAGTGGAAGGGAGCCAATTCTATACCAAACCCCAGAAGAATTCAAGATGCTATGCAAATATGTTGCATTCTGGAAAAAAAAAAAAAAAACAAACCAGAAAACAAAATTAACTGCAGCTTTGAACATGGTTGAATAGTTTTTCACTAGCTAAAAATACCCACAAAGAACTGATACAGATCCAGAAAGTTTATCTGGATGTACCCCCATTATTTACACTGTTGTATTCACATTCCTGCATGAAGATGAGGCTATGTTACCTTAGAGCACAGAGAAATTGCTCAGGCTTTCTGGAAGGAACTGGGAAGACAGACAGGAGGATGTACTTGTACTATGCATGTACTTTGTATTTTTTTTTCTTTTTTTTTTTCCCTGCTTGTTTGCCAGTAGTTCTTTCTTGCAGGCAAAGCCAGTTTTTCATCTGGCATCCAATTTTTAAAAGAACTTGGGTCTCACCGGGGACCCAGAGAGCTCAGCATCACTTTGTCCACTTTTCAAAGAGTTGTGTGGATCTGCACCAAGACTCCAATCCTCAAAGTGCTTTAAGTACTTGCAAATATCAAACAGCTATCTTTAAAGATAGTGACAGCACACCTTTGAAAATAGGGCTGTATTATCTAATTATTGTAGTTGTTATTAATCTACTGTGTTATAGCAACCAGAAGACACATGGATATCAGTTTTCTCTTAAAAGGGCAGCTCTGCGTAGTGAGCCCTTGTAGATGTCAGTGTCCCTGTAATGTCACCTGTAATGTCACCGGGCAGCCCAGCACAGGAGCTCCATCCCTGGGAGCCAAGGGACACTTCTGCCACTGAGTTACTGCAATGGTTTGGGTTCTGAGACAGCAGTGGGGTGGGAGCTGTGCAAACAGCAGGAGAAGTTTCTTCTCCCTCAGTCCCTGATTGAAGCACAGGCGTGAGGTGGGACTGGCTCTGCTGATACCAGACTCCTGTGCTGACCTGGGGTTTCTGAGGCTGAATTACCTGCTTGCTGCCAGACCCCCTGCTTCGGGATTTGCCTGTATGTGAAACACTAATTTACTACAGCAAAAATAAACCCAGACTTCACAGTGCTGACAGCTCCCCTGCTAGATGATGTGGCATTTGGGCACCATAATATCTAGACTGATAACGCTGTACCACCTAGAAGAGCAGTAAATGCTGCCTCAGGTTATAGAAAGGACAATTTCTGACTCATTGAAAGAAAAAATAAAAAAGCTCATTTAGGCTGCTCTTGGTGGAGCAGGGAAAGTCTCTCAGAAAGTCGCAGAGAGCAGTCATTCAGCTGTATTGTGCTTGGGGCTTTTTCATAAAGGTAAAACTATTTCAACCATGAAAGTTTAAGGTTTTAAACCTTGTAATGTATTTCTCCTCATTTAGGTATTAAACTCAATCCTAGCAGATCACACTTTGGATTCTGTGATAAACTGGAAATTCTAAGCATTTCCAAAAGGAGTGAATTATATACTGCTTCAGGATGGCTGATATCAGTAGTCCATCCCACTTCTGAAGTAAGATTTTTGCATCTCTCTGCTGCTTCACTGAAGCCTCAACATATTGTCTTCGCTCCAATGCATTGCATTTCTAATTTGATTGGGGAAAAAAAGCCTAATGACAAAAGAACCCAAAACCAAATCTGATTTGATAGAACTTCAAGCTGTTTATTATAATTATAAAAAATGTACTGCTCTGCAGAGCCCACAGGAAGGAATTTTTTATGGCTTCAAATTAAGAAATCTTAAGTACTTTAATTTGTGATAGCAAAACTACTTGAGTGACTTTCTTTGCTTCTACTCCAAACACAGATCTGTATCACACTTTCCATTTTCAATTTATTCAGCACTGTATTATGATGCACAGATTAAATTGCTCTGAGGTTTGTATATGTCTAACCATTTCTCCTTATAATAAATTCACTAGATATTCACTTGCAGGGATATTAATATGGTTTTTGCTGAGAGAAGAAGNAGATAGTGACAGCACACCTTTGAAAATAGGGCTGTATTATCTAATTATTGTAGTTGTTATTAATCTACTGTGTTATAGCAACCAGAAGACACATGGATATCAGTTTTCTCTTAAAAGGGCAGCTCTGCGTAGTGAGCCCTTGTAGATGTCAGTGTCCCTGTAATGTCACCTGTAATGTCACCGGGCAGCCCAGCACAGGAGCTCCATCCCTGGGAGCCAAGGGACACTTCTGCCACTGAGTTACTGCAATGGTTTGGGTTCTGAGACAGCAGTGGGGTGGGAGCTGTGCAAACAGCAGGAGAAGTTTCTTCTCCCTCAGTCCCTGATTGAAGCACAGGCGTGAGGTGGGACTGGCTCTGCTGATACCAGACTCCTGTGCTGACCTGGGGTTTCTGAGGCTGAATTACCTGCTTGCTGCCAGACCCCCTGCTTCGGGATTTGCCTGTATGTGAAACACTAATTTACTACAGCAAAAATAAACCCAGACTTCACAGTGCTGACAGCTCCCCTGCTAGATGATGTGGCATTTGGGCACCATAATATCTAGACTGATAACGCTGTACCACCTAGAAGAGCAGTAAATGCTGCCTCAGGTTATAGAAAGGACAATTTCTGACTCATTGAAAGAAAAAATAAAAAAGCTCATTTAGGCTGCTCTTGGTGGAGCAGGGAAAGTCTCTCAGAAAGTCGCAGAGAGCAGTCATTCAGCTGTATTGTGCTTGGGGCTTTTTCATAAAGGTAAAACTATTTCAACCATGAAAGTTTAAGGTTTTAAACCTTGTAATGTATTTCTCCTCATTTAGGTATTAAACTCAATCCTAGCAGATCACACTTTGGATTCTGTGATAAACTGGAAATTCTAAGCATTTCCAAAAGGAGTGAATTATATACTGCTTCAGGATGGCTGATATCAGTAGTCCATCCCACTTCTGAAGTAAGATTTTTGCATCTCTCTGCTGCTTCACTGAAGCCTCAACATATTGTCTTCGCTCCAATGCATTGCATTTCTAATTTGATTGGGGAAAAAAAGCCTAATGACAAAAGAACCCAAAACCAAATCTGATTTGATAGAACTTCAAGCTGTTTATTATAATTATAAAAAATGTACTGCTCTGCAGAGCCCACAGGAAGGAATTTTTTATGGCTTCAAATTAAGAAATCTTAAGTACTTTAATTTGTGATAGCAAAACTACTTGAGTGACTTTCTTTGCTTCTACTCCAAACACAGATCTGTATCACACTTTCCATTTTCAATTTATTCAGCACTGTATTATGATGCACAGATTAAATTGCTCTGAGGTTTGTATATGTCTAACCATTTCTCCTTATAATAAATTCACTAGATATTCACTTGCAGGGATATTAATATGGTTTTTGCTGAGAGAAGAAGTAACTCTGGGAATCAGCCATGACTATGTGTCAGAAAGTGAAATATAAAGCAATGAATTCTATGATTTAGGTATAAATGTATTTGGTAGTATGAGAGAAACAGGATTGCACTGTGTTAGTGGAAAGTCAGGGGATTCCTTTAGCAGTGCTGCTGCTGTGAATGGCAATAGAAGAGAAAAGTGCATATCTGCACACATTTCTTAGATTGTTGGTGTCAATGGAGTCACGTTCTCTTTCAGTAGCTATAACTCTTGCCTAATTCATGTGGCTATTTTTTTGCAGCTGCCACCCAGTTATACTATTGCTCTCTCAGATGCCTGTTTTTATTCCTTTGTGTCTTTTGTAAAGCTCTTCAAAACTTACCAAAAGCAAATCCTGGACACAATAGATAAAGGACATGGAGGAGGGAGTGGTAAGTATATAAAGGATGGGTGATGGAAGTTGGTTTCATTTATGGTGCAGGGAAAGAGAAGATGGGAGAAAGGATAAAAGTTCATTTGGTCATCATTTGGTTTGATGTGGTCCATCTAATGATCATTGGATGCTAAATAGTTCAGCAAAATAGGGGTCCTGTAGGCAATGATTCTACACAGTGGAAGTTTAAGGGAAGGCAGGTTAATGCCCTCAGGCTGCAACTTGTCTCTCTTTTAGTAGTGTTATCTCCAAATGTTGTTGTCTGTTCCTGTTTGTTGTGGTTTTGTGCTTTCTTTTCCACAGAGGAAAGCACATTGCATATTTATTGCTTTACTCTCCCACCTCTTGAACAGAGAAATCAAGCAAGCCTTTTGTTATGGCTGCAGGCTACCATTTGCAAACTGCTGGTTATCACAGTCTATTGTAACCTCAAGATACCTGGAGGAGTTTCAATGGAATTTTGTTTTAAGCCTTTAAATGTAGGTGTTGCTGAGAAACTTCTTAATGACTCCACTGTAAAGATACAGGTGTGAAAACACAGGTAGTTTTTTATCTAACACTACTTAGACCAGAGCACATAAACAGCAGCTGAGATTAGAGAGCAATTTTGGCTCTTCCTAAAGCTATGCAGTAAAGGTCATCTATTTCCCAAAGAGCTTGCAGTCAGACCAGGGGACTCAGTATGTGAGAAAGGGAGGGTTATTATCTGCATTTACTAAGGCCCTGTGATCCAGGCCCCAAGAAAAGACCCATATTGATCTCAATAATTGAAAAATATATATGAAAAAAACCCAGTTTCTTTGGAAATACCTTTTGATATAGTCACGCACTGTTCTTATCCTATCTTCCCTTAGCCTGCTTTTGATGAATATTTATGTTATAACAGACTTTAAGCTGGAAAACTTAATATGTGGCCACAGGAAACAACGAGGTGAATCTTTATGATGTGGTTCCTGGCAGGGGGTATCAGCAGACAGGGAAGATGCAGAACAGAGCTGCTACCCATCCATCAGGTCTGATAATGATCCCCCCTCCTGCTCATGGACGTGTTAATAGTTGTAATGAGCAGTATACGTTGGTGTGGTGTGGAGACAAGGTTTATTCTACTGAGATTGATGCAATTATGTGATAGGGCCTATAAAAATCTGACATGTTTCTGGCTGCTAGAGGCCTAAAGAAAGGAGGGGCTGAGGTCTGAATGGCTTTTGGTTGCTTTCAAAGAAATCTGCTTACAAATGGCAGTGGGTGTTTGATTTAAGAAGACAAGTGCACTTGCAGTCAGCTTTCCTAGAAGATACTTGCCAGGGCCTGAAAGATGCTTCCAAAAGTAGAAGAAAACACTCTCTGGAATCTCAAAAAAATTGTGATGTACTGCAGCAAACCTGGAATGAAGGGTTTATTTTAAAAAAGAACAGCTGGTTGAGCAGTCAAAATAGAACATAATGAGACATCTATCAAAAAATTCCTGGCTTCTTTTAGGGACTTCTCAGTTCTCCTTCATTAGTTACCAACTGCGATTTGCACTCAATTCTTAGAATAAAATTTATGAACTGTGAGAGCAGAATAGAAAAATGATATTTCCCTTGGTTGTATGATACAGCTGATACAGAGCCTTAGGTAGGCAAAGCTTCTGGTTTCCTCATGCAATTAAAGAAAGTGGTTTCCCAGAGTTTCATTTCAAAATGAATTGCCTTGGAAGAGGCCTTAAAGGTCACCTTGTTCCACCCCTCTGCCAAGGGCAGGGACACGTGTCACTGGACCAGGTTGCTCACAGCCCCATCCAGCCTGGCCTTGGACACTTCCAAGGGTATCCACAGCTCCTCTGGGCAGCCTGTGCCAGGGCCTCACCACCCTCACAGTAAAGAACTTCTTCTAATCGAATCTAGTCAAATCAAATACAGGGAAATGAATCTCTGCAGTGCTCTCGTGGAAGTCAGAATCAGATCCAGTTTGATTCATTTTCCATTTCCCTTACTGCCTCAGGGCAGCTGCAGATGCAGTTGGGCTAGATTAGATCTGCCCAGGGAAAGGAATGCTTTTGCTGTGCCCAAGCTGTCTGTTGAAAGCTCCAGTTTGGGACTTGCCACTGCTGCTGCTAAAAGATGAATTATTCCAAAGGCTGAGCATCCTGAAGGAGTCATCACCTTCTCTGTCACTTGTTCTGGCTTTGTTAGTAAACACTTCTCACCTGTGACAGTCGCTGATAAATCTCAGACAGGAGTTTCTGATCTATTGTAAACAGCTTTCAGTTGCTCCCCTGAGGGAGGTGTTTTTTAGAATTTGGCATGTCTTATTGCTCACATGGCAGCATTAGCAGTATGGTGCTTTTCCAGTGTCCTCAGTGCACTCGTCAGGAATGTTAACAAGATGATAGTGGGATGGTTCCCTCCCTTTCTTGCTCCTCTGCCTGGTGTCAAGGACAGTCATATTAGTGCCAGAGCTTTCACACTCAGAATGTTTCATTTGTAATATCCACAACTACAGCATTGCCAACAGGCAGGCTTCCATCCTAAGAGACTACTTTAAAATACCCACTGTACTCAGTGCAATTTCATTTCCTTTCTGTCTAAAATCAGTTTCTGTAGTAAGTTGATTTATGGTGACCTTCTTGTAGGATATTGAGGACAGGTGCCACCACAAGTTCTTTTTATGCAGTTCCCAAAACTCCCACATCCCATAGAGTCCCACTCTGTTCTCTGTCTGGGTTCTTGCTAAGTCTCAGTGAAGGCAACAAGGCACAAATTTAAAGTTGGGCCTGAGCTTCAGTGCCTTGTTGGACTGACAAAAATTACGACAAAAACAGAGAATGAAAACTAAATTATATGTTTATACAAACTAGTGAAAAATATGCTGGGTTCCAAAGTTCCCCCATCATATTTTCTCTCAAAAGATATGCAAATCCACAGTGGTGTTTATATTTAAAAAGGTTTATTGCCACTTATGGATGTACAAATGCAATGCAGTAATTTTCTTCATGTTTAAGACCCCAGGAAGTGGGGAAGATGAAAAGGAAATATGAATAGCTATAGCTATAATCACTATGTGTAAGAGGGGTTTTTTTAGCTGGAGACAAGGTTTTAGAAATGCAAGATACATATTAATGAGTACTGTGCTTGTGAAAGGTGCTAGATTAACCTTCCCTAAGAGGAGAATCTTCAATTTATTCATTGGAAAAGTATTTCATTAGCAGCAGTGCTGGTATTGCTGTGTCAGGAGAGCTCTCTGTCCCAGTTAGGTCCCTACTGTGGCAAAACCTGGAGTGTCTGCCTGCCTTAACACGTGAGGAGAGATCCCCTGAAATCAATGGGCCTGGTTCTTTATTTAGCAGGTGTCCAACAAGGTTTGCTATACCCTCAGTTTGTAGAAAGATTGGTTTGGAATGAAAGATTGCTAGACCTGTCCTCTAGACCTGTCCTTTAGATAATGCTTAGGAAGGTGCTTACATAAAATGCATGGTTGTGATTACAGTTGTGCAGCCAGATCCTCTTTTCAGATCAAACAACTTTTGGATGACCACATCTTCTAAACCAGCTCAGGCCATCTTCAAAATAAAAGCTGGAAGGTGAGAAAGTCTGATTGTGCCAATCTTCTCTTCGGCATTGCTTGTGGAGTCCCTCAGCTGGGCAGGAACATTTGGTGCCTGTAATGACAACGGGGTTGTCAGAAGTTTTCAGTGTTACATAAAAGTCATAGGTTTTGTGTGTTTCTATGAGAAAGTATTGCCCAGGGCTGTGTAGGTAAAATAAATATTGATACAACACAATGTTCTCTGCAAAAGTGGTGTTGCTCATTAGCTGGTGGAAGCTGTTGTATTTACAGATTTCAGTGAACCTGTGCTGATTTACTCCAGCTCACGTTGTGGCTTGCATGACTCTGACACTGGAGAAACAGGCATTTCAAATTGAATATAAAGAAGTGACATTAAAAATTAGCTCTTAGAACTTGATATGGACTGTAATCACTGGGTGCAATTCAAACTGTAGTTTCATACTTGATGTCTACTTTTTTAATATCAATTACTTCCCAAAAGAAATCATTCCAGGACAAGTGTAATCTTCATTAAGAAAGGTTTTTGCACAAAATATTTTATTTTTTTATATCATCTGATGCATTTTCTATTTCTATTAATAGTCGTGAAAGTGAAGAATCATAACATTACAACTTTAAATTGAATACCAGTAAAATTAGAGATCTACAGCAGTGAAATGTAAAAAAAAACATTGAACAAGCTTCAGTTATACACTTAAAGTGAAAAAAAGCAATAGTAAATTTTAAAAATGAAGCAAAATATGGTAATGCAAAACAGAATTCACAACTGAATAAAATATGGAGGATACTGCAGAGATGTTTTAAAAAGTATTTCTGATAAATAAAAGAACAGTCTAAGCACAATTAATTGTAATTCATAATTCCATTACATTTTTATTGTTGAGGAGTTGCATATTATTCAAAGGTAGCAGAAAAATGTATAAATGTTCTTGAATAATACATTTTAAGTATGACCCTTTAATGTGAAGAGAAATCAAATTAAACATAGTTACTTCTAGATATCTGTGCTTCATATTTGCAAGATGGAAACCAAAAAACTACTGACAGACAAAATTAGGCAACTCCAAACAGATTATGCATAAATATGAGAACATACTTGGATTCCTTTGGATAGCATCATTATGTGATTGAAGCCAGACATTCTCCTCTGGATGTAGCTATTAAAGCATTGGAAGTCACCTCCAGCTGTACTTTCTCTGGCCAGCAATTATGGCCCCACACTTGAAATACCCGACAGGACGGTGTCTGTGGTGCTTGTTGCTTTCTCTTCTAAATGACCTAAATTAGACCAAAGTCACCTCCAGGGCAGTCAGTATGATAACAGGACTCTCTTAAATAAACAATTTTTTTTTTTTTTTTCCAGCACTGAGGTAATAACAAATACCTGGCTGGTAATTACTTCAGTCATTCTAACTATGTATGCAAAAGGTTGTTTGATGATGCCTAAAGAACAGGAAAGTGAGTCTGGGGATTTATTTTCTGCAAATACAAATTTTTATTATTGTTCCATGCTAAACTCAACAACTAGATGGACTAAAGTTTCAGTTTTCAAAAGCCTGTTTCAAATTTTATTTTATATACAATATATATTTTTATCAATGAGTTAGACAGAATGTATATGACTAAATAAATGAGCAGTATTTCAGAATCAAGGCTATTTGGTGATTCTGGTCATCTGTCAAAACTAAGGAAGCAGGTGGGCTCTGGCATCATTGCTAAGCAGGTGTCTGTGAGCAGCAAATCCCTCAAACAGTGTTTTTACGTGGCACCACGATGCCACAGATGTTCATTGCTTCCCTCCATTATGTAACCCTTATAGCCTAATTTATTTTTAAATACTTTGTGCCATGACATATTTATTAATAAATTAGAACAACATCTTAAATTAGACTTTTCAGGAAATCCTATCAGGTGATTTAACTGACAGTGAATAAAAAAAAAATCCTAAAAACAGTCTTAGAAGGTATTTGCTCTTAAAATTCCCTGCACGGTGTCTCTTGATTTTACCAAAATCTGGCACTCTTCAAGTTTATTTTTTCAGTTTTTTATTGTTCCTGTCACTTCATTAGGACATTAGGACCATCCCTGCTTTGTGTTTCAACTTGTCAGTAAATCCCCAGAAACAGTGAAATAGTGGTAGTGGCATAATGAATTCTCTTTGCACCGAAGGTGTAAGAGGACTGTGATGTGTTTCTTGGTAAGGTCAAATTCAGTAAAATAATAAATGTCTACATTTACAAACAAAACAAAAAAAGAAAACCCAACCCCCCTTCCATCCAGGTTTTATATGTGTAGCTGTGATCACAGTGGGGTTGATCACTGATAGCGAGGCTCAGATTGTCAAGCCTGCCAGAGTGAATAAAGGCAGGAAGGATTTATCCCCCACCACTGGATGAGCTGTGTGAGGTCCAGGAGTGGGGGCTGCTCCCTTGCATTCTCCATGTCTTTGGTCTGTGTCTCTCTCCCAGGGCTGGCATCACCTTCTCCTGCCTGGACAAGAGGGGACAGAACTTTTATTTGCCAGAACTTTAACAGTACCCTGCAGCAGCAAAGCAGAACCAAGGCAAAGGGTAGTTCTAAGACTGGTTTTGTCTTCTTCTGGGTTAATTCTGAAACAGTACAGAGGTTTTTTTGTTGTGGGTTGCTTTTTTTTCCTGTTTGTTTGGAGGGTATTTTATTACTGTTTCTATGAGTACACATGGTATTTCAGTCAGGAAGAAGAGGACCAGCGTTGCTCTGATCTTTCTGTTGTCCCATGGTGGTTTTGTGGTTGGCTTTTTTCTTGATACAGAGGTACATATTGCAGGGCCTACCTGCCAGATGCTGGCAAAATTCCTACAGAAACACAGAAGCCCTGCAAACACTGACTCGTGGAGAGAGAGAGAGCACTGCATCAAGTCAAGGTAAAGCACACAATCATCGTTCCAGCAGCAGGGTGAGATAACACTAACCCTGGCTTCTGTCATAATAAATCACAGCACAGCAGAGAGAAACTGCCACAGGCAGGTGGCCCCTGCCCGAATATAAGTTATTACAGATGCCCAAACCTGACTGTTTGTACAGCTGTAGCCACCAGACCCAGCTGCCCTTGCCTTTGATTCACCTGGGCTAGCTCAAGCCATGTGCTATGCTGTGAAACCTTGTGCAGTCCCCACCACCACCTGCTGTTTTACTTTGTATATGAGGGAGAAAAAAACCCATAAAGGTCGAAACCTGAAGCATCTCTATCCCATTGCTGAATGGGAATGCTGAGAAGTCTGACAGAGTCCAGAATAACAGAGAGGATGGTTAATTAATCATCTTCTCTTAAATTATCCTTCTTAGGGCCAACTCTCAGGACAATGACATCCAGGATGCCATAAAGCACAGCAGTGCTGCTATCTCATTCTCTAGGTGTGCTTTGGACAAAATTCCTATGGCACACATTCTTGCTATGGAATTAGGAAGCCAGTTCATTAGAAATCCAGGGCTGTAAATAAGTTGATTTCATCAGGGTACTTTGCCAGCTGAAGTGGCTCGTGCATTTGACAATCCAGCCCCTGCTGGTGAAACGCTGTTTGATTGGGAGAACACATAGCTCCTCCTGTATTCCTCACAAATGGAATGTCTTTCAGATTCATCAGGCAATCTGGGACATTCTTTTTTTTTTCCTTTGTGCTTCTGTTACTGCTCCTTGCCATTATCCATCCATCCTCAAGAGATACATTTACGTTTCCTGATGAATCCTGACCTCATGGAGAGCTCTGTGTCACCATCACTTATCTGAAGTCATCTATCTAAGATTATGCAATAATTTGAAAGTTATGGCCCTGCCAACTGAAAGAACAGAGGGAGATGTTGCTGGCAAAAAAAACCTTCTGCAGATCTGGTGATGATTTTGATGATGATGCTTATGTAAACACCCCCAACCTGTTCAATATTTTCCCATTTCTAGATGAAATTTTCCTGAGCACAGCACAGCATAACCTGCCCTAATGTTTCATACTTTAATATTTTTAAACTTCCCTGAACACTATATTTTCCTGAAGACCTTAACTTATTAATCTTTTTTTGCAGCTCCAGCCTGCAGTCTGTTTTCTGCAGATCCTTGATGAAAATTGACTCATTCTGGTTCTGAGCACTTCCTGAGTGCACTGAAACCCCACTCAACTAAACACATACAATAGAAGTAGCATCTAAGGTTTGTCAGTAGTGTGGCTGTCATGGTTTAACCCCAGTAGGCAAGTAAATATTACACAGCTGCTCTGTCATAAACCCACCTCCATCCCCTCCCCAGCTGGATGGGGAGGAGAATTGGAAAACAAGATAAAACTCATGGGTTGAAATAAGAACAGTTTAATAACTGGAATAAATTAAAATGGGTGATTATGATGATTATCACAATGATGATGATGATGATGATGATGATAATGATAATAATAATAGTAATAGTAATAGATATAAGACAAGGGCTTACAATCAGACTGTCGTTTGGAATGTGCCTTCTCCAAAAACCAAAAACATCTAAGAGAGCTTTCTTTTTAACTAGTTGGTGGGAAAAGTGCTGTTAGATCATAACTTTCTATCAAAGGCTACCTTCTCTCTGAAATACTCCAGTAGTTCTTTGTGTGTGGGATGACATTTGGTCCCAAGTTGGGACCTTTATTGCCATTGCTGTGAGAACATTGATTCCATTCCAGCAGAAATGGGTGCATTGTGAGGATTTGACTAGAAAGTAGAAGAATTTGAGAGATATCTCTCACTTGTACTTGGCATGAATAAACAAGTCTCTGAGGATCAGTGGGTGTTAAACTGATCACGTTGGGTGCTAGTGCAAAAACATGCTTGTATGATGATGATATAATTTCATTTAAGTCAATGCATTTTATGTTTATGAGAACAAAGCTGGAAATTCTCCATTTATAAAGTCTACTGTAAAGCATAAGCTTGATCATAGCCCAGTTTTAATTTTTATGGTCTCTTGAATTTGTGTATATGGAACAGATTAGATATAGCAAACAGGAAATACTCCATCTAAGCAGAAACCCCAAATTAAAAAAAAAAAAAAAAATCATAAAAAATGGAAATAGTCTCATGTCCATCCAATATATTTGTAGTTTTAACAGAGCAAAATGCTTTCCTCAGAAACGAATGTATCTTTACAATATATTACTTAAAATTTACTTTTTCAGTCCTTAGCTGAAATGAAGAAATAGTTTTCTATATCAGTAGTATGGAGGTGATTGTTAGTGATACATCTGAGGTCTGCACCATGCTAAGAAACAGTACTGGTATGTTACATGCATGAGTGGCTTTTTACATATAATGCAATCTGTTACTAAATTGTGTATTTTAGCAGAAAATAGACAAAAGTGTTTGGACAAAACAAAAAATTTGGACAGAAGTGTTTAGAGGAAGAGGGAATTGTATGTACTGGAAAAAACGTGCATTTGGTCACTCTGCACTGACAGAAGCAGTTTAGGCATTGTTGCAGAAAGCGAGGGAAACACAGCTTTTCATTCATCTCTTACTGCCCTTGACAAGAGCAGAACCCATTGCATCAAAAAAGATCAAGGATAAGGTTCTCAAAATCTGCCTCTGGGCCTTGCAAACAGCATTCCCATTCATTTCAGAAGGAATTGGGTGTCTCTTTCCTTCAGTTCAAATGGTTATTGCACAAAATTCAGTGTGAATTTTCATTACTCACCAAGTTAGAAAATATTATCAATTGAAGAATATGAATTCAATTTATAATATATTTACATCTGCTTTTACCTTGGCTCCAGTGCTGGAGCAATTTCATAGGCACAATTCTTTGTCGGCACAGAAATTATCACTTTTTTCTTCTGCAGCAGTAAATAGCATGCCACTACTTAATTCAAAACAGGTAATTAAGGATCTTGCTAATGATGCTTAACACATTTATTGTGCTGACAAGACAACAGATTTCTCCCAGGGAGGTAGTGTGCAGTGTCTTGGCTGTTTGCCTATTTGGGATCATCCAGAGATGTGCAGCAGACCCTTGGAATTACGTGGTGCATCTGTCATCCAGAGCTCACCACCACTGCCTCTGCCTGTGCTGGGACTCAGCACACCATCGGCATCATCAGGATGCCACGTGAGAGGCTATGACATGAGAGATCTGCGTTGCTACAACTATAATTACATTTTCCTGGCCTTTCTGGAGGAACCAGAATCTGTTCTGTCACTGTATATTCAGAATATTAGTGCTTGAAGGTATGAAGTCAACGTTCAGGAGCAATTGGGTGTCATTCTTTATGGATGTAGAACCCCATAAACTCCAATGATCATTCACTCAGCCTATTGCATTAAATGTTTTCAGGGTAGGTAGACGAAAGTTCATGACGGATTTTTTTCTGTATTTAGTTGTAGAACTACATTCTCTAAATTTCTAGATCTGAGAATGAAATCACAACAGGAGGCCTGGTCCCAAGCAGGGGGGAGAATTTCCATCAACTTCAGCAGGGTGCAGGGGAGGCCAAAGTATCATTCAAGTGTTTGCTTACTGTTTTATTTCTGATCAAATGTACTAGCCCAATTTAGGGAGATTAAGATACTATATCACCAACAGCTTTAGTGGAATTTAATAGATTTAGTGGTTCTGATCTTTAATCTGATTGCAAAGTACTGAACAACTAATGCTGCTAATAAATAAAACTTCAAACCAAGAGAGCTGCATATTGTAAGTTTTGAAATTTTATCCAAACAAGTGCTGGTCTCTAAATGTATTGTATATTCTACAAAAGGAAAGGTTGTTCACCTTAATTATTTATGACTGACTGATTTATGGATTTTAGGTTGTGGTTCACTTTTGATTTTTTTCCATGTTTGCTGTTTTCCCTGATCTCAATTTAACAATCTCTTTAATATTGATCTGGATATGGCAAGCAATGCAAATTTTTAATGTTCTGCATCATGTGCCATACTTCACTTACTGGGATTTACTGTCATGAATAATTTATAGCTTTGTTCTTTAATTTGTTATTGATTGTTGCCATCTTTTAATAAAGAATGAAGTTCTCAGTTTTGCTGGATTGACAGGTGTGGGTAGGTGTGTTCTGTTCAACCGCTCCTAATACAAGAAAAACAGTGGTAGTTAAGAACTAACAAAGTCAAAAAAACTGTCTTGAACTGAGGACAAATCAGAAAAATAAATAGTCTTCCCTTTTGCATAGAAATAATAATAATGATTCTTCCTAGCTGTGTCCTGAATTCAGGACTCTACTGAAAAAAGTTTACAACCACAGGAAAAAATAAAAGATGTGATAGAATGCCTAATCTTTTTCACTGTAGCAATCTCAAAACTGATTTCCTGATGATAATTATTTAGAGATGGTATAGCTTATTAATAGGAACTTATTTCAAAATCAGGTGATGACATAGATTGCTTGGTAGAAGGATGTACGCTGTTCAAATCACTGAAGGAATTTGTTACTCGTGATTCTGACTTCTCTGCAAATGATAAAAAAACCCCATCCAGACAAGGTCACTGCAAGCACACTTTCCATCTGTCAGTTGGGGGAAAAATGGCATCAGTAGGGAATAAAACCTTAGTAACAATTGGCAATTTCTGAGGGCCTATGACCTATCTGAACTAATTAAGCACTCTTTGAAGTACCAGTATTTCAGCCTTCATAATACACCATGCGTAGCCATTGCCTGTTTTTCTGGAGCAGCCAACTGCAATGCAGCAGATGGGATTTCCGAGAGTATTGCCCTGTCCTCGCTTATGCTGGAGTCAATGAGAGTTTTCACATCGATATTTATGGGTAAGAATCATGATAACACTAACTCGTTGACCTCAGCAGCAGCAGAGAGAAATCAATGATGATGGCCTTTGAAACAGCTTTTCCTCGGTGACTTCAGCCAGCTTGGCATAAAAGACATAATCAGAAGCAGGGAGGTCACTCAGGTCACCCCTTCCAACCACCACACTGTGCTGCCTTTGTAGGAAAGTTTTAAGGTGCTCATTCCCCTGCTGAGAGCTGAGTGTGCAGGGCTTATGAGAAGTCTGTGAGTGCAATCTCTGTTTTCCTTCCCACAGAGCAGGAAAAAAGAGTGGTGGTATGAATTTTGTATCTCAAAATAATGAATATTTTTGTAGCTCTGTGTTACTAGGAGGACATTTTCCTTGCATTGCCACATGTAGAACAAAAATATCAAAACTTTTTAAGTACATTTGGGATCACAGAATCCAAGTTAAATATTACAACTCATTATGTGGTCACAAGCCATTAGTTGCAGCTCCAAATTGGCAAGAAAGTAGTAGTTCAGGATTTGTATGCATGTGGGAAAAAATGTACTCAGAAAAATCTAAAAATTAATCAGAAAAAAAAGTGTTTCATAGCAATTCCCTTTTTCCATTTTAACACCCTATTGCTTATGATGATGGCTCATTAGTTTCTGTCCAATATTTCATCATTTAATCCTCAGCCTTACTTGAGAATGGCTACATTACATTTCTATTCTGGCTCTAAGGAGGTTTATATTTGTTAGTCTTGATTTCAAATTTATTTAATACTAATCCACTTCACCAATTCATAGTACTTCAACTACATGTTTATTCATTTGTCATTCTTCTCCAACACTAAATCGGTGCTTCAGTAATAAATTGTGCAAAATAGTTCTTCACAGTGGTAATTATTCTAAGTCACTCCTCAAAATTACTTTCATGTTACATACAGAAGTCCACAACAAGATATGGTCTGAACAATTAATGACTTCCTACACAAGTGCAGTCCATTCTCACCCTCTGTTCCAACAGCCTGTTAAAATAATGCTGTTGGCAGCTAGCAAAAATTGTGAGTGCTCATTAAAAGAAAATGACAAATTTTTTCCTTGGACTGTATATGATGGTAAATGTCTGAGAATTACCAATGCCAAAGACTTAACTGCAGCTGTGTGCTACCTCCTAAAACAAATGGGAAGTATTTTTTCTTGGTTTGACTTTTGTTTTGTATTGGAGAAACTCAGAGAGTATATCATTCTTCTGCTTTTGCTGACGCCTTAAAATGACCGTCTGTTGTCTTTAGGAAACAGAATCCCAGGGAACACATGGAGTCCCTCAGTCAGGATGTGCAACTTGTCTTTGTACGAACCTGTGCTGCACGGTTTGCATACTGATGATTTTAAAATAGGGTGGAATATGGCACAAGCCTGGCGGATGTTCCCTGGGGAGTCCTGTGTGTGGATCCTATCAGGATGAACCTCTGTTGGTGTGAGTAGTCTGTCAGACCCCAAACAGTTTTCTGTGGCATTTGGGAAAGGCTGATTGGTTTATTCATATGTATGTGATGACAAGAACACCTTTAAAATGGCACAAAACTGTGCACCACTGTAACTCCAGGTGGGAAGGGTATCGGACACGGACACTCGTCTTTGCACAGCTCTCACCAGTCTGGAGTCCCACGAGTGAGGGTTCATCTGTGACTGGATGCCTTTGAAATGGTGCAGCCTTGAAATGGTGAAACTTTGGAATGGTGTGGATGGTACATCTCAGCCCAAGACAGATGTCTAAAATCACGGAGAAGAATCACACTCTGGAGGTGCTAGACTGTCTTTCGACTTTCAAGTGAATCCAGATGAGCAGCTGGAACAAGATATTTCATTCTGGATAGCTAAAATTAGGTGATATGTATCTATACCAATTACCTACACATTCTTGCTGCCAGCATGGCTTGCAAGGAGTAGTTTAGGTTGTGTTTACTTGTCAGAAAACAATGAGTGAAATTTGTTTTGACATTGTTTCACTCCAATGCAGCAGAAGATGGTAAGAATATGCAAGCACAGGGTCCTTCTGCATAATTTGTATAATGATGATGATTATGGTACTGGCAACATTTGGGGGAAAGAGAGCAATTGACAGAGGATGGGAAGAAGCACAAGCAAATAAACTAACACAATGATCTAATCTCACCAGAAACAAAAACAGAGCCAAATTTGACCCAAGGATTGCAATTGCAAATAGGCATTAATAGGATTCCTTAGCAACTGTAGCAGAACATAATTTAATCTGAAGTGCACTTGAGAAATTAGAAATGCCTCCCTTTTGTTGCTTTTTGTCATGACAGAGGTCTGGATAAGTGTTAGGTTCTACTGTAAATTAACAAGATTAGCATGTCTGCAATTTGTCTACAAATAGTCTTCATCTGTTTAATTTCCCTCAGTGCTGTCACCCTCCATTTTATCCTCTTGAGATGCTTCAAGGGGAAAAGAATGGTCGGAGCACAAAAATTATTTAAATTTCATTTTAAAATACCATCTTGGTTTCTTAGGCTGTCTTCTAATCAGGCTAACCATCTTGAAGAGTAAATACAGAATTAATCAAGCTTGTGCTTTCATGTTCACAAAATTCCTGAAACTCATAGCATACACTGCAAAGAGGTTAAACTCATAATATTATAGAACTTTGTTCAAATGACCTATGCCTTGTTTTCTGGAGAAAGGTTGAATAAGTGAACAGGGTACATAAGCAATCATTTTGTCAAGTGTTTCTCTAAGAGCAGCTAATTAGATCCACTTCTATTCAAAGATAACAGGAATTACATAGGAAAAGCCTTAAAAATAAATGGAACTTTTTCTTCAGTTAAGGAATATTGAGATTATCTTTGGTGTAATTTTGAAAAATCCTTTCGTTGCTGTTACTCAGAAATGAAAGTGAAATCTGTCCTAAACCACTCCCTCCACTCAGCTTCCCCAGAATGACTTTCACTCTCAACACTTTCAGATCCATTTTGCTGTTAAAAAGAAACTAAAATGAGGAGGTCCAGTGGAAGTCACCAACCTCTGCAGGGCCTAAACTCAGCTTCTTCTTCCTTGGGGCTCAAATAACATTTCTTCCTCTCCACAGACAAAAATATCATATAGTGAACAAAAAATGCTTTTCCCCCTATCATTAATCCCAAAGTGCTCATATGGACTCACCATGTTTTATGCTGTGCAGGCACAAAGGGAGAGGAGGGGATGCACAGCAGATGGTTATTACAAATGTTGCTCCACTGTGTACGTTTCATTTGCAGATTCTGCTCTTGCACATGAACCCTTTCAACTCTCAAACTGTACAGCACAAGGGCTTACAAAATATCAAGTAATTTTTGGCAGCTGCTGCTCAGTCTTACATCGCTGCCAGATCTCTGGCAGAATAAGTTGAATCCCTGTCTGATGTACAACCAACACAAGGTCCTCATTATACTGGAATTTAATACTCAGGGCCAGAAGGCTCTACACACAATGCAAACCCAGATTCTCTCCCTTGCCTTTTGAGTGAACAACTGTTTAATATGTGGTGCCTTACAAAGCTGCCATAATTAAAAGGATAACTGTTTATATACACATTTGGATCCAATGTAAATAAATAAGAATTAAGAAATTAATGGAATAAATATCAGAAGTTAAATATGCTGGAATGTATGCATTTATGCCACCAAGGAACAATGACAAGTGGCACAGAAGTCTACGTAGGGCAATTATGACATACAGAATGTCAAAGGCTGCATGAAATCTGTGATGCATCCCAGTACTAGGAAAAGTGTGTACACCCAAATACACAGTTCTGCACACAACACAAATCATTATCTGCTCATTCTCCAGGACATTTTTTTAAATATTATCAATAGATTAGAAACACCACAAAAATTTATTCTGTGGTGTTTTAAATTTCAGACTCCATCCATTCTCCAAGTGGGAAAGGAGGAATATCTTAATGAGGTCCTTTGCAATATGTTCTTGTGAATATGGATTGTCCCAAACATGTCAGCTCAGTGCTGTGTTTATATTGCCAGCATGCATACTCAGTTTGTTACACATAAGTCCTTGACAAAACACCCTCCTTCTGAGAACAGTCTTGTTCATCCAGAGCCTTAGAAGCTCTAGGGCCCCCAACGTAGGAAGGACATGGACCTGTTGGAACAAGTCCAAAGGAGACCCATGAAGATACTCAGAGGACTGGAGCATCTCTGCTGTGAGAAGGCTGAGAGATCTGGGTTGTTCAGCCTGGAGATGAGAGGGCTCTGGGGAAACCTTGCAGCAGCCTTTGAGTACCTAAAGGGGCTACAGGGGAGCTGGAGAGGGACAGTTCACAAGGGCATGGAGTGATAGGACAAGGGATAATGACTTAAAACCGAAAGATTGATGCCTCAGCCTGGAAATCTTTAGAAGCTTTGTGTGGAAGATGAATACTGAGGCAGCATTTCTAGACATGCACAGCAGCATAAGGCTGATAATCTGGGGAACCTTTCATCTTGTCAGTGTAAGCAGAATTTTTTGACTCATTTTACTCATCCTCCCTGTATAGGTGACAATCTAGGTGCCTAAGTACTATTCTATATTTTATCCTAAATTAAATCAGAGTAACCCTAATGGGATCAAATGGCTAAGCAGGGAGGAAAAGGGAATTATTTTGAATGGCCAAGTCAACGTCAGTGACCAAGGCTGTAAACAGATATTTTCTTTTTAGTTAATTCACCTTCAGTGTTCTTTTTCATTAAAATTTAAATGAGGCACTGTAATTCAGAAGGAGATAACTGCAGAATGTGGAGATATACTGGGCTTTAAATCAGTTCATGGCTGTTTGAGGTTACTTCATTGTGTCTTGATTTTGAAGCAATTTTGCAAAATCAAGTGTTAGCTGCTATGAGGCTGTTTGGCACAAGAACCCTTAAGGACCCTGAGGTTAAATAAAAACTGAGGTAGACTATTCATGTTTCTATTTATAGTAGAATTACTATGACCTTGTAAGCATTTCTATAAGATAGATTAAAATTTTGCCACTGAAATTCCCTCTACAGGCTGATATTTATCACAACAAGCTTCAGTATTTTAATAGCTCCTTAAAATTAGACTCTGATGCTGGAAAAGGCTTTACTGTTTAGATCAAAACTGGCTGAAATTCAATTTTGTTTCATGGGAATTTAGGATATTTTGAACAAGTTTTTATTTCAGGATAAAAGTAGTTTTTTAAGTTTCCCATGGAAGCAATTTTTTTTTTTTTTAAGTGATAGTTCAAGATTAAAAATTTTTTTGAGAAACAGTATGAATTCGAGCAGATCTTTCTAAAATGAAAATGAATCAATATGACATAATTACCAGTTTTCCAGAGCTTCCAGAGTGTCAGAAGACATTGCCATGAATTAGAAAGAGTGAGTTGAAAAGTGGAGGACTCATATCCAGGTTTGCCAAAGCTTTGATGGACCATTGCTTCTTGAGGAGGAGGCTGGATACTCTGAGTCCACTGAGGCCTCCTCGGAGCATCTCCTCCCAGTTCCATGTTTATTTGGCATTCCATAAGCCCTATAAAATGAAGAAATAGTCTTCTAATTTTGAAAATGGGTACAAATACAGCCAGAAGACAATGCCAAGATATAAGCTCATCTTTGCATAACTTTGGAAAGTCTGCAACTGAGAGCAACCAGGAAGTAGAGCCAAAGCAGCGGAGAAGAAATATGTTGTGTGGACCTGTAGTTTGGACTGGAGGATGGTGCAGCCATCCAGTCAGGAGTCACAGCAGTGTTTTTCTTTCAGGCCAGGAACCTCACTTGGCTTCGTATCTTTCTACCAGAAAATTAAGGAAAGAAAGCCTGACCAAGTGTGCCTGTCCATCAGGGCAGCAGGTATTTCCAATGAGATTCCCCTTTCTCACTTCCCAAACTGTTCTGCTCTCTACACCAAAATAATTCTTTGCTCACAGGGCCTGAGAGAGCCGATGACTTCGCAACCAAGTGGGTCAGATGCACCTTTGGGAGTCTCTTGTGCCTGGAGGAATTATATTAATCCAGAGCAAGATGACAAGTGGTAGGTTTGAAAGTCAATATTTTAGTTTTAGCTACTCAGATCTTTCATGGGTCTGAGATTATGTGTTTATCTGTCCAAAGGCTCAAAAGAAAAGCTGTAGTTGAGCCAGAAGCTTAATTCTCTTGGCAGAAAATTCCAAGATGCTGTCAGTGCTGAACAGTCAGTGTTTATCATCAGAAGGCATCATCTCCACTAGTTTTCTTTGGTTTAGAACACAAAACTGCAACACACATTTTCAAAACTTCACAATTAAATAACAATTGCTATTAAAATAATAACAAAAGTATAGTTGAGATCTGTAAAATTTAAAGGTGTGGTTTACTGTGAAATATATTTTTCTAAAAAACTCATTATGATTTTTCTAATATTATGTAACTCTATGAACAATTTAGACTCCATTAAAGATCTATAATATGGAACACACATTGGTTTCTCTATCTCCCTAGCAGAACCCCAGAGGAACTATTAAAATATAGGTAGTGAACAAACATTAAGTTAAAGTCAGAACTCTTGCCAGATCCAAATATGGCTATTGGTAGAATATAAATTCAAAATGAATCTCCTATTCCTTTGTGTTTTAATAGCACTTTGAAAATGCATATACTTTAATTTTGCCAAAACAGAATAGAAATAAAAAGGAATGAAATTACTATACAGCATCATAAAAGTATTTAAGCAATCATGTAAATGTGAGAAACCTGGACCTTGTTTTAAATCATTATGGCTATTGTATAAGAATTTATACTGTCTTATGTGATCACAGCAGTGATTGCCAACTTAGGAATGATCATACCTGAAACAAAGTGCAATATTTTACTGCAAGCCATGGAAGAAATTAAATTACAATAAAAAAAGCTGTGAGAAGAGTGAGACATAAAGTCATGGCCTGTGATTTTACACCTTATTTTGTTAAATCAGCAATTTTGACACAATTTCCATCTGAGGCATCCTACACAATATCAGCTGTCATTGTGTATGTGTGTGTCTGCCATCTCACACATTTTACTTAAGCAAGGTTTGGCACGGGACTCATTAGGTAGGGGAACAGTCTCTCAGTACACACCAACTTAATGAATCTCAATCAGAAATAATTTGTGCCATTTCCTCAAAACGGTGATCCATACCACAAAAATCACCAGTTAAAGTCGATTCATGACTCAAGTGCATCGTGGAGGCGTGGATGGGTGCATGCAAATTTCTTTCCTAAATTTTAGGAGTTGGACAGGAAACATCCTACTTCTTTTGACTAAAAGATCTATCAGG
This sequence comes from Aleadryas rufinucha, assembly GCA_013397815.1. Classification (NCBI taxonomy): domain Eukaryota; kingdom Metazoa; phylum Chordata; class Aves; order Passeriformes; genus Aleadryas; species Aleadryas rufinucha. The sequence continues at coordinate 1,858,558 of VZTH01002840.1, forward strand.
TTCTCTATGTGTACATTCGTAAAAACTCTTCATGGAGGTTCATTCCTGTAACAGAGTTTTGCCATAAAAAAGTCAGCACTGTGAACTGGAAAATAAATTCTGAGTCTCTAAACTCGATTCTTAACCAAGTCTGATATGAGTGTTGCTAACCCAGCAGAAACTGAGCTCAGCTGGCTTCCTTGACTCACTCCAACCACTAACTGAATGCAAATAATGACATAAGAATAGTAAGAATAGTTTGTAAGATGGGGCAGTGCTAGATGAAAGCAGTAGAAAGTGTTCAGCAGCTGATCATGTCTTTTTCCAAATGTAGCATTTTTAGTCACAGAAAATTAAGCTGAATTTCAGAACTAAGGAAAAATCCCCAAACACATCTAAATAACAGTCTTTTGACTCCAACAGCAACAGTTTCTTCTGAAAAAAGCACTTTGAAAATTATAAGCTCTCTTTGAGCTAGCATATGCCAAAAGAAGGATTGAATTGCAGCTGTTCCCAGTGCTCAGCATATACTTTCAACCTGTTCTTGGATTCCTTTTCTATTAAAAATGTAAGAGACTCTTCCTCTGTGCCGAAAAACTAAAAAAAAAAAATGCAGTAGCTTGTAAAATTTCTGCAAGGTTTAAAAGATCTCCTTATAAAGCATTTGATTTTTAAAGTTGAGGCTAGGCTGCTTCCACAAGGTTTTTGCAGCTCCTACATGGAATATAATCTGGTTTCAGGTTTAAAAAAATATAAATCCCTTGCTAGTGATGACTCTGGCTTTCAGTAGGATTCCTTGATGGTTCCTGCAGGATGACAAGTTGTGTGTCTCTGGCTCCTGCCGGGTGAGGATGCTGGGGAGGCGCTGGGGATAGGCTGGGGCTGAGCAGAGTCAGTAACATCGCTCCAGCCGCTGTCAGCACAGCACGGGCTGGGCTTTTCTTCACTCTCTCAGCTGACGTTATTTCTTTGGGATGCAAATGTAACTGCAGTGGAGAAGTACCCTCTCTAGGCTGACAAATGCCACAGTACAAGAGGATTAATATTTCACAGGCTAAGTGGAGTGAGATGGCAGAAGTCAAAGCAACAGTTCTGGAGATGGCACTGGTGACAGAGAGGTGGTTTTTGGTTTGTTTTTTTTTTTTTTTTCCGGTGTTATAAAACATTTCTTATCAAATTAATATGCAAAATCATTAATAGCTATGAGCTATATTAATGATGAGGTCATATACATAAACTCACAGTAGTGTTGATGAAACTTTATGACCTAACCAAATGTGATCAGGAGATATTCTGTGGGTTTGTTTTTTGTTTGTTAATAATAAATGGATAAATATTAGCCTGGCAGTTGCATAATGAAAGAGGGAAAAAAAAATTTGCAAACTTCTTTCCTTTGATGTAGGGCCTGAATAAGTGTACAGAAAAGCAGGCATGAGGGAGCTGAGGATCAGCACTCTGCCATCCTTGCTTCCTGTGAGTGCTGCTCTGCTGGGTCCCGGTGATGGGAGCTGTGAGGAGGCTCAGTGATTCATCCGTAGGTGGCTGCCTGTCACGGGTGGGTGAAGTGCTTCCTATATATAGCTTGTGTATGGGTTCACAGCACCCTCGAGGATGGCCTGGAATGAAAGGTGCTCTCAAAAAGCCCTGGGTAAGTCATTATTTTATTGTTACAGCAAGGCGCTAGCAGCTGTCAGTCTCAATAATTGGATCAACATTCATATTGCAAATGCCAGCAGGTTTGACTCAGCTGTTTATACTTCTGTAGCAGATGAATTAAATTCTATGCAACTGATTTTATTTCAGGTGAGATTTTTGGGAGATGAGAGAAACAAAGGCCAGACAGTTCTTTGCAGCTAGGTCTCTTTGTTAGGGATCCCCATGCTGGTGGCCCAAATGATTTCCGCTCTGTTGTGTTGTGAGATGGCCAGACAGGAACTGGCAGCTCCTGCTCGTGGCTGTGGCATGGACAAGTTCAGCACTGCAGTGTAAATGAAATCCTAATTTCTGGTCCCTGTCCTGCACTGTGCAGCTCATCAGTGCTGAATCCAAGTAGGTATAGGAATGCTCTCACAGCTGACTTGAGCTGTCCGGGTCTTGCAGTGAAATCTAATTCTAAAGGCATTTAAAGGCAGTAGACTGGCTTACCTAGATAACAAGGAAATGCTGCTACTCTTGTCTGGTGAGAGAAGTTAATCAGAGTCTCAGGAAGTCATCACCTACAGGGGTGCACAGCTGGAATGTCCTCCTGGAAGAAAAGGCCTTGTCTCCTTTCTAAAATGTGGCACAAACCTCATGTCAGGAGGACAATCCTCTTATGTGGAAACCTTAAGTTTAGAGCTCTTATCCAAAACCGTGTAGTGTAGGTTCAGTTTCTTCCTCTGTTTGAACATACTCAACTTTCATTTTTTTGAAATCCCTTAATATCAGAGCAAATGGGGTCATTAATTCCTGTTAACCCTCATCTAAACTCACATATGACACTGATTATGTACTGAAGTAATAAAATTTTGCTTTTCCTCACTGAATCATAATTACATCAATGGCACTGTGCATTTGAAGCAGTGTTTCCCAAAATGATCTACAATTTATATTTTGGAAAACTCTTAAGAGGGAATGCTATGAACTTCAGAAGCAGAGGTTTAGGTCCAAACCCAGGAAACTTCCCCTTGATTATATGTTTATTTACTTTTTCCATCACTGCCTCTCTCTTTCCCTGGCATGAATAATGTATGAATGTTTTTTTGGTTGGGTTGTTTTGTTTTGGGGTGTTGTTTTTCTTTTTTCATTTGTTCTCTTAACACCTAGAGAAAATTGAGATGTTAATTTCTTACAGTGGCAGCTATGACAGGCACAATTAAGCAGTTTACTTTCTAGGGATTGCTCACTGAATTCTTCAAGAAGTTTCCGTGCAGCTGATGCAGTTGAAGGCCAGGCTATCGATTCCTGGCTGACAGCAGACAGATGGCCTGTCAGCAGAGCTGCTCATACTTTTAGTGGGGTACCTCATTAATGAAGCCAGCTACGAGCTGAGGTTTTCAGCTCCCTGGTATTTGAAAAGTGGTGCACCACACTGCAAAAGTAGTTTATTAGATCCCATGTGTCATTCAAGGAAATCAGCAATGTTTGTTACCCGTGCCCTGCATTCTCTCTGACAAATTTGATTTTTCCGTAGGTGAGTGCTAAAATACTGCTTTGCATCTGCACTAGCAGTAGCTTATCATTGCAGTCCCTGATATGTTAGGTGTCAAAGGATGCAGAAAAACCTGGGACAGCCAGAAATGCCAACTGTAGGTCTTTTTAGCTTTGTATCACCATTTTTAGTTTTGCTTCATCTAGAGAAGACTAGTCATTGTGTGTCGTGCATAAAAATTCAGATTTTAAAACACCTGGCTACAATTTCACATACTTCACATTTCAAATGAAACAGTGACAGTTAAAGGATCGATTCCCACTCCTTTTGCTCTCACAAATAGTCCCAGTGGAACTAAGCCAGCCCTGTAAAAGGTGGACTCTTGTTCCTTGTTTGTTTCCTGGAACTGAATTTCCCCAGGGCAATGACCTGTGATTGTGTTCTCCAGTTCAAAAAGATGCATTGCTTCATGGTCACTTAGTACTTGTGTACATGGCAAAACGACAATAAGCTAGTCCAGAATCCTCAACAATGAAAGATGGTTTTACAATAAATAAAAATAGATTAATAACTACTGTGAGGCTTAATCACAAGAGGTATATCCATAAGGATACTGACAGCGCCTTGGGCAATATTCTTAAATGCTGTGTTACTGCTCACAGAGTCTGCTGTTCTTCAGTTATTTTTTCTATGTAATATATGTACTTTCAGAAGAAATTTCTTCATATCCCTGTAGTCATCTTTGTCAATTTAATAAATGCTTGATAGTTTTGTTCAGTAAAATTTTAGAAAGGTTTCTTGTGTGCTGTCACCTTTTATTAGTAAAGTTCTCAGTGGGGGCAGTGGTGATGTCTGAAGGCTAAAGTGGTTGCATTCAAGTGTTTTACTCGAGAAGCTGCACTTTTTAATAAATGACTGTCATTTAAGATGTAAGGAAAAGTATTGTTCCTAGGGTGCTTTATTGTACCTTTTTTGGCTTTTTTAGTGTTCACCATTTGTTATTCTTCTATTCTTTCTCTCTCAATTACTATTGACATTCAGGATGACTGTCAGCTGATGGCTTTTTATAAGCTGTTCTGCAGGCTGAACACAAATAACATGACAGCTTGCAGGCTACTTGTTGTCATGGTGTTCTTACTTTGCTCTGGGCAATGCCATATAAAGAATATTACATCTCGACTCCTATTTGCATCAACCAAATATTTTAACATTAACACAATAATATCAGAATGGCAGGATGTTTATGACATTACCAGCACTAAGAAAGCAGAATAAAATTATGTTCTGTTTCCGCCTACACGTTTTCACCCAATCCTAGGCTCTGTACGACTGTGGTTAAAGGATTGTTGATTTCTGTGGAGGTAAGTTGATTTCAGGTTCTAAGCCAAATTATGAAATCAGATTTAAAAAGTCTTTCTGACTGCATTTGCAGGCTTCATTAAGTGAGATGTAACACAGGGAGTGTCACCCTACATGCTGCTCTTTGAACTGTCTTCCACCAATTTACTCTGAGGTTGTCTTGGTTTTAGAAGTTCTCTGCAATGTCTACAGCTGAAAAGGCTCCAAGTACAGCACTGACCAAGAAAAATAAAAAATAATTTGTGAAAAATAATTTGTGTAAGAATATTGCCAAATTTCTGGTTTACAGAAATTTCCTGCACCAGGAAATATCTCTACATGTGAATACCCTTCCTGTATTTAGGTTTGACTTTGGTTTATTAAATTTGATTTGGTATATTATGTTTTGCTTTATTACTGTATGTTTGCATTTGGTTTCTTATTTGGTTTATTAAACTGTCTAGCCTAAAGGATAAAAAGCTTTTTAAGCAAGAAGATGTATTTTAAGTGCTTGTAATGCAGTAACTGTAGCCACAACTCTCACCATACAGCTGGTTCCAAGTTTCCAACAAATCCTTTTGAATAAAACACCTCTCAATGCTGTGCTGTTGGTTGTTGAATACAAGCAGCAGCCTGTGTGAGCATCACTGATATGTTGCTGCATGACCCTCTGCAGCTTTACAAACCAACTCCTGACACTAAATGCAATTGTTTTTTTATCTGCAAAGCAGGGTCGTTTGCAGTTTTTCTCTCTTCCTCTGTAGCATGAATGTTTGGGAACATGGAGAACAGCAGGCAGAGCCTTGCTGGAAGTCCTGAGATTTTCGGGAAATACCTGCTTCAATACAGTAAGCTTCATCCCAAAACACTAGAATAATGCAGTGCAGGAAGGGCGTGAGAAGGACTGTCAGAGAGTTTGGACACTTAGAGCAGCTGGTGTGGTGGTCCCTGCACAACAACAGTGAAAAGGTTGCATTGTCTGTCTGAGATGTTTCTGACATCACCCCTCCTGCCTCAGCTCCTTCCATCCCAGCACCAGCACCCCCTGCCCATTATAACACAGTCGGAGAAGCAGCCCAGCAATTTAATGCTCATTTGTGTGTTTCCCCCTGTACTTGGGGGAAAGACCTTGCAAATACCTGTGCAGCAGATGCATTGTTTTCCTTCAGAACCTCTCTGAGGCACTTTTGAACACCGTGTGCTAACAAGCCTGACCCTGGGTGCTGTGAGTGGAGCTCTCCGTGGTGGTTGCTGGTGACACCACACTCATTAGTAAAGCATGCAATTAATACTACTATTGTATTCTCCTTCAGAGTACATTTCTAAATAAAACCTAAATGCCAAGAAAATAAAGCCAGAGAATAAATATCTCATTTTGCTGTCTCTTTATCTATGGTAGGCTACAACAGCCTTTTAATTTTCCAGCAGCCAGCCCGTGAGGTAAAGAAATCCACCCTTCTGTTCCAGCACTGCAAAAGAGAGAGAGTGTTGCTTTTCCTGCACTGACAAATATTAAGGACAGACAGAACCACTGGATCCTCTAGTTTAACATGAACAAGGATGTACACCTGGGTTTTACACCTGAAAATATATGAGTATTTTGATGAAAAGAACTATTTAAGTGAAGGAAAACAAGCAGACAAGCAAAAACCACCACGCAGACACAAGTTCTATTTCATTGGGATTTTATTTCCTTTAAAAAAAGCAGAAGCAAAATATGGATATCTTCTTTGTGCTTCTCCTGTGCTTTATGCCAAATGGGGCACAATGGATTCATCTGGTTGCAGTTATTTTTTGCACACTCTTTCTCACTTTTCCAGGATGGCCTCTTATCTTACGTATTTCAGCATTGTTCTTTCTTGTAGAGAGAAGCTAAAGGTTTAGGGATGAAATTTGCTTAAATTAAGTTCCCAAAAAAAATTCCATCCCCAAAATACTTATTGATTACTTATCACTTTGCTATGAAGATGGAGAGCACTTTTTTCTTCCAAAGATCTGAATTCCTAGAAACATAAAAGAAAGTGGAAATTAATAAATAATGTATATACCACTTGCTCAAGAGCACCTAATGGACAGATCAATAGCCAAGCATATTACATAGACACATACCATATTAAAAAATTAAAGGTCACCAGACAAATTAGAAAAAGCTTAATAATTTTTTTCATTTACATTCGTTTTGTGGCCTGTTTTACTCCCATGAATTATCGCATTTTATCCTTCCCTCCCCCCTGCCCCTCCCAGCAAATGTTAGTGTACACATGACCCCATCCTGCTGGTATTTTGTACTAGGCCTTTATCAAGATTTTTTTTTTCTCTGAATCTTTTTGGACAATTTGGAAAACTGCACAGGGAAAGATAAATGAAAAATAAATTTAACTTTCATGTTGAATATGGTTTTACCTTTCCTGGCAAATGGGAAAGAGCTTTCCCAGACAAATATTTTTGGTACAGAAGAATATACAGTGTCATTCTAAAATAACCTGCAGACTAGAAATGCACCTTTAAGCATCTGTGTGCATGAGCCAGCTTTTTAAGGAATATTGGTTGGAAAGGCAAGAGAATGAAATATTCAATTAAGCATGTTTAGGTTGGGGTTTTTTTAACATGATATAATGTAAGGTCAAATGCTTATAGATTTTTTGACACTGAATTATGCCATCTATATTGTATGACTCTACAGACAACCAAAAGATAAATGGTTAGATTGCTGGCTGTCTTCAGCCTTTTTAACAGAAGAAGATATAGAAAATAACTGGTTTTCAGAGACACCTAAGGACATGCTATTGCAGGTTACCCCAGGAGGCAGCTGAGCCCCTCTCAGCCACTCACTCCCCCACAGTGGGATGGGGAAGCAAATCAGAACTGCAAAAGTGAGAAAACTGGTGGGTTGAGATAAAGACAGTTTAATAGGTAAAGCAAAAGCTGCGTGTGTGGGCAAGGCAAAAGAGGAGCTAATTCACTACTTCCCATGGGCAAACGGGTGTTCAGGCATTTTTGGGACAGCAGGGCTCCATCACATATAGCAGTGACTTGGGAAGACAAACACCATCACTCTGAATGTGCTTCCTTCCTCCTTCTCCACAGCTTTGTATGCTGAGCATGATCCATGGGGTCTGGAATATCCCCTGGGTCAGTTGGGGTCAGCTCTCCTGGCTGTGTCCGCTCCCAGTGCCTCTCAGTGGTGGGGTGAAGAGAGGAGCAGGAAAGGCTTTGGCTCTGGGTAAGCTCTGGCCAGTGACAGCTAAAACCAAGGTTGTTTTAGTCACACTGAAACTACAACACTGAAACTACGCTGCAACATCATACAAGTTACAATGAAGTAAATGAACTCTATGCCAACCAAAACCAGGGCAGATGGATAAAGCTTGAACTCAAAAAGTTGAGAAAGACTATTGTAATTGCTTTCATCAAAATTCTTTATTTACAACTGTCTCGAAATCAAGTGCCATACCTTGGAAATGTCTTGTTGGCAGAAGCGATTCACATTTGCAGTTCATTCATTTAGCAAAAATTCATAAAATACTTTAATACTTGAGCCTGTGAAATCAGGGAGTTTTGAACATTTCAGCTGGAAAATGTTAAGACTGAGTATTGTATAAAGTGCTAGGGCAAGTAATCTGTCAGGGAGAGGAAAGGGAAAAGAGAAGTGAAGAAAGGAAGTAATGATGAAGCCTTTTTCAGAAGGCTGCTCTAATGGAAGAGCAATTGTGTTATGATGCTGACAGACCCCCAAGCCTCTTGTGATGCTGCAGCCATAGAGGTGACCTCAAACTGACCTGATTGACCTGACCTGACTGAACATTGATTTCCTGCAGTTCTTACCCAGAGGGCAGGTATCACCACACTGACAGAAAATTACAGGCAATTAAGGACTTTGTCTGGAAATAAAGGATGAGCCAGGCAGCTGATTTGGCTCTGTTTGAAATGACTTCTTTGGGCAGTGGCCATTATTACAGAAGCTGTGACTGCACCGAAACACAACACTGGGATGGCTGCATTTCACATTCTCAGAACTCAGAAAATTTCCATAGAGCTGTCAGCACAAACTGAAGTCTGAACAACAACAAAACCAGATGAGAATTTCAACAAAACACATCACTTATTAAATGCTTGGTCAGCTCAACATATAAACCAGCAGCCTCTGTTGACTGAACTGGGCCTTATTACCATGCCAGCAACATCCCTTGAACTCCACAGTTCTTGAAATCACTCTGGTTTACATAACAAAACAATGAAGTTAAAATAGATTATCTTTCTAGAAGCTGCTTTATAGAAGGGTACCTTAAAACTAAAGATAGCTATTTTGACTGACAAAATTTTTTATTTGTGTTCAGAATTTCCCGAACCTGGCAGCTCTGAACATCTGATACCAGATATTTGAAGAGACAAGAGGAATTCAAGGTGTTTCTTGTGTCAGATTTATTGTGTGAGCACTGATGATTTTTCAGAATGCACAGTGCATGTCCCAGCTTTCTAAGACAGCAGGACCAAGAATAAACAACAGAACAATTTCTTTTTCTCCTGTTGTGTAAAGAAGCTTTGGACCCTCAGATTAGTTTATGAATGACAGCCTTCCTACAGAATGGCAGGTAGAGCTGATGGAAGGCAGTATGTGACAGAGTCAACTAATAATTTAAATGGAAATAGTAACTAATTATATACACTTATATAAGTTCTCTTTATTTCAATTTCTTTATTTCAATTTTGCTAGCTCCAAGTCCCAGACATTAGTTTCCTCTATGCTTATAATAAATAGATTAAAGAATGATCTGTTTGTGGAAATATGAATCATTTAATAAGATCGATTCATTATTTACTAAAAAGCTGCCTTTTTCAAACCAACTCACATTTTACTTAGTTCGTTGAAGCATTTCATCTCTTCTAAAGCCTTCCAATCTTACAGTTAATAACTATTGATGATGACTAATCTTTTCTACTTTGCACAAAGCTCAATCTTGAGATTTCTGCCTGAGCCCAAAGGATCACCAGGGCTACCCTGCTCTGCAGTTTCAAATTCTTTTTAACCATCTTTTTTTATTTCCTAAAGAACTAAACACACCTCCAAAGGAAACTTTCTTAGGATCAGCCTAGAGCAGGTCCAGCAGTTTTGTGCTTACATAAGTCGGTTCATTTCCTATTCCTCTGTACTTTGCCAAAACCATTTTAAAAATGCATAATTCCATTCAGCTAATTAAATTTCCGCTGTATTTGTTTCCTATATCTCTTCCTGAAATAAAAATTCATCGCATATTTAACCTCTTATTTAACAGCCTTACAAATTCCCATGCATCATACCAGTGAGTGATGAATACTTAAGCACGTAGGATCACAGATGTTCTTTGATACATTCATGTATTGATTGGTTGCATTTCTTTCGGTAATAGTTGAACCTGAACCTGTAAATTCCGTCTAAAAGAATTCTTCTTTTCCCTGTTACACTTTTTTAATAAAGGACTTGCACAGCACAGTACACAAAGGTGGGATGGTACACTGAATTAAGATGATAGTAATCAGCTAATGCCCATCAATATTCTTATGATGCTAAACATCAAGATTGTTTTTCATTTATGATCCAGCTGTCAAGTGAATTCAGTCTGGACAAGTCTCTGAGTGCTGGAGGCATATTTAATGTCAAAATCTGAGATGAGTATGCAGAGAAAACATTTTCACAGGAATGCAAATATAAAAATACTCTGACATTTATTCTGGGTTTTGAGAGTTTATGACAAAAAATCATCAACCCAGAGATTAAGGATTAAACAGCTCAGAGCTGGTATGGAATAAATAGTAGCATTTTGCACAGTGCTGTCCTCAGCAAAGAGTGAGCGCAGTGCTGACGTCAAGGAACAAAAAAGCTGACCCTTTTGCTGTGACTCTTTCTGGTATCTACACAAGCTACAGGCTCTCTGGTTTAGAGATGCCTTTGCACCTTCCCAAAATTAGCAGAAATCCAGTGTCCCATATTGGTCACCTTTCAGTAGCAGTAAAGTGCAAGATTATACTGCTAGCAGCTGTAAAGTTTCAGAAAGCTGTAGTGTCAGCGTGGTCTCTGAAGCCATCTGTGTCTCTAATCTATTTTTCCGTATGAAATCATCAATATTCCGATCTACACAGCCACAGTTGGGTTTTGTTTGCACTACAAATACAATCAGTTACACATTACTCAAGATCTAATTATGTTGGACTCTAAATGATGTTGAACTAGGTAATTTCTTTGGAATGATAAAGTAAATTCATCAAACCCTTTTTTGCCACCCAAACAGAAATTTCCCTAAGAGGATTCCTTGGGTTCATATTGGTTTGCTTTCACATTTAATGCTGTTTCACAACAAATTGCTGATACAGCTTCAGCAGTACTCAGTACTAAACATTTGTGAGGAAATGACTAAATGGCTTTTTTCAGTTTTAATAAAACTTTATCTGAAACATCACTCTGGTACAACTTTCCAGAAATATATATTCATAATTACTTGCACTATTCTTCATTCATATCATCATAGTCTGATTATTTAAAAGGGTGTAAATGTCCTGGCTTGCATGATTTACATAAGAATATAAAATATTTTTAGACTTTCAATATTTTGGAACAGAGATTAATAAAATGCTAAAAAAACTCCTGAATATTATCTTTCTCTATAGAAAATAAAATCTGCTTAAACATTGTTTAAAAATTAAAGAATGTTCACTTATGAGAACATTTTATAGAAGGCAAACATGAGAAATTTGATTTGGCCAGAAAGATTCAAATCTCCCTAAACATATATTTTTAAGTTTGCTAAAAACTTAAAATAAAATTCTTTTGGGACAAAGTTCTGGTCGACATGAATAGAGAAAACTCCCTCCTTCATATTTTTCAGCATAAAGTATGTGAATTGGTTTTAAACTGCATCTTAGTGACATAATATACATTATTTATGAAAAAAAAAATTCTTTCAGTTTTCCAAGGAATCCTGTATCAAGATGTGAAAATGACAATTTAAAGGATTACGGATACATTTTTAAAGTATTAAGAAGACATAATGATGTCTGTGCTGCACATGCAAGTAGGCACTGGAGCTGTGGATTGGTTTTACCCCAACAGAATTGATTCACAAATGATCAATATGTTCTTCTAATATTAACAGATCTGAGAAACCCAATCATTCATATTCAGGCCCACCTGTTTTTTGCTCAATATTGACCCTGACAAACCTCCAAGGTGTCTTCCACATTCATAAGGAACAGGAATATTTCCATTCTCGTCAGCTCAAAATGTGTCATTCCTCTCGTCTGCATTGTGACATGTGACTTACCAGGACATGCCAGTTCTCAGAGCACTGAACACTTGTACTCCACAAGTAAATAATAAAGGTAAAAGTGGAACAAATAAACTATTTTAGAAGCAAAGTGGATCCCACAAAGAACTGTTTCAAGTTTGCCTTTAGCAGAGCTCTGCCATCCTAAATCCATCCTGTAGTCTAGATACCGAGGTTCATTGTTGATGATTTAGATGGCAGAATAGAAAGCACTTTAATATGAAGATGTTAGCATTTAGAGAGCACTTTAGAGGACAGGAATGGACTTTGAAAGGGTGTGGTAGAATCAGTAAAATAATAAGTAATTCAATGTGGGCCACAAGGTGACACACAGCGACAAGGCAGAATGATAAAAATGGTTCTGCAGAAGGTGATCTGAGAGTTAATGGGCCAAAAATGGAACAGTGTCCACAGGGCCATAATCCACCCTGTTAGGTGTGTAGGAATGTTGTACATAAGATACCTGGAGTCTGCAACATTCGTGGGGCTCAGCTGGAGTACTACATCAGATTTGGGCACAACATTAGGGCTGGATCAACTGTGGAAAGTTCAAAAAGGAGCAAAACTCAAGACATTTCCAACAACATCTGTGAAGAAAGCTGGAAAGTAATACTTTTATTCAGCTAAAAGCAGACCAAGGGGGAAAATGAGTATTTACTTCCAATGACAGCTGATGTCACCAAGAAGTTGGCAAAGAGAGGAAAGCATTGATGGGTTCTCTTGGACAATAAGTCATGGATTTAAGTTACCATGAGAGAGATTTATCCTATACATTAAGAACATGCTGAACATGAGAATTAGGAGCTAAAACACAATTGTTGTGAGAAGATGGGGATTCTGCATCACCAGGCTATTTTAAAAACAGGTTGGACAAATGGCTGTCAAGTATTAATCAGGTAAAGCCGAATCTGTCTGGGATTAGTAAAAGAAACCAGTGACCTCCTGAGGTCACATCAACCCTATTCTTAGGGTTCTGTGTCTGTCTTCAGATTTTTTTAACAGCTCTAAAACACAGACTACATTGCATGTATTGGGCTGAACTCAGAGCCAAATCACGTGGATTTTAACACAGCCTGATGGAAGATTATCACCAACCATCACTGAGTCAATAATAGAGACAAAGCCTTCCATATAATGTCTGAGTTTTATTCAGAGAGTAAAAGTCTTGGTCAAGAGACAATTACCCTTATTTTTATTTAAGAAATTCACAAGGTCTATGGTAATTGTTGAAATTTGGTTCAGTAGCTTTAAATATAACAGATTTGTGGTCCTCTTTTGCCTTTCGCTGCATTTAAGAGATAGTAAAAGACTGCTAAAAATAATGAGTTTGCCTCATAAAAGTTAGGCATTAGAATAATAAGTTAGAGGCCATAAAAACAAATGTCCCTTAGAGATTTTATCCATCTGGACTATCTAGATATATAGCTAATGCAGTTATTTTGCAAACAATGTTAACAACATTATTCTAAAGCTTTCACATTGAATCTTGAAGCCCACAACACATATCTGTTCTGTCCCAAAGATTCACAGGCTTCAGATTTACATCTAAGACTCACAGATGGCCTTACACAGTAATGGACCAACCCAAATCACTGACTCAGGGAAATATCTAAGCAACAGTTACATCCATCTTTATTCAATAAAACGTTAATATGTGATTAACTTTAATAATGTCCACATTTAAAACAGAATCTATTCTGCTCCCATGGACTTTCACATATGTTCAGTAATGCATTTAAATTCTTATCATTAATATGAAAGAGGCCCCTAGAAGGGACCAAACTTTAAATATCCTCAAACGTAAGATTGCTGGGGAGCTGGAACAAAAAGCTAGATGCAAGTGTCAAGGTCAAGCTCTGACATGAAACATTCTGTTGCCCATTAACAGCTGCAAGCAGGGGTTATGTCCATACCTAATTTGAATGGAAATGTATTACAGAACGTTTCAAGGAAAAAAGGCCTTGCTGATCAATATGAAAATGGCAATTTTAGATTAGTGTGTCTTTTTTTTTTTCTGTTGCTCATCACAAAATATTCAGTTTACTTTGAAATTGCTTTGTTCTACTTTAATGACGCTGATTTAATTCCTGAAGCTTTAGACCAAAGTGGTAATTGACAAGCATCATATAACATTTACAGGAGAAAATTAAAAATCTATGCAGCATCAGTGAGTGATGGAGCTTTCTCAAGGAGTAAGAAGTGTTTGGAATGAGCAGCTATTATGGATAAAGAATAAATTAATTAATTATGAAGAAAAAGCCAACATTTCATTATCATCTTCTTAAACAACTTGGTACTCTGCAATAATCAGCAGAGATCTGGAATGACAAGCTTTTCCCAGAGCAAGGGAGGTTGGCAGCATCATGTGCAAGATTCCCTGGGCAGCACAGAAACATGGAATACCTCCAGAGCTGCTGGGAGGAATGACACTGACTCCAGCTCTGTGGCCACTAACACATATGCTCAGCTTGAAACAGGGATAAGCCAGAGAGCTAAAACAGGAACAACACTCATGGCAAATGACAGCAAAATCTGTCACTGAAGGATGTTATAGATAGGAGATAAACAAGCAGATTAATTTAAATTAAAACATATTCCTGTCTTTAGTTGGCTAAGTTGTAACTAAATTTAAATTTGATTGCATTTTCTTGTACCTTTTATTCTTCTGGCTCTGATTGGGATCAGAAGTCGGAAATGAAAAGATACCTGAGCAAAACATAACTGAATGTTTCTAAAGCAGAGGTGAAAAGAAGAAACTCCTGTTCCTTAGCATCCTGCCTCACTGTGCAGATAACAAATCTACAATTAGTTTAAAGCAATTCAGATGAATATGATTGTCTGAATTAAGTGATTACTAATTGAACCATAGAGCCTCAGTTAAGTGATTAATCTGAGAATATCAAACATTGGTTTTTGACGGATTTTAAACTTCTTTGCTACTGATTCTACTTGCGGCAAAATCTACCACTACTCTGTTTATGAATCATTCATAAAATGTTCCTAAGTTCAACAAATGCATTTCCTATCAATAAGTGTTTGCCAGATAGTCTGGGTATATAATTTTCCTTCTCTTTCCTTTTCTTTGATCACTGACTATAGGACCAGTCATTTTTCATGATTTCTGACATATTTGGTCGGCTAAATCACAGAGAGTTATTTCTTCTCCTTGACAGTGTGACCGAGGCTTGGGGGGGAAAAAAAAGAAATATATGAGAATTGCAAATTAGAAAAAGCCTCTAGGATCATAGGATCTGCCATCCTGGTATAAACTATCTTGCATATAGTCCAATACTTTGCATCTGACAGTTTTCAGTACTGAGTCCTTCAAAAGAAGGCAGAAAAAATCTGTAACAGCAAAGGGAAACTAATCAAGACAACTCACACAGTTCTTTGCCTGAACTCTGACAGTTTAAAGTTGGTTAACATCTGCAAGTAGAAGTTAAAATGCTTTCAAATGCTGCCATCATTATTAATTCTATCCGTGAATATCCCTGATTCTTTTATATGTGCCAATTTGCTTTCCATTTGAATTTTTTTGCTTCAAAATAGCAAATGACAAATATAGCTTTGATGGCACAAATGCTTAGTCAAACAGCCACTTAAAAAACTTTCAGAATCAATACATTCAGCAACATAGAAAAGCTGTCAAAATGTGTGTCTAAAGTACTAGGAAAACAGACTTTATATTTCTAGTCCTGAAATAGAAATTTTGCACTCTTAACTAGCAGCATTAATAAAAATGCCTGTGGGATAACAGAATAATCCCTGAACATTCAAATGTATTTTACATTTTATATGATCAGGTGTGAGTTTATAAAGTTTATATTGGATTCTTTCTGGGGGAAGATTGAACATGCAGACAAGGTTTGATTACTTGCAATTTAACCTTCAGCATGTGATCTTTTACCAAGGAAATCGTGAAGCAATCGGGGCTCAGATTACCAATAATCTGAGTAAAAGTATTTTCACTAAAATGTACTGTGGTTCTTATTCCCTCCTAATTTTAGTCATGAAAAAACTGACGCGTTTAGTCAAAACACAGTTATTTAGACATCACCTTGGGACAATGCAGAGATGGGCTGGTTTTAGAGTCCACCTGAAAACAGCTTAGGACTGAGATGAATCACTCCCATTTTAGACATCTTAAACAATCAACTTACCTCTTTTTCTGTGCCCATGAGCCACGTTCTGTGAATTGCTAAGCACCCTCAGCTTCCTGTACAGACAATAGGACTTTAGGGAACACAAGTCTGTCTACCCAGGAGCAGCTCAGTTCCTCTCAGACCAAAGCTTTAAGGAAGAGAATTCTCTTTTAGTAATAATCTGGCAACAGTTTAATGAAAAGTGAAAACACTGGGAGATAGGTGTGCCTATATTTCCATTAGTATCACTGATCAAAGATTTAGAAAAGGCAGCATTAAGTTCTTTTGAAATCTCACTCCCAGGAGCACAGTTCAGAACAATTCCACTCCATCTTATCAGTAGGTTTTACAATAAGACCCTTATTAGATTGCAATTGATTCACAGTAATCTATTCATTTTTAGTCAAATTAAAACAACCTTGATTGTAGTGCCACAGTTCATGCTGATACAATTAATGTGGTGTGAGAGCATTTCTATTATGAAAATTCTTTATTCCCTGCATTGGTTTATAGGACAAGCATAAAGAACTCAAATGGCACTGAAACTTATCAAAGTCTCAGCCCAGGCAAGAATGTTATTCTTTCAAATACATAATAGTATAAAAAGAATTTGACTGCTTTCCCCTTGCAGTAATATAATGAGGCGAGAGAAATTGGAAATGTGCCGCTGGAGCTGACCACTTGCCCCATCAGATCAGCATTCTTTAATTGCAGATGACTAATAAACGTGAGGACCAGGAAAACAGATTAATCTCTTTTGCCTTCACTATCTTCACTGTATATGACACAGGGATACAGACTGAAGACATGATACCATATAGTTCCCATCCCTTTAAATGTATCCCTAATTTCAAGGAGTGAACAGAGGAAATAGTCCAGGGAAGTGCAGACATATCCTAATGCACAGACTGTGCTCTCATCACACAGGCAGGGACAGGCTGCCCCAGAGGGAGCACCAGTGGATAAAGCACTAAAAGGAGCTCTGTGTGATATAAAGTCAGGTTAACACAAACAAGCTGGGAAAGAGTCATGAAACTGCAGATGTCCAGATAAAAGATAGACTGAAGCATATCTTTTACTCTCTGCATCTGGTATTTATCCTGGATTCATGCTTTGGGCTGTATTTTTAACTCAGCTAATGGAAGTAGCACAAAACTCAGAGCTTGGCAGAGAGAACACCCTCCTGTATCTTCTTTGTGGGCTTGGTGATGCATGCACTAATCTGTGTAGCACTGATTTACAAATGCAAGAGATACAGTGAGACCAAATTCCAGGCTAAGGTAAACTTTTCTCCATTTGCTTCCTCATTTTAAAGCAAGCTGCCAGTTTTTCCTTGAGCAGTGCATTCACAGTTCCCTGAGCACTGAAAGCTGCTGTAAGCCTATGTTGCTGCTCAAAACCCTCCCTATACTCACAAAATCATCCCTTCACTTCAGCCAGAAGAAATGTTCAGGTAGCTGCTCAGGGAACTGCTCCCAGTTACGACTCACCTGGCAAAATAAATCAACATTGGTTTCCAGACTCTGGGGTTTTTGCATTGTTACATGGATCACACTTGTGTAAACAAAAAGTGGTGGCTGGAATGAACAAGTGGGGATAGGATTTCCTCCTCTGGCAGCATTGAAAGACTTGGCTAACTTAAAGTGCTCTTCTATGTTAAAGAGAGTTTCCAGAACCTGCTTCTTCTGCAGCTTCAATTTACCCTTTCCCAACAGAGCACAGCTGTGCAAAATGAGACCAAGGCACTCTGGACTCCAGCAGCCACCTTCACTTGTAACATGTGGCAGCTACTCTTTGTCCTGTGGAGCTGACACAAAAAAGCCTGATTTGCTTAAAAATCCTTTCAAATGGAAAATGGATACCAATGTAATAAGCAAACAGGGGGAAAAAATATGCAAGATTCAATGTGGTCATTTATCCTAAGGTCTTTTGTTTCAACACATGCAATTCCCCTTCCCTACATCTTTAAATACCAATTTTTACCTCTATTCCACCTCCTGTTTGTTTGTCCTGGGACAACAGAAATTATAAAAAATGGTGGGTCATTACAAACTCAGGTCAAATTTCTATTTAGCAACAGGTTCCATATGTTATCCCAGCTGAGGGGTCACTGAGGGAGGAAAGATGCTGAAGCCAGAGGGCATTTTAACCAGAGCTGCCACCAAGAAAACATGCATGGGAACTTCATTCCCCAAGGCATCACCCTTCTGTGAACTTTTCTTTACAGACACTTGCGGCCCTAAGTCTGTTCAAACTGATCACTTGAATTTTATAAAATTCTCTAAAACTTACTCTTCTTTGGGAAATCGTCTTCTGAAATACCAGAATTACCATTAGAAATGCCAAAAACTCCTGGTATAATTGTATAAAAATACTAATGTCATGTTTAAAATTGAGATTGTCTCAGGAATCTTCTGGAGTTGAGAGCCCTTGGTTATTCTGCTGTCCTTCATTTTCACTGCAAAATCATTTCCCGAGTACAAAGCCAAAAGTGTCATTTAAACAGAGCAGACTAATTTAAGCATTAAACATTAGGATAATTTGAGGAGCAAACTTCAATGTCATGGAGTATGTACAAAGGAACAGCAATTAATTTAATGCAGGAACAGTGTCCATTATCAAAAGGAAAGCAGGTAACTTGAGTGTGTTCCCCAGACAAGCAGGAGCAGAAGAAAACCCAATATTGCAACAAATTATATATATATTTATTTTTTTATTCCCACTGGGTTGATCTTTCACACAAAGGTTGACATCACCTGTGCAAGTATGGCTTTTTCTAGTAAAAGGGTTCTCTGTAGAACTTTAGATGAGCACACTTGGAAACAGTTTAGGGTCCAATCCAGAAATAATTAATGGTGATGGAAAGCTTACTATCCATTCTAACAGGGGCTGGATTGTTCTCTTTGGACTAGATCTTGATGCACACTTGAGGGAAATCTTGTATCAGGTCTGTTGACATTTATTCAAACCTATGTCCTGACTATTAAAAAAAAAAAAATTTAAAATTGTAGTGGAGTAGAGATTACAGCTCTTTTCAAACTTTGGACCAGTTCCACATTTCTTCCAATTTAACATCTAGCAGAGTACCCAAACATGAGCTCCAGTGAGATACAGTCAATTATATTATGGGAAATGTTTACATAATTCCAACCACACTGATATATAGAAACACACAAAAGTGTACACACTGTTCAGTCTTGAAAGGAAAAAACAAAGCAATGTGAAGAGCCATTAGTGTTGGCATATAACCTTGAAACAATTTAACTTTGTGACTCTCTCATATTTATTTTTCAGTCATAACTACTCAGATAAAGTATTTGAAGAGGATGTTCTGGTTTTATCCATCATCTTATCTTAACATAAATTGGGAACAATTATCCATAAAGCTTTCATCAGTTTCTGTACAGGTTTAGGTATTTACCAGAGAATTTACAGTATTTACCAGGTATTTACAGTCTTCACTGTTCCTTTTCCATTATTAAAGTAAAATCTAGTGGGTTTTTCCAATACAGAGTTCATTCAATTGAGAGCTTCTAGTCAATGTTTCATGGACATGATCCTGGTTACTACCAGTTACTTAAACATGCCCCTTATAGTGGCAGAACCAGAACTGACCACAGAAACTGACAGAAATGTTAGAATATTTTCAATTATGTGTAGAAATTAGTACTAAGTGTGCAATGTGGACTTTTGGGAGCAACTCATTTCAGCTGATCTTTGTTTAACCTTGTGCGCGATGATTCCGAAGAGCTCTCCGTATCCAAGGGCAGGCTTTCGCTCATCCCTCCCTCCCCCTCATTACCATTCAGATGTAGGCACATATTAGCAGATAAATGACTGATGAGAACACATGTTGCCATATGCTAAACGAGGGTAGAGTTGTCCCTAATTCCAGCACCAGTGCTACGCTCTGACACCAGCACTGTCATTCTGTTGCACGGCAGCAGATGTTCGGAGCCTCAGAGGTCGGCTTCCCATTGAGGGAGAAAGCAATGACACAGAAGCTGGCTGAACTCTTAACTGGAGAAAGCAATGACACAGAAGCTGGCTGAACTCTTAACTGGAGCTTACTGAATTTACACATGCACAGAGATTCTGAACTTGGGCACACGGCACACGGGACAAACGCAGCTCCAAAAGAGATGCCTCTTGCACCAGCAGTATTTTATTGTTGGTTTTGCAGACAGAAAATAAGCTTCTAATTCAGAAAAGTTGTCAAACTTTAAAAAAAAAACAAAACACACTGACCCAAACTTATCAATAAGTGTTGAGGTTTTCTATTAAAAAAAAATACTTTTTTATAAACACACTTCCCCATGAATTCTCAGTTGCCTGGTGCTAATTTATGGCAGTCCTCTGTAATAAAAACAGCACGAAACAAATCATGCAGCTGGACAAAACTCAGAGAAAAATTAAGAAAAAAGGGGTGAAACGTTTTCTTTTGATATAAAAGGCACGTGTATCCTCTTAGTTTATCATATTCTGGGCTCTTTTCATCATCCTGCTGTCTTCACATATAATAACTAATCTGACTGCTTTATGTTTAATCTGTTTAAGACAATTTAAGTTAATTAAGAATAAACATAATGCTTGAAGTTAAAACACAAAGACCACATCTAAGCAAGAATATCTCAGGGTAAATATTTTCTCTGTCAATATTAGGTATATGTTTACATAAACTATTGGACAGATGTAATTTAAAGTATGTGCTTTATGCGTTTTCAGGCCTGAGCATCTAACCTGTTCTCCAGAAGAAGGATGTGGATCTTTGCCTTTGCTCAAGGAGAACGACTGCTCTTAACATCTGAAAATCAATCACAGAATATGCCAGACTGTAGATGAATGAGTCTCAGTCTGAACAGACAACTACACTATTTTTGGCATTTGTGCTTCAATTCCTTTCTGTTGTAATTGATCTCCATTATTTTATTTATTTGTCATAGCTCATAATGTGCAAGCAAGACAAATATGCCTACAGCAGTACCTTGGGTCTATTGAGCTGTAAGTCTTATTTCTCATCCCTAAAAGGAAAACCTGCTCACAGGGGTGTTCTACATCTAATTACTGGGTTTTTGTGGCATACTCTCTCTGGATGTTGTACAAAATGCCAACATTTAATATTTCCTGTAGCCACTGATCCTTTTGCTCACATTTGGAATGTAATGAAGACCTTGTGCAACACAGCAATTTATTCCAGCCTCATCATATTCGCCTATAGAGTTTTCTTCTTGTGCTTTCCGCTTTTATGTTGTTCACTTAGATTTTACTGTAAACAACAAAGAATATATGAGCTATTTTACTGTCCCTGTGTCACAAAGCAATGTGATTTCACAGTAACAGTCCACCAAGGCTAATTCAAGCCATTAAGTCATTTTATACAAATTATATGAGGAAGCTGTAACTTACGCCATAAATTATTTTAGATATTAAATCTCAGATTTCTTCCAGGAGAGCACAACCCTACTAGCTGTTTATAATTTACTTATGTTTTATTTAAGGAACAGTAATGAAGTTTGATCTAAAAAGCAATACTAAAAAGAATCGCTCACTGAAACCCACTACAGTTAATTTCTCGTGTGCAATTAAAAAATATTTTATATAAAACCAGTCTGCTGCTATTCCCTATAATTTTTATCAAATATTTTCTTATAAATGTTTCTTAAGCTAGGATTTTTTAAAGTTTTGTTCTGAAAGCCGTAACAATATTTTGATTATCATTTTACTCAAAGATAAAACCAACATGAAAATGTTGAAATTTCTCTTGGGACAGAATTTCACTTTCTCAGCAGCTCTAGATTTCATACATATAATATCCATACACTTCCAATTTGCATAAGTAAGGCATACAGAGTATTTTAATTTTTTTATTTTTTTCCTCTTCAACCTCCTTTTTCTTTTTTCTAGTAAACCAACAATTTTGAAAAAGCTTTTATATCCCATGTATAGCACCAAAAGCATAAAAGACAAATTGATTTAGAAAATACTGAAAAGTAACATTTAAAAATATAGAAAAGTGAAAGTCTTCTGAGCTGAAGATATGAGGAAAGTAGGACCAAAATCCAGGAGCAGGTGTGCACCAACTGTTAATGCATTTTAATTTACTTTGAAGCCTAAAAGAAATGACAGAAGAATTGACCTCTCTTCCGCAACCTGTGTGCTCAGCATTTCGCCCTGTCTTCACAGAAATTCCTTCACCTACTCAGGGAGTCCCAGTAAGTGAAGCATCAGTCCCTGGTGTGGCAATGCAGCACTGGGCACTGCGTGAGGATGGCAAGGAATTCAGACCATGGTTTATGGGGGATCCTCTGACACATCCTCTATAAAAACTCTGGCTGGGAAGAATGGACAGTCAAACACAACCACTCACTAAATTCCTTTGCCACCATTTCTAAAAGAAAGGTAAAAGATTCTGCCATGGACACCACCCCAAAGCCACCAAAGTGGGGAAAGGCCCTTTTGCCAGAATCTGACTGATTTATCTGGCCTGGAAACCACCTCACCACTCAGCTACAAAAGGTTTCAGAAGCCTTCTCTTTAAAGAGATTCTTCTATCTCTTTATTAACTACTGTTATTATTAATGACTTCTTAGACCGAGAACTGGACTGTGAATATTATCCAGGACTTACCAGTCTCTGCTGTTACACATCAGTGACATTCCTTTGTCTCATGCTAGTCTGGTTGTTGCCTTAGTGGTTAGATATATTGTGCTTTCATAGAAATAGTAAAGTACAAATCTCATGTTGCCTTGTCCACAGTGAGAATTTTACCATAGGAGCTCAGGCTATTTTGGGAATACCAGAATAAGCAAGGTCTGCAATATCCTCTTCAAAGATGACAATCTTTGTGCTACAAAGAATGAAATTTCCTCTATTAATTACACTTTTCTGCAGCTCTGCATCCTCAGATCCAGTCCTGTATCCCCAAAGGTATTTCATTATCTCTTCAGCCAAGAAAGGCTCAGTATCCATTACCCAGCTTCCCGCTGACAAAAGATCTTCCAGTAATTACAAAGAGACTTTCCATGGGTAAAGGTTACTGCAAAGTTTAAGTTGTTGCTATTGACAGTCACAATGACTCTTCATTTCTGTGATGATCCTCTTACCATTCCACACAGCTTCCTAACACACTCCAGCGAAGCTCTGCAGAAATGCAGCTGGTGATGGTTGCACATCTCAGAACTGGGGGCTTGGTTCTGCCCATGGATCCCTTTCATGTCAGCATGGTTACAGGGGGAATAATCCTGAGTTTCAAACCATGGAGTTATCTGCAGGTTCACTGTGGTTATTTCCAAACCACAAGCTTTGAAATAGTGAGTTATAGTTGCTTCACTCCAAATAACAGGAAGATGCACTCTGACACTTGATTTGCTCTCTGGAGAGAGATCTCAAGCTCCAGCCAGATGGCTCTGAGACTCCTGCTAGGCCTGATCCATGCTCGCCAGTTTATAGGAATTGGAGACCATAATATTACACATTTCCCAGTCTCTGGTGTTAAAATTTGATGTGAAAAATGTAACTGAATCAGCTAGTGACAGCATCCTTTTATATTTTATTGCACTGTGGTTCTAATATCATTAGAAGATATTGCACTCAATTACTCAAAAGTGAGAAAATTCCAGTATGAACACTTTCATACACAAACAGAAAGCATTTGAAGTACCTAAGGGGTATTAATGTGCAGGAAATCTGAGTCGAATACACTTTCTAAGCTGCTGTGGAAGAAGAGTTCTTTTTTTCTTCCCTGCTTCTAGGGACGAATATGATTATTTTACTGAGAATAGGGGAGAAAATGGAAACTAAGCAAACAACTGCAGTTCCAGAAATTCTGCTTCATAAATTATGCCGATAAGGAAAATGTAGCTTGGTGATTTTACAACGCTTGAGTTTCAAACTGAATTAAATAAAAGTGCTTTATGTGCATTGCCAAGCACTTTCAAGAGGCTGTTTCCTGTCTTTCATGATGCAGTTATCTTTTAATGAACTAGGTGTTTGGGTTTTTCATTAATGTGATGCATTTTATCTGAAAGATCTTACACTCCACAAGAATAAAATATTCATAATTGAGCATCATGGTCCTTTTAGTCACTTATCCTCACAGTGAGATTTTAAAAAGAGCATTACTTTGCAATCGTTTAGATTTTATTTTCTTTAAAATTTTCCATCTCTGTAACACTTCCCAAGGTGTCCAAAGTTATTATGAATCACAAATGCATACACAAAAGATTCTGCCTGAACTCAGCACGCCTTAGATCGTTTTCACTGGAGAGCACAATGAGGAAAGCTGACCAGAAGAGGTGCCACTGTGAATTCATTCAGATCTGCATGTAATGTAGAAAATTCCTGTCTCACTTATTTCTGAATAATTACCATACATATCCCATTTCTTAATTTAAATCTGAATTGTTTGCCATTTTCCGTGACAAGGACACTACATACCCTGGGAACCTGTATCATGCTGTTAATGTCTTTGAGGTCATCACTTTAGCTTTTGATGAGAAAACATGGATCAACTTTTAAAGACAGGTGTACATTCTTAGAAATGGGCCCAAGAATGTGTGCCTAAACCAAAAGAAAATCTTGAGAAAGTTATTTTATGAACCATTCTGTTACATTCACACACCCAAGCCTATGGTCATTATTCAGCCAACAAATTGGTCTTTTTGGCTTGCACACACACAATACTTTTTCTTCCTTACTTATATGAAAAATACCCTCCTTAATCTTCACTTCTTTGCCTGGTTTCTCCATACATGAATAACCTGCAGGACACCACTTATTTCACAATGATATTTCATCTTTTGCTCCTTTATCAGAACTTCTCTGCCTTGTAAGAGACTTCCATACATAAGTATTATATGCCAAAAATGCCATTCTTAGTCACACAATGGCTCTTTTACAGAAAGCCACTTGACGCAATTCAATGCTGCTGTACTAGTTTCAGATTTTCCAATTTGGAAGCTAGAAGTAGGAAAGCATCAACAGCATTATAAAATTCCTTAGTAGAGTAACAGTAATATACTCTGCCTCTTAAAAATTTCATGTTAGTCTTTCTGTCTCTTAAAAATTTACAACATTGTGATTTACACCCTAGTGTGTTTTTAGCATCAAAGGAAAAGCTCTAAAATAAAAAAAAAATGAGTTGCTGATGATGGAACATAAATTAATATATTTTAAACTTCAAAATATGTTAATAAATTAGAAAATAATTTGCCTGCACATGATATTTCAGGGATGACACCTGCTTACTGAACTTAAGAAACTAGAGATTTGACTTTCAGATTTGATAATGTTTTGTTAAGACTTCAAAAAACTGTGTCTTGTCAAGATCACAGTTTGAAATTTATTCACTGGATATATTTGTCTGGAAGTCTTCCAATACTGTCATTGGTCCAGAAGGAAAACTCTAATTGCAACATGGGAAGTCCAATGCTTTTTTTCCTGGTACTTCTACCAAAATTGAGCCTCATTAACTTTGTGTATACTGAGAGTTTTGGAATCTCGGCTTAAATTCTGATTCAAAGGCTTCCGAAAGTCCACCTAAGGGAAGATATTTATTGATTCAGTCAAAGAGTATCAAATGCTAAGAAACTAAGCACATGTTCTGTGTGCATTTCACAAACATAATATCTTTTGGATGTCTGTAAGTAAAAATTCCATTTAAATGTAATGTTATAATAAAGAACTGAAGTTTTAATAAGAAGAAAAATGAGTTAATATTGTACTGAATTAAGACTCTCGAGACACACATCTCACTTTCATTACAGTTTACCGTTACTATTCATTTATTTAAGGCTCAATTTGATGAATTCAATTCCCATTCTAATTCTAATCCTAATTTAATTCTAATTTTTTTTTTTTTTACCTATGTTAAACAAAAATATGCAGGATACCTTCATTCACTGTGATAAAGAAAGGATCTTCCTTTTAAATACATTGAATTTGCTCAATTTTCCAGTCACTTAAAACTACAGAGTATCCATAACACAGATGATGGTGAAACACAGCTGATAAAAGCTGCAGGTGTTGTGGCTGCTGCCCATGGAGGGGCTTGAAGCCAAATGGACAAGGGACCAGCACCGGTGCCAAGAATTAGTGTGAGGCAGAGATGGAGATTTGGCTCATGGGAAGGAGGGATAAATGCTGGATTGAACATCACATCCCTCGCTGCTGCAGCAACACCTGGTGGGACACCTCAGGGAAGGTCAGTGGGGAAAATCTTTGCCCGAGATTCTGTGAGTGGGGAGGAGTTCAAGCTTCTCTTTTGGGCCAGGAAAGGAATGGGGAGTATTATCTTAAAGGCACATTTTGTCTTCGTTGCCAGCCTCAGAGAGGCCTTGCACAGGTGCTCCACATAAGTGACTCAGAAGGCAAGGATAGCTGCTTTTGCTGCAGCTTTTGTGGTCTGTCAGCTGATGAGATATAAATTGAGATGAGTTGGCCCTCTACCATTTCTAACCTGCCCTTAATTCAGAGAACTGTTTTCAGCTGAGAGGAAGAGTGAAAGACAGGAGATGCACAGAGGTACAGAAGTATTTGCAGTAATACAGAAGTATTTACATCAGAGACAACACTATCACAAATGAATATTCAGGTTTACCCAAATAAACAGAGATAACATCTCTGTATCATTTCTCTTCATCATGGGTGGAATATTTATTTACTCATTCTAATTAAACTTGTTTTAAAAAATCATTCAGTTCTAGTCAGAACAATGCAAGAAACAGCCATAATAGATTTTCTAAGGAAAGACTCTTAAACATATTTTGAATATAGGAAGTGGCCTAGCAGCATAAGGAAATTGAGATACTAAACAATGGAGTAAGTCTTCCTTTTCTGTAATGGTGACACCAGCTTGTTCTGACTATCTGAAGAAAGAAACACAAAATTTGCTTTATTTTGAAGCAGTGTCTTTGCTAAGATATAGTGAAACAGATGTCCATGGCTCCAGTGAGACCAATGGTAGAATGTGGTTCATTTTGTTTAACCCTTTAGATATAAGTTTAATATATGCATGTAAATGACTTTGACTTGATGTGGAAATAAATAATTCAAGCTAGTTTTAACGAGATCTAAATTACTAACTGCAATATACATTGTTCTTCTTCGTAGACTGAGCACAGCAGAGTAAATTTTAATTGTGATGCTTAGGGATTTTCATTAGCAGTGAACCCCCTTGTGCACTGAAATGAGTGTGCTCCCTAGAGAGTGCAAAGGCAGGCAGAGAGAATATGTAATGAACTGAGCTCAACAAAATGAAGGTCAGAGACAACATTCATGCAGAAAAGAGGTCACCTTAGGAAGCTGTGTTATTAAATACAACCTGGAATGTCTACACCTTGACAAGCAGCAGGAGGAAATCTCTACTTATTCCAGATATAATCAAATGATAACATGTACGTGAATTTGCAGTGGATTTGCAAGCCAAGATACATCTTAAGGAACAGGAATTTACTGATTTGCAAAACAGAACATGATTTTATTGGCCATATTCTTGGCCAAGAACCCACTCATCCTAGTTCAAAATTCACACAAGGAATTTTTATGAAATACAGATGTGTAAATTATTGTGTCTCACCAATCAAATGGAACTCAGCAGAGCTACTGCTACAGAATTTGCAGAAGGGGGAATTATAGCTTCATGTTGCAACAGAGCAAGAAACAGAGAATGTAAAATTTAAGCGAAATTATATTGGGGAATGAACTAAAAGAAAACAGGAGAGAAAAAATTCTCTACAGAAATCATCATATGGTGGACAGAAACAAACTGCATGATAAAGACCAATCAGCACCACACAGGTTACCCCTGGGAGAGAGAAAACAGGGTAAATACAAAAAAAAACAGTAAGAACTCTGAACAGCTGAGGAGTGGCTGGCAGAGGGTTGTGTGTTTACAATCTCGTAAGAGCATGTCTTATCCAGTTCAGCTTACAAGTCCAGCAGGATGATAAAAGTTTGCCAATTACCTGAGCACTTGTACAGAAGCAGAGAGTCCACACTGAACTCTCACAGGTATTTGATGTTTGACAGCAGAGCTATTCTGCATCTGGATGTCCAGGCCCAGAAGATGGTGCTGAGTGGAGTTACATCCAGCTGGGGCTGATCACAAATGATGTGCTCTGGGCCGGTTCTGTTTAATGTCTATATCAATGATCTGGAAGAGGGGATCAAGTGCACCCTCAGTAAATTTGCAGTCAACACTAAGCTGATCTGCTGGACAGCAGGAAGGCTCTGCAGAGGGATCTGGACTGGCTGGGTCCATGAGCTCAGGCCAATTGTATGAGGGTCAACCCGGCCAAGTGCTGAGTCCTGCCCCTGGGTCACAACAACCCCTGCAGCTCCAGGCTGGGGCAGAGGGGCTGGAAAGTGTCCAGTGGGAAAGGCCCTGGGGGTGCTGGTCAACAGCAGCTGAACATGAGCCAGGTGTGCCCAGGGGGGCAAGAGGCCAATGGCACCTGGCCTGTCCCAGCCATGGTGTGGCCAGCAGGACCAGGGCAGTGACTGACCCCTGAGTGGGCACTGGTGAGGCCACTCCTCAAATCCTGGGTCCAGCTCTGGGCCCCTCACAACAAGACAGACATTGAGGGGCTGGAGCATATCCAGAGAAGGGAATGGAGCTGGGGAAGGGTCTGGAGCACAAGGCTGATGGAGAGATGGGGAGCAGCTGAGGGAGCTGGGTGTGGGTTGGCCTGGAGAGAAGGAGGCTCAGGGAGTTGTCTACAAGTGCCTGACAGGAGGGTGCAGCCAGGTGGGGGTCAGTCTCTTCTCCCAAGTAACAAGCAACAGAATGAGAGGCAATGGCCTCAGGTTGCACCAGAGTGGATATTAGGAATATTTCTTCATGGAAAATGTTGTTAAGCACGGGAGCAGGCTGGGCAAGGAAGTGCGTCACCATCCCTGGAGGTATTTAAAAGACATGCCGCTGTGGCTCTTGGGGACACAGCTTAGCAGAGTCAAGTTAACAGTTGTGTTTGGCAATCTTAAAGATCTTTTCTAACCTAAAGGATTCTATGATTTGGAGATTCTCGTCTGGCATGTCCACAACAGAAGGATCGATCTTAGGGTTATCCTCTTTACCAGAACTCCTCTAAAAGAATAGTCATTAATGACTATTTGAATTTTGCTTTTTTCAACCTGTTCTTCTTAAAGAGCTTTTTCTTCTCAGTTGAGTGTCCCAGAGGGGCTTTAACTTCCACAGTCTGTGGACTGAGTAGCCAGATGAAAGGAACTGTGGCCTTTCAATCAGTTTTTAATAGTGTAGTCCTCCCTTTTTGTTCTCTAAGCAATTTACATAGCATAGCACTTGCACCTACTGATCAGAGAGATTTATTGGTTTTCACTCACAGTAAAGATCATAGCACGCCTTTTTTAGTATTGAAAGAAACGCAATGGTTAGGCTTCCAAATTTAATTCATGTGTTGCTGTGATATTTTCTGGATTTTTTTCTTTTCTTTTTTTTTTTGGTTTGCTTGTTTGGTTTTTTTCCCCGAAGTGTATGAACACAAAAAAAACCCCAGAAACAAGTGTTGAAAGTAAAGATGTGATTTGGGAATTCAGTTAAATGGAACAACTTGATTATCCTCAGCTTTGCCTGTATTCACCCACATATGCATCTAAAGTGACTCGACTAACACCAGGAGAGCTACACTGCCTTTAGGGTGGAGAAACCAAAGAGAACATGGTTCCCTACTCACTCAGCATCTCTGGCTGATGGGGGGATGTCACGCCTGACAACTACAACACATGGTTTTGGATTGGCGTGCAACCAAAATCCATTGCAAAATGAGAGGAACGCCAAGACAGAAAATAATTCCTCCTCGATGACAAGCGTAACAGACTTCACTGCTATGTTAATAGACAGATGAATGTGTTTAGCATATTTCAAACTATTTTAAAAAATACAAACCAAGAATTAAAGTCTTTGCTACCATGCCTGCAAGCTTCTCAAAAATATTACAGTACATGATGGTTTCATCCAACCCTGCGTGTTCTCTGTGCACACTGAGCAGATGTGCTCTGCCCCTCCTTTCAGCTGACCAGCGGCAACAGGCTTGCAGCAAGATTCTGAACCTCAGTTAATCTCCTGCTTCCCAGCTGAGCTTATTATCTTGGGCTGAGTGCCTCATTAACCCTGACAATGTGGATTCTAGATGGGTCAGAGGTCCCACAGCACCTTAGAGGTGGCTGCAAAAGGCTGGTGAAACTGCACTGCATGTGCAGCCAGCACAGAGATTTTAACATGCTTGGGGCACTGCATGTAGGACTTCCTGCCTTCAAACTGTTTCAGTACAGCCACATTCTACATTTTAAAAGGTGTTCAATAATCCTATAATGATGCTTAAAACAAGTCTGTTGAAATGCATGGCCTAATACATTTTTAAACACCATTTCCCATCTACTCATGTCCTAACTAAACAGGTTTTTGGGGCTTGCATTCTATTCAGGGGAATGGGAAAAAAAGAACTGATTGGGCCAGAAAAAAAAATTCTAATGGTAAATTAATGCCAAATGAATGAATTGTGAACTGAAGAGAGGGAAGGGGAAGAAGTGAAAACCTTTTTGAATAGATCCGGGGAGAAGATCACGACAAATGTACCAGAGGAAGAACTAAAGAGCCCTTTCCTTTCACTGATGGTTACAGAGAAATAGTAAATTAGGATCGTGTATCACCTTCTGTAAAGTGTGCTTAGATGGGATAAAAGGTTTCTTGACCTTTTAAAAGGGTGGTTGTTAATCTCATACATACAACCTGCATCTTGCTTCAGAAATCAGGCTTGTTCTGAATCAAATGGACACACATCATGGCATGATGATAGCTGTAAAGTGTTCAAGATCTCTGCACAAGCCAGATGTAAAGCCCCAGCAGGGAACAAAAGAAAAATCTCAGCTAAGAATGTTTTGATAGAAGGTATAATTGTGTAAAGAACCTCTGCAAAGGTCTCTAAGACTTACTGATGTTACTTTCAATGGAATAGTTATTTAATTCATAAATTGTGTCCCATTCTTCCCACTTCCCTCTTTCTTTGTATCTTTACCATTTCTGTTTCTTTGCCAAACAGGTTTAATCAATTAAAAATGCATTATTATACTTCTATAAATTCACAGCATTTACAGATATATCAACAAACACTGCCCACTATGCTTCCTTTCAGAGAACAGCTTAACTGGCCACTAGCCGGAAATAGACATATCTGCTTCTAAAATTCAGAATCTTCCAGGAAACCTGGCAACAAGATGGTATGAAGAAAATTCCAAGCCTTCTCTATTTATGAGTATCTGCTTAGGTTTAGCGTGGACAGCTGCTAAAGGAGGGAATATTTCTTTCACAAGGGCACAACGAGAAAATATTAGGCTTCAAAAACAGAAGCAGCAAATTTTGTAATCTCAGAGGGGTATGAGATCTCAGCAAACCTCAGTGCTCCTGAGACAATCCAGATCTCAGCAATCATTTCTCCAAAACAGTCAGAATCAT
The DNA here is from genome assembly GCA_013397815.1 of Aleadryas rufinucha. Classification (NCBI taxonomy): domain Eukaryota; kingdom Metazoa; phylum Chordata; class Aves; order Passeriformes; genus Aleadryas; species Aleadryas rufinucha. The sequence continues at coordinate 1,889,914 of VZTH01002840.1, forward strand.
TTTTTATGCAGCTTCTTTGCCTCCTGCAGCTGACAGATATTTGACACTGTTAATGATCACAGTGGGTATTGAAAGCCATCAGCCACTAATACCCTTCAGTGCTCTAGAGAAGCAGGGTGGTCTGTCTCTTCTCCTTGACATAACAAGAAAATTTTTCCACTGCAGGAATTAAGAGTGATTGACTATTATTCTGATTGTGCCATACACACTCACTGACAATTTGCAGGTGCAAAAGCAGGCAAGTTTCTCAATGTACTTTAATATCTAGGCTCTGAAAAGATACTTTTGATTTTCATAAAACTTTTTATAGAAGTTTTATTACCAAAAGAAATGTCTTCAGTCCCATACAAAATTCCAACCTCTTTCCCTTTTGCATGTTAAAAATCAGGAACTGAACCCTGTAAACAAGACTGTTCAAGTAAAGGAAATATATAATTAGATCTTAATTTTAGAGGAAGGAACTGATAATTGTGTGATTACCCTTGATCTATGGGAACATCTTGCTCCAGTAATGGCCCTATTGAATTGCATAAGACCACTTCTGAAACAAGATAATATTCTATCCAAATATTAGTTGAGAGTCAAACACTAAACTAAATTATTTCAACAGTCCTACAGAACATGCACTTGATCTGAAGTATCCAGACCACCAGATTTTTCTGTTAAATACTGTCAAGTCAATGCTAGCAATACTTCCAAATTAAAACACAGATTCTCTTAAAATGCAAATTCTTTTATGCTTGCTTATTAAAACTTGAAATGGCTGCTTTTTAAAAATCTAATTCTATTCTCATTTTCTCTTCTCTAGATATTTCCCCATTCAACTTATTTTTGTTCTCCACTTCTCATTTGGCAGTGGAAAAAATCCTCAGTGACTTTCAACATGTATGAAAGTACTTATATATTGGGATGTCAGGGTATTAATCACTACAAAATGTTGCAATTAATAGACTAAAAATAACAATATATCATGTTAAATTCCAAAGTATCAACACCTTTCCTCAGAATTATGAAAGGCCACAAAAACCAGCTGAATAAATTTTATGGTTCATTAAAATATTCTTTTTACAAAATCCATATTTTCAGACTAAACGAAAATTATCGTTTCCACCTCTAAAATTGAAAAAAAAAATTTCTACATCCATTTGAGCAGGTTTTAAATAATAACTTTGAAAGGGTAACAAGCAAGCAAACAAACAAAACACCTAAAAGACTGAAATACATCAAGCAGCCTGGGACAGAATGAACACATGGAAACATCTTTCTTGATATATCATATTTTCCTCATAAAAAGTAGCAACTAAACATATGGTTGTACTTCCCTCTCTTTCACTGGATAAAAACTGTCTATTAAATAAATTTGAAGACTGAAACACTATAGTCTGTCAAAGTGATTTTGAAATATATATATGTATATCTAAGAGCCTGGAATTTAAACACAGAGCAATGAAACTGCTGTAAAAGTTGTACAGCTGTGCTGATTTTTGTTATTCAAGATACGGCCTTAATGTACCCTGTGTGATAATTGGGTGTATGCAACAGTTCAAGTTTTTTCTGTTCTATTTTTCAGCCCTTCAAGGCAAAGTTCAACAGTTATAAATCTTACTTGAAAGCAGTTTCAAGAGAAAGACAACAAATTTACTATCTCTGGCTTGAAAATTGCAAATTAGTTACCTTCCCTCACCTGCCTGCACAAAAAAAAGCATCCTTTGGTCCACTCTTGCATTGACTGAATCACCTGGAAGAGCCCACTGATCAGATTAGACACGAGTTAATTTCTGACTAAATTGCCTCCTGGCATATCAGAAGCCATCACACGTCACCCTGAGCCCTGCCTCTGTTATGTGCAGTGACATTACCAGGCGATGTGTCATGTTCAGCAAGCGCCATCCCTTTAATTGCCTGTCATTACAAAACACTCCTGCTTTAAATAACAACAAACCGCAGCCACTTTCTTTCCCTGACTGATTTTTTACGGTTCCACGTTGAATCTTAGACAAAAGGAAGGAGAACAGGTCAGTGCCTGTGAAGGAATCCTGTCAAATGACTCTGCTGAGCAGAGCAGAATGGTCACATCTTCCACAGTCATCTGGCTCAGCAACATCATCATCCTTGGAGGACCCTCCAGAAGGACACTTAAAAGATTTCTCTTTTGCTAAAGCTGCTGGTAAGATAGATTTGTTTGTAGTGGAGCTTGGTGTTCTTCTGCACATCTCTGAGCTGCCTGTACCTCTGCAAATCTCATTGAGAACGAGGTGACCTAGGCAGAGCAATGATCTTTCGAGTTAAATTGCAAAGGATTTTGGAGCAGGCTTGAAGCCAGATGGTTTTGTAATGTTTAGGGTTTCTCAGGCAGTGCACAGAGCAAGGAACTCTTGTGAGGTTATGCCTGATTCCTCCCTGTTTGAGCGAGCACATGGCAGTGCCTCTCTGGCTTTGTGCTGCAGAACACACACACTGACCCTTTCTCTGGCTGTGGGCTCTCAGTCAGCTCCTGGGAAAACTGAGCAAAGTCAAGTCTGGCTTATTCACATGGGCATTTGGACAGGGTTTCCTATGTTTCCATCTGTGGGAACAGACAATGAGTTAGCCCAAAATGTGATTAGGTTAATCCTAATATGGATGGTAAAATGAAACTAAAGGTGTAAATGAGGTTCAGAGCATTTTTCAGCAGGATCTGCTAACAACCACCCCCCCTGCCCCATAATTAGAGACTACCGTGATTAAGGATATTTTCATGGGCTATCACTGTCTCCAGGCTACCTGTCTCATCTTTAATTTCATTTTTTATGTACATCATGAGAAATCAAACTGTCTTCCCTTCCTCAAACCTCAACATTCCAAGTGTTTCCCATGGCATAAAAGAGGTGAACACAGCAAACCTCTGCAGAGATCAAAAGGCAGAGAAACAGCTGTGTTCCTTCTTGCAGAGACCTCTTGTAGGATCAACAGGAGAAAAGCACAGGGGCCAAGACACTAGTATTGCAATATCTTTGCATTAGATGACTTTTGCTCTCACCACCAAATTTACAAACATCATTAAAAATCACCTCCTAGTAACAAGAAAAGTGACCAGGCACTTACGCACTGCTGCAACTGCAAAGTCCTCAACCAGCATTTCAGCCTTGAAGATCACAGTTCAAACTGGGCATAAGTAACCATCTAAAAGAATTTGATACCATCACCCTTATCTGTAAGGCCTGTTTATTTCACATGTAAGCAGCAAACAGCTTGCAGCAACTGGCAACCATAGCTTTAAAAAAAAGAGAGGATAAGGCATTGCATTACAGTGGCATTAAAAACATCCAAGTACAAAATCTTCTACTGATGGGGCTGGCAGGGGAGGTGCAGGGGGGAGGCTGTTTGAAAAACAGCAGCTGTACAGCCAATATGTCTCAGTCTTGTCTGTAGCCTCTCCAAAACTTTATCAAAAACGTATTCGAAGTTAACTATGTAACAAGTGCTTCCCCCTTTCAATTTTTTTGGCCTATTTCTATTTTTCTAGTGTTTTTTGAGCCTCCTTATTTTAGTTCATCACTAACACACTTGCTAGGGACACTTTATGGACTAAATTTTTAAGCACATTCAAAAATCCAGCTAGGGAAGAACAAGTCCAAAGGCACTGACTCAATTCTAGAAGCTTCTGATAATCTAGAAAATTTTAACTGAAGAAAGCAGGAATTATAGGACCCTGCATTGGACACATCTTCCACAAAATTCATATAAGAAAAAACCCAATCTCTTTTCTCTTACCCTGGAGAATGAGATGAATTTTTCTAGAAGTAAAGCCTTACTCAGCTTGCTATTCCAGTCTGTCCTGTTGTCCAGACTTTGACAATATGAAGTTAAGTTAGAACAAGAGCTCTGGAAAATCCCAGCAGGAAGAATCTCTTGCTCATGTATAAACTGAGTTCTCTGACTGAAAACCAAACAAGCCCTTTTTGTTGTTTTGTTTCTATTTTATGAGACTTAGGATTTGTGGATGGGCATTTAGCTGGTGGTGATATCTGTCAGGAACAGACTGGCTCGTTGGGGATTTAACATAAGCCAGGTTCGTTTTATACCAATACTCAGCTTTGGTACTTCTGATAAGCTTCCATGACAATGGAACAATTACAAGACTTGAAAATAAATAATGCTTTAGTCAATTGCACCTTATTTTAAAAAGGATTCATGGCAATTCAATGAAAGTAATTTGTTTTTCTCTCTCCTTCAGTAATTATTCTGACATATTCCTTGCAGCTGAGCCAAAACATTTCATAGGTCAAGGAGACTGGATGAGATTTCTTGGGTCAGCTTCTTTTCTTGGGACTTAATAATTTAACAAAGCCCAGATCACACATTTTTCACAACCATTTGTAAATGGGAAAAGTATCTGGATATCTGATTTCACAAGAGATGAAGGGGAAGGTGGGAAAGAAACAACCAGTCTGTATAACCCTCTGTATCATTGTACGCATATGTAACAGCTTAAGGAAGGCTGTAATTAGATTAGGGAAAATTTTAAATGGTCCAGGCTTTGCATGAAAAACAGTATGGTGGGACATTTTTAGTAGCTATATAATTGACACTTTGCCCCAGCAGCTGAGGATTTACACACCTTTTTTTTGATTTTGTGCTTTCAGGCATGAATACTCTGAGGGCCTCTAATTTTATTACCTGGGAAATAGTTAAATACTGATATGATGTTAACCTCTACTGAGAGCCAGATATTCAGGAAATATCACATTGTACTTATTACTCTATTCATAAATACTAAACTTGATATTTTTTCAACATCCAAGGAATCTGCTCAGTTACTGTATTCTCTATTTTCTATGCAATCAAATCAGATCATTAAAGATGTTCCAGGCAGTACAGAGCTGCTGTCTCTCACTAAAAACTATCCATTAGACTTCTAAGAGAAACAAAGGACTAAAAAAGAAAATAGTAAGTCAACATATGAAAAACTGCATAGTACTGCTTTTTGAATTCTTTATTTTAAAAGTTATATTTATGTACTAAATGAGATTGTCATGATATTACAATCTTGCAATGTAATCTTGCAATCTAGCTTAATATCCCCTCTAATGTAACTTAATTTATTTTACAGATTATGGAATAGACACCGAAACTACTTAGGTCTGGAGAAGCAGAATCAGAAGTCTTAGATTCTGTTTTTTCCCTGATTTGCTGTTTTAAGACAGACAAATCACTTGAGTTTATGGATAAACCTGAAAATATATAGATGTATAAATTCAACTGCAAAAGGTTTGGGAGTCTTTCTTTACATTAATCTAAACCCTTGCAGAAGGGAGTTGAAAATATCATGGTGGGGGGAGGCTGATGATGGATCAATAAGGGAATGTAACCCTTGTTATCGTGTAACTCTGGCAAATAGATATTTCTGTTATATCCAATGATAAAGGTAAAGTTCTTGTGAATACATTTCAGCCCTCCTGAGGAGTTCCAAACTGTTCTCTTTGCCTGCTTGTGAGCTGTTATTCACTGTGATTTGTGATCTAAGCCAAGCAACTCCTCTTTTTTCTGCTGTCCAAACAGATGCCTGAAACATCCTCGGCAGGAATATTGAGAACACTAAATAACAAACACTGAGCAGCAGATGTGAGTGTTAGAGCATGACTACCTCTGTTCAAATTCAAATTCAAATTCAGGTATTCATATGGCACCCAGATATTCTCTAAAAATAGTGCATTCTGTGAGCATTCATGCTTGGCAAACAAGGTATTTCATGAGGATTGAATACAACAAATTTCAGGGGATTCACACCAGTGTTGTTAACCTTGTTTATTAGTATTTATCTGTCTTCAGGTGTTAGGAGACTCTTGTATGAGATGTTGTAAATATCCACAGAGTACAACAGTTTCTTCTGGATAGCTAATTTTTTTTTTCAGCTAAAAAAGGCAATCACATATTTACAAAAACACTCAGGGAAGTGCTTTCTGTGTATTTGACATTTCCTTTTAATTTACACCTATCACAAAATACACATGCTTAATCATTCCCTGTATGATCTGTAAGTTGAGGAATTACAATAAGTTCCTGCCTTTGGGGTAAGGAGTAAATAGATTTTTATAAGCACACTCTGTAAAACCCATTCCTAGAATAGATACACATGAGAGTGGGCTTCTGTATCCATTTTCTTCGGTTTTAGCTGAACTGTAATCAATAACAAGCATCTTATATATAATGAGCTACGGCTCCCAACTAAAGCCAAGAAACATTGCCAGCAAAACTCCCCAGATTCTGATTTTATGCTCCTCTCCTTTTCTTGTCATTCTAATGATTATGTCATACATTTAATTTGGTGACAGGCGAAAAAAGAAGATAATAATCCACTGGTATTATCAGAATTACTCCTCCAAATTTAGGCATTTCTAGATGATAGAGCACCATGCAGACAAGTTGGGCTAGTACAAAATCAGAACTTGAAGCTGGTTTTTTTTCACAGCCCACCTAATGTGGCAGTATCATTCTTGGTTTCAGCCCGAGCTCATTCTAAGTCTGTTTGAGCGTCTATTCCCTTGTGATGTACAAGTCTAAATACTAACAACACATCCAGACATTTACTAGGAATTACAATCCCAGGCCCTGGTTAAATATCCAGCTTCCATGACCTTCAGTGACCTTCTCAGAGAACTCTGTACATCCAGTTGTACATTACTTACAAATGTGTATCATGCTCAGCTGCATGTGATCCTAAGTCAATGGCATAGAAAATGTTTTGACAGAGCAGTTTTGCATCCACATCCCCTACCCTGTCAGAAAGAGTAAATTTCCCTCTCAACAGATCAGTGAAATCAAAATGCTTCATTCATGAGCTGCTTTAACCTCCTGTAATACAGATTATAACAGTTTATGGTGTGCTAAGAATAAAAACTTTTGGTAAAATTCCTTTTGTTATTTATTTATTTGTGTATTTCATGAGGTTTCTACTTTTCCATTTTAATACAAACACAGCACTTATTAGAAGGCAGCAGAGGAAAGCACAGCAGCACAGGCTTGAGAGGTCACAAAACACAGCAGAAATCCGGGGAATTTTTCTCTGGGACATCCCTTCCATCTCCTTCAGCCGATGTTTGGATGGCCCCAAACTTCCAGACTGTGAACTGCAGCATGAGCACTTTCTACACTCTCGTCCTTTGTGACTCAAACATCTTTGGAAATCTCACCTGTTATGACTGAAGTTTTCAAAATATGTCAAGAACAGAACTACAGTGACCTCCAGGCTTTCAGTTAGTCCCCAAACAGTATATAATTCTCCATTAAAATTTATATACTTTCTTGAACTGACACCTTTATGCAGAACTGGGAAGAGTGGTGAGTAATATTAATATTTTTCAGAAGATGCCTCATATGAAGAGTTCATTTTACACGGTTACACCATTTCACATAGATAATTCAATAGTACTGAAGCCAGGCAAATAAAGTCATCTATTTTGTTGTTATAAATTGGTCATGCAGTAGATTTTGATAAATCATCTCTTTTACTATAGCATGGAATTACTGAACATTGAAAATGTTCAAGTTACTAAACAACACACCTAAATATATCTCGTATGTCAGTGCTGATTTTGACCCCAGAATAATATTTTTCGTCTACCTAAATCTATCTATACAGAATAATTTACTGTTAAAGAAAACCAATTAAATGACAGCATAATGCATTTTCTGCAACCGACAAAAATAACATAAAAATTCAGAAACAAATTTAACATAACTAGCAGTTCACAGCTAATCAAATACATATTTAAAAAAAACTAATTACCATTTTAAAAATAAAAGTAGTGCCAAATATTTGTGTCACTCTGCAGTGGTGGTTACTATCAAACTGAGTTGGAAATCAGCAAAGGGATACCTGTGATAATGAACAATTTTATTAATGAATGACATTATTTCCACTGACATACTGCATTTCCAAAGAGCTCAAGTTGCTCAAGGTAAAAATGTTATAGCATAAGAAAGCTGGGGGAGGTGGAGCAACCCCAGTCACTGAGGGGTGATTGGTCAATACTGCTCTCACAATCATGAAAATATGTTTTTTCAAGCATCAAAGCAATTAAGAAGGAAAAATTGAAATGAATTGAAGGTCATCCCACTGCTGCTGAAATCTTGTCCATATTCTTCTGAGGGCATTACAAAGGTAACTGACATCAGGGCAAGGTTTTCACAGACCCTGGAGGACAAATAAGTGCCCAGCTCCCATTAAAAAGTTTCTGACTGAAATAAATCCTCTAGAAACAAATATAGAGCATTAATTTATGGTGTAATGGGAAACAAATTGTTTTTCTCAAAGCATTATGAATTGCAATGCTAAACTAAGGAAGACAACAATTTAGATAACCCTATCACTCAGACAAAAAAAAGGTCTTTTTTTTTTGCATTGAATGAGTGAGTGATGGTAATGAGAAAGGTATTAAAATGACAGTACAGAGACATTCATTGAGATAAACCTACCCGTAAGGAAGGCACCCACAACATCGCGATGATGATTTTTCAGCAAGTTCATGACATACAAGTATTTGACATCCTTCATGAAGAAATTCCCTAGAGCAGCAGTGAGCACTTAGCAGCACTGAGTACTTTGTCTTAATCCAACAAAGCGCAGAAAATACATGGAACAATGATTTTAAGAACATTCTTAAGGACAAGAAGGTACGGTTTGATTTGCTGGACTGTGGACATTTATGCCCGTGCCTGTGCAGATTCCACTAAAGATGAACTTCAAATATTAATATAATTTTAATCTAACTTTTCTGCCTAACAGCAAAGTGTCTGGAATATATAAAGGCATAACCAAAATATCACAGGCATATTTAAGAACTTTTCATTCAAGGTCAAAGTATTGGTTTGCCCTAGTCTATCTAAATGGCAACAATGGGATCTGAATTGAATGACCTTAATCCCCCTTCCACCTCCTACCACAAATCTTGAGAATGACTGCAGTCCTGGAAATGTGAAGAGTTGAATATTTTAAAAAACCGTTGGAAACCTTTTGAGCTCTCTACAATACAGAAAACTAATCATACTGCAGTTTCATGCAAACATCTTGTTTCCAGGAATGTGCTTTTATTATAAGTAGAAAGACATCTGCCAGTGTGGCCCAGCTTGGTGACTCCATGAGTTTAGGGCTCTGTAACTATGATGATCAGATTACATATATCTATATCTACATATATATACCTGTAAATTCAGTCTGGGAGAAAGTTCACTAGCTCTGGAATTCTTTAGGGGGGACGGGTAGGGCACAGAGGAAAAAAAAAAGGCACCAAAAATATGGATTAAAATCTAAAATGTCTTTTTGTTTCACTACTTTTTAACTTCAGAGATGCAGTAAAATCTGTTTTCAGCTAACTGATAGTTCTAAGGTGATTTAATATCTTCAGACGAAAGTAGCCATATAAAAAGGAAGAGACAATAGATTGGTATTTTTTATTTCCTGGCACACACACAACTTTTTCTCGTTTATGTGGCAACAAACTGAAGAAATCTCAGTGTGGTTTATAGGTGAGGAAGACAGAAATAATTTCCTAAGTGCCATTTATACAGGGAAGGACATGTTAAACTAAAAGGATTGCAGCAGTTAAGAGAGGGAGAGAGCAGAAGCGTTTGAAGAGCAGTGAGAAACTCTTCAAGGGAAACACCACATTGCATTTCCCTGGGCCTCAGAGCTGGCTCCAGACGCCTCAGTGTGATGGACAACAGCTCCAGTTAGATGCTCCAAGTGTGAAGTGCCATTCCTTCCAGCCAGGGGAGTGGAATGGAAGGAGAAGAAGACAGGAGGGGCAGGAGCTGGAGCTGTGAGGGCCCCGCTCGCTGGCCCTGCTGTCGCTGGACGGTGCCGGGGCTGAGGCCATCGCCCCTCCCAGAGCTCTGCAGCTCAGCAGCCAGAGCACATCCTGCCACTTGCTCACTCCCTCACAGCTCCTGCTGCCCCGTCCTGCAGGAATGACCACTTGTCTTGTGCCCAACCCCTGCCTGGCTGAATTGTGTTGCACCTCACTTTCGATAAACACAGACTGCCCAGAGCTCTCCTGATGAAGTCAAGGTCAACTTTTTTGTCACCTTCATGGTGCAGGATGTTTTGGAGGAGAATAAGGAAGCACATACCTCCAAGACACTGAGTGAATGTTTTATCATTCACCTGAGGCTGGACACAGCTATTTTCACCATTTCTTGAATGGAAATCACAGGCAGTGCTCCCAGTGGAGCCACAAGAGCAGTAGAAATAATGACAAGGCAGTGGGATCACTGGTGACCTGACAGTGCTGTTCTCTCTCACCAGTGAAAATCAGAGCTGAATTGGCACTATAAAATCATAGAGCAAATGAGCACACAGTTATTCCTGGCCAAAATATTTACTCCCTCAGTATCTCAATTTTCCCTTAGAAGCCTGCTGGTGGATCTTAGCCAAATTTGCTTAGAGATAGTTATTTCAGATAATTTAACACAGGTTTCATGGCTATCAGTGACCAGGTACAGGATAAATGCCATAGAAGAAAAGGGTCAGAGCAGACTCGGTGGGATTAGATCCTGGAGAATCCAACCAAAAGGCTTGCATGTCAAGAAAAACATTGGACTCAAGAAAAACATTGGACTTCAAAAGTTTCATTGCTCAAATCACCAAATCTTCCACAATCAATATCTTTCTGTTGTACTATGAAGCACTAAGTAAACGAATAATGATTAACAGCAGCAACTCCACGGTAATAATTCACAATTGGTCAGAAGCCATTAACTTGTGTCTCTATGGACTGAGTTAGGTGAATTATTCGACAGAATAAAAATGTTCCACATTGTATCCTTCATATGGATAATTAACAAGCAAGCAGCTCACAGTGTTCAACATTAGTAAGGAATGGTTGGGACCAATTATCTGTTATAAACCAGTTATATTGTAAAATTGAGTGGAGTTTAAGTTTCTCTTAATCCTGTCAGAAGTATGGAAAGAAGCTTCAGAAATCTTGCTCTACTAGAATTTAGCCTGATTACCCACATCAACTGGAAAATACAGAACTGAATACTTGATGAAGCCAAGAAATTTCCTTGTTCATCCACACTGCTTTTCTACTTTTATGAGAGAAAAAAAAAGTTCTCCAAGAGTAGGATTAATGTTTTCCAAGTCCTTTTTCTGGAGAAACAGCCCTGACTCTTATTGTGTTCCAAGAGCACAAGGGAAACCTGGGCTCAGATTGTTACCACTGGACCTATAAAAAAGAAAGGAAAGAGCTTCTCTCCTGTATTCTGCCCACACATCCTCCCTTTGGTGCACTTCAGTTCACAGTGAAATCTGTCTTGACTGTTCATTCCAACTGACATGACAAAGATCCTTGGCTTAAAGTGATCCTTCAAATCTTGTATGTACAGAGACTGGCATTAGAGGATGATCTCTTACTGCAGGAAATTGCCTAACGAGCTGCAGCAGTCTTTAGCATTATATCACATAGGATGACCTCTTCAGAAAGCTGCTTGAGCAGATGCATCTGTCTGCTGCAAAGCCACGTTGAGCTATGTGAAAAAAGGGGTGAGTGTGCAATAAAACATTGCAGGCAGAAGGAGAAAAATGGTCATGGCTACTGACTGCATATGAATTGGACACTTGCTTTCATCACATTTCCCTTTCTGTCATCCTGGCCTACTTATTAATTTGCTCATCTCTTATGCCCTGACCTTTTATCTATAAGTTTTTTGGATTTGGAAATATCATTAAGTATAAATGTGTACAATTTCACTGCATTAAAATATAGCACGAACTTGTAGGCCTGCAAGAACCTCCCCAAAATAAATTTCATAATAAAGCCAGCATGAAAGCCCAGGTAAGAGAGAAAGTGCTTAGAACTGATGTACAATTTGAAGATTTTGCAGTATTCCCTCATCCTAAATCTGGCTCAGTATTCAGAAGGCTAAAAACATCTTCTTTATAATGTAAATTGCATCCTACATAACAGGAAACCAAGTGAGATTTAATTCAGTTAATTTATAGCCAATTTACTATTTTGATAGGACAGATAACATTTTTCTATTCCCTATGATTTAGAGGAATTAAAATAGTGGAATTATTCATATACATGCATAACATAGATAGTCAATAGATTCATCTTTTACCTAATTGTTATGCTTCAGATTAGTCCCCATCCCCAAAGACTATTCCTGATTTTATTGCTCCAGGCATACATATTGGACTGTTTAAGTGGAAATAATTTTAAAATTCACAAAAACTTTCTCAACAACTCTTTTGCAGATGATACTTTCTGTCTTATCAGATACATTCATTGACTTTTCAATGAATAGAATCAGAATATTATAATACCGGCCTATGTTTCATCTGAGATCAACTGTAACATGTTCAGTGGAAGAAGAATTAGGAAATATTTTTGAAATAAAAAAAAAATTAAAAAGCACTGTGGAATCAGTCTGTTCAGCTACAAATACCAGATCCTGAGCTGGTGAAGAGGTTTTTCAGATTGGGGCCAACCTCCTTGAGAAGCTTTACAGGAAATAGATATTTCTTGTAAAATGGAATTAGGATTCACAGGCTGTGGTTTTTATTTCCAATTATAATTAATTCACACCCTTTCCCTTGTTTCTAGCACTGTTCCTTTCTTGGATGGAAGTTTTCTCTTACAATTTTTGTTCCCCTCTGTAGGAGGAAGATTGAGTTCAAGCGCAGAAGGTTCATCAGCAGTCCACTAACCCCTCTCTTCTGTAAACCCTAAAATATCAGGCTCCATGAATTGATTTTCTTTCATTCTCTGTTTGAGGCATAACTGTTAATGAAGTTGCCAGGTCTGTTGAGATCCTAAAGATTTATTTGTTATACTGAATATAATGTCAAGACAGAGAGTTACTGGTTGCTTTACTCTGACAGTTTTATTCATGAAGCAGAATAGTGGAACTTAAGGAAGCTTAGCTCACTCAATACATCATTCCTGAAACTTGGTTAACAGCTTAATGCAAACTTAGTTTAAAGGACAACAATTGCCTTTAACATGCAAATACTTTATAAATAAATTGCCTTAAAAATCTAAGTGAATTACTCTGTCATATAATCAGGGTAGTTATGGACTGACTTTCTTCTATTTACCCTTAATCAATCCAAAACACAGCAGTCAGTATTAGAAATGAGCCTTTAAATATCCTACCCTGTTCACTTTGTCTCCCTATCCCCTCTCATATTCACATTTGAGCTCTGCTGCATCAAGGCAACAGAGCTCAAAAAACCCAACCCAAACCAAAAAAAAAAACCCTTGAAACTTAAACAAGAAATCAGTATGACTACCTTTTACCTGTATGACATATATCATACTTTAGAAAAAAAATTGTTTCACTTTGAAATGAGCAGGAGAAAAATTATTGAGGCAGATGAGAAATTTTTTAGAAACTGAAAGCTCACCAGAATGTTTTCAGATCAAAGGCAGCACAATTTAAAATTTTGAGGAATCACAAATGAAAGTCCTGAAATAAATGTGAAACTCTGTTTCTAGGTGGTGGGTTTTTTTCTTTAAAGGTCCTGTAGAGAAAGAAACTTGTTCACTTCTGCAGAGTCTGATTTATGCACATCGTTGGGGTAGGAATTAGGTAAGGAAAAGCAAATTTTATTTCCTGAATCTTTTAATAAAAAGCATATATTTCTTGAAAATCTTTGTTTACCAATCCAAAAGGTAGCATCCTGAACACCAGAAACATTTGAGATTTATTGTGTCTGAACTCCTAGCTTGAATTGAAGCAAGGATGATTACATCTTCCAGCAAAAATAGGCTATTCTACGGTGAGTCCATGCTGCTACAAATCCAGTCCAGTTGCTACAACCACCTGCCCAGAACAGACTTTGGATGTTTGGTCTCAAAGTAGCACTAGTGACACATTCTGGATATCAAACAAGCTCTATCTTAAATGCAGTTTGATTTATTCTTTCCCTCCTCAGTCCCCCAAGATGGTCAAGTGCTACTATTTGAAAATATTTGCCTGTTAATCTTAAAATACGAAAATTAGAGCAGAACCAACAAAACACATGAGTTTAATGGTGCACACTTACCAGAATATAAAGGTATGAAAGAAAGGCAGCATTTATGATCTCAGAGGGGGAAGATTCATGGCAGTGCTGAGAGGCAGGAAGGTTTTTACAAGTTTGGGATTTTGGAATTATTCAGGGAAGGAGAACTAAATTCCAATTAAATCCTTCTCACCCTTCCACACTGCTCTGTGTTCTGTACAGACTTCCTCTTGTAGCAAATAACAACCTAGAGTGTTTTTTAAAGACCTACTATTTTTTGCCTCTCTCTTATAGAACAAAAACCTCTAACAAGTCAAACAGGGAAGGAAAAAAAAATGATAAGGACTGTATTTAGGACATAGAATGAGAAAAGATTTAATGAAAACATTGTGCTTCTCTGTCAGGGTTTTGCATGTAAGTGCTACTTACCCAGCAATTCCTTTGCTTAAAATAAAAGATGTCTTGATCCAGGTATAAAATATTCCTTCCACACACCTAGCCCTACCTGTTCTTACCCTGGAACTGGTTCAGTAAGAACGTGGTGCTATTCCAGTTCCCAATAAATGCATTTGCTTAGTGCTCCCCAATCACTCTTTTGTTGTAATTTTCTCTGAAGCTCGGGACATTTCTCCCAGTCCCAAATTATCAAATTGCATTCATGTTTTCACAGTTTTGTTAAAAAAATCTCTGTTCAAAATCTTTTGTTTCCTATGCATCATTAACAAAATAGTTTAAAGCGTCTCAAAACAAAGTCATTTTAAGACCATATTCTCCCCCTACCTTCCCAAGAACTTTCCCAAGAAGGCAAAAGCCAGCAAATGAACAATTCCGTTCCAGCCAACTTGGTTGGTTTTGGTTTTCTCTTCCCTGTTCCTTTGTTCAATTACAAAACTGAATATTGCAACTAAGCCTGGCCAGAGGCAAAGTACAGTTCACAAAGGTCACCTGATCCTAAATATTATCCCAGGGATATCACCTACAAACATATGATACACATCCTTTTCTCTGAAAGCTCTTCACTCAGTAGTCTCTAATGTCTGGATTTGTCATTTGACAGAAAAAGCTGAAGACAGGACAAGAATTTTATTTTTTTATTAAGTGATGGTACAAGTTTCTGTAGCATGTTCTCTCAGCCAGACTCAGTGCAATGTCAGAGTTGTTCTAAACATGCAAAACTGGCCTCCATCAATAACATTATTGCAAGGACTCACAGAATACCTCATACATATCTCCTGTGAGAGTGACTGTTTTCATTAGACAATAAAAGATAAACAGGAGGTCAATACAGTACAGCAGAATTCCACAGACCAGGGAAAAACCCCTAAATCTTCTGTTCAAGGTCATGGACCCAGCCTGAGCTCCTGTTAAATTAAAGCTACCCTTTTGAGATACTTAAGTTATCTGTGCCATGTGGATTGGGACCATTGACAGCTGATGAGAAAATTACTTCTGTACTACCTCAGGGGAATTCCCACACCTATTAGACCTCAGTGGAAATGAGATAAGTTTGCTTTAAGCTCCTTCCGGGCTCTATGCCAGAGTTTGGCAGAATCCGTAAAAGAAACAGAGCTCCCAGGCCAGCAGTCACTTAGGCTCGGATTTGGTGTTTGACAAGGAATGCCTAAATGAGGCACAGGAGGAAAAATAAGTGTCTTGCTTTGATTAGATGAATCAGAGAGTACACTGTCTTTCAAAAAGGCAATTTTAAGAGACAAACTTCTCCTTATTTCCAGAGAATTGGTGAGTAAAATGATGGGATGGGGTGTGCAAGAAAAGCTGACTCAGTAAAGAACCCCAGGTTATCAAATTAGCAGCCACAGGTTATGAAATATTCTGTAAGACTATTATGGATCCTGATGTGTAATTTCTCAAGTGCACATGACAGATGCATCATAAATAATAAACCAATGCATAAATGTAGCTTATATCTTGGGGGATAATGCCACATTCTTTTCACTCATAGGTCATTAGCTGTCATTTTAATTCCTAGGATTAGGGTCTTCAACATTCCTCAACACTGGCAGTCCACTTCTACATAAATAATGCTGCACTCCTGTAACTTGCTGGGTTTTCCAGGTGACAGAGTGTAACAGAGCAGAGTAGCTGTTCCTAATTGTCATGCAAGAAGCAGGGAAACTGTAATTTTACTCTAATATTGTATGAATGTGGTGGTGCATTCCCCCTTCACCCCACCTCATCCTTGGGCCTCGTGGCAGTCTCAGAAGCTCCTGATAAGCCTTGACTGAACCATCCGAGAGGTGAAGGGTCCCCTGACCACACCAGTCAAGCCAAGAGGCACTTCTTGAATGGTACAGATGGGAACAGCCAGAAACAGCAGCTGCCCAAACAAGGCCAGCCTTAAGCAATTATCCTCTGCAGCCCTGGTGAGCCATTTACCTGATTACAGCTTGAGTGGAGCAGTGCCACTGTTACAGCCCAGTTACTGACACGGGTGGAATTACATGGGAGTTACTGCCAGGGTGGAAACCTACTAATAACCATAGTCAATCACCTTGTGACCCTATAAACAGTGGTCCTGAGTGAGGCCCTTTGAGCTCTCCTGGGCCTCAGTGGCTTCACCAGCACCTCCCTCTGAGTGAGAGACCTCTCAGTGACCATGAACCCTCAAGCTCACAATACTCAAAAAACCATCACTGATGATAAGGTCAAAATTGGTGACCAAAACCCTGCCAACTCCATGCTCCTACAAGAGTAATGTATCTCCTGAAGCTGTTCTGTCTCTCTCTTCTTTGCAGCAGATCTTCCTTTTAATAACCCCAGAAGAGAATCTGGATTTTCATGTCTCTTTTAGCTGTCACAGAGCCCATTGCTACTAGAAAATCCTGCAGCCAAATCCCTATTTGTTTTAAACCTCTTCAAATTGGACTCAGCACAGATGTGTGGGTATTCCAATCATTCAAACTGCCTTTTCTCTGAACATTCTGGGTAGAGCTGGTCCTGTTTAAGACTAATCAGGCTTTCCTAAAGTCTTATCATGCTGTCATTCTTGCCAGCTTTTTTGTCTTGACCAGAATGGCTTGCCTTCAGGAAAAGGAATTCACAAGGTATTCCTAAAGTCCCTTGAATGATCCTGGTCTTTCTTCATCTTCTTTACACATCCTCCTGGCTAAGTAGGCTTTCCATGGTGCCTTCCTTACTTATGTTCATAGCCCTTAACTCTCCTTGCACAGAGATCAATGGGTTCTGAACTCTTAACTCCACCGGAGTCCTGAAAATTGGCTGATGAAAAGTAAAAATTCCTTTATGAATCTACTTCACTCACTCCCAGCAGGGCTTGGATTATGTACTCCACAGGACTGTTGTGATCATAAAATGGCACAAACAATATTATCCTTGTGCCCTATATTCTCCTGGTGAAACACAAGGCAACAGATCTCAAATTAAATGTGCGTGATGTCAGCCAGATAGTTCTGCCAAGACACCTCAAGCTACCCAGCTAAACCTTACTACTTATTAGAGCAACTATAATAATCATTATCTTCATCATCAATATATTTATATTCTTGTTTGAGTTTGTTTTCATCGAGGCAGAGCTAGAGATGTTCCTCCAGAGCCTTCTGTTAAGCCTGGGATTACTAAAGCTCTACAAAAACATTTTCTTTGCAGGTAAGGGCATTAAAGGTTTACAACTGGCTTTTCTTTTTGCCTTAAATTTATCTTTTATTAAAAATCCACAAGAAAGCAGTGGAAGAACACTACCAAAGTGGTGCAAATGCTTGCCTCATGGGGTCTCAGCTGTCATCTGACTATGGATTTTAAAATGACAAACAACAACATGCAAGTGAAAATAACATGTCATTTCTCCTCTCACCTACCTCTGGGTAAGTGGAATTGCCATTAAAAAAAGAAAAAAACAAACAAAAATCAAGGTAATTTGTTTTCACTTGACAGCAGGAACTAAAAGTACATCAGTGCTGCTGTCATGAGTGGTATCTTGGATTGCCCCATAGTGGTGTTTCTGCCTGATTGAAGGGGACACTTGCAGAGCTATAGACAGGGAAAGTCAAGCTCAGAGAGCAAAAATCAACAGATATTTCACATTTGATCTTAAACGTAGGACAGGGTTAAAGGCTGAGGAAATTAAACCTATTTCCAGGTGTTGAAGATGACATTCATCAAATGATCAGTAAAGTGACGTGTTTTTCCCATCAGCCAACTATAAACATGCATGGACAACATCTTCTCATGGAATAGATTTGCTTATGTAAAACACACTAAAAATTGTTTAACTGGTAATCCCAGAGATCAAAAATGTTCCTACATCCTTTGGGTTCAAGGGAGTCAATTTCCATCTGTGAGACATCTGTCATCAGGTGTCAGGGCTGCAGAGAGTGTGAAAGAGAAGAGAGCTACTAAATAGTTCAGCTCTGTCATAATGGTCCCTGTGTCTATATATACATCAGTTGTCTGCTGAGCTGTGTCTTCTTACTGTCCCCCTCAATATTCACCTCAAAGTGCTTAAGTACAAGGCAGGAGCAAGATGTAAATAAGCCAAACTTAATTTAAACTTGAATCTCCTACAGCTCAACCAAAGGGAGAGAAAATACCTTAATATTACTGCTTCCATTCTGCCCATGCTCAGTCAGGCTCCCCACAAATGAAAAGCCTCTGTCTCCTTGCCTTCAGTTCCAGGACACGCTAGAAGTGCATTAGGATACTCTAAATTTTATCAGCTGCCATCTCCTTTGTCTTTATTTGTACTAGAAACTCCAGGGGAAAAGATATAAAGAACCATCTCTCGTGCTTCTGGTCACCTGGAATTTCTCCACTCTAAGAGAATCCTTAGTTGAAAACAGTAAAAGTGGAAAAATCTGCCCACAAGACCTGCAAGAGTAGCTAGGCATCAAAAGGTCTGATCTAGTGTCAGGTATTACTTTAGTTTGTTTTGTATACAATTGATGAAACAGAAAAAAACGAATCTCTACAGAGAGCCTGCAGAATACATTTAAAAATGTCATGTGAATATCAATTTACTTTTTTCATATTCCTTTTTGTTTGCATTTCCCAAACACTCCAGTGAAAAAGCTTTCCTAGCACAAGTCTTTGCAAAGATTTAATATGGTCTGCTCAAATTGAAAATGAGGAATGGTACACTCAAATATGGGGTTCACTTTGCTTTTGGTTATAAGTCATTTGAAAAGAGGGCAGGAAAGTTGTCACATGCATTCTTCAAATGAAAATTCTTAATTGAACATTTTTGAATGGCAGAAAAATACTGACTTTTAAAGGTAAATTGGAATGTATGCAAATAATTGAGTAATGCATAAAGCAGAGAAGATTAGATTGAAGAGAATTAGACAAACGGATACACTTCAGAATGAAAAGTACAACTTTTTGAGTGAGGTAGCTATAACCCTGCTTCTTTTGTTTTGCATGATGTTTATCAAATACCAAACTGTCTAGGCTGGCTGCCCTTACCCAGTGAAACCTTTCTTGAAAGGAGGAATATATGTGTGTCCTGAAAGCTGTTGGTTTGCACCCCCAGGTTTCTTTTTCTTATTTAGGATGTTAAACAGGCTAAAGGACTTACACTTGTGGAAGTGGTTATTTTCTGACCCTCAGCTTGATGTCACACCAGCCAAGAGCTAGAAATAAATCACAGCCAGGCACACCGTGCTTTAACCCAACCCAGAGTCCCCGGTTAATTAACCTAAAGTGAAAGAGTCCACAGAGCCTCTTGTCAGTCTAACTTGCATGAGAAACTCTTCCCTAGCCTCCAAAACACTTAAACAAAAATACCAATAGTATTTTGTAAGCACAAGTTCAAGTGAGTGTGCTGCTTCATTATTATAAAAAAAAATCATTCCTGTTTACCATAAGGGATTTGCCTGCAGAGGGGGTACAGGGAGCTGTCAAGACCCATCACTCACAAAGCCTGGGCAAGCAAAAATCTGACTCTTTTGTGATTAAATCCCCCAAGAAGGAAGGTCACTATCACTGACAGCATCTCCAGGCCAAAGCTACAGTGAAGGAAGAGCAAGAGTGGGTGTAGAAGGAAAGCCTGGGTGGGACCCACCATGCTCAGCTGTCCAGGGATGGGGCCACATCTGTACAGCAGCTGCTGGAAGGAGAATCAGAGACACTGACAGATCTGATCACAGGCACCCTTGAGTTAAAGGCTGTTCTGGAAGTGAGAACCACTGAGAGCCAGGTTGCTATAGGGAAATTCTCTGGAAATTCTGTGTGTATGTGCAAGTGCTCATGCACATGGAGATAAATCTTCGTGTTTGTGTCACTGCTGGGACACGCAAACTGTTCTCTCCACACATGCACTGACTTCCATCCATGCACAGCCCCAGACAATTGTGAATGGTGACTCACAGCTCACTTTTCTTGCCCTTGAGCGCCAGCATTGAAGGCTTCGTGTTGCTCTGTGTGCTCCTGCACCTAAAGGGACAAATTAGGAGATATTTTAATCAGAGAATACATCTGCTGTGTTCTGTTAGAGCCAAACATTTACAACTGAGAGATTGTTTTGACTCCAAAAGAGTGATTGAGAGACAGAAAAATGAATTGTGACTTTAAATTTAGCCTGAAGAAAAAAAGCAAGCAAGGGAAAATGTTGATTTTTTGGGGGAAATCTCATTTCACAAGAGACTTAAAGCTTAATAGGGTCTGGAACCTTGGCTTTCCCCACAGAAAGGAATATGTCCAATGGAGCAGAGTTGTGTTCAGTGAATGTGGGGCCTTTGTGAGTAGAAACTTTAGAGCCTGCATTGATTTCCTACAAGAGACTGCAGTATTCCCTCATGTTAAAGTTAATTCTGCTTGATACTGTTTATCTGGCTAAGACACATTGACGTGGAACATTTCTCAGCGTAAGGCCTGGACTCCTATTGGTGACCACTTTCAGAGAGGATTCCTGCATCACTTGGCTGAGAAAAGGCAGGGAAAGACAGCAGCCCTGTGAGATTTGCCAACCATTAATAACAAGCTGTATTTCCAGGTGTTGTCACTGAATGTCACTCTGACATATTCCCTCCAGGAGCCTCACTGTCTGAGTGACACCAGCACAGATGAGATGTGTAATGTGTAACAATGTGCTCAGGAGCCCCACGGAGGCTTTCCCACTCAGCTTCCCAGCGCTGCATCTGCTTCCAGGAAGACAGGTCTGTTCACAGAGCTCAGAGGTGGCACCAAAATGGCTTGCATCTTTCATATTTTTAACATGAGTTTTTCCTTTCTTGCTGTAGTAGGCTCAACTATCCCCACCCACCACTACTTCTATTTCAGGGAGCTGTTTTATGACTGACTCCTCCTAAAGGATGTGTTGAAATAGAGATCAGATGGTAAGGCTTAAAGACAAGGACCACAAGCCTTGGCAAGCAGAGAATGAAGCCCTAAATATTTCTGTGCTTAAATTCAACATAGAGTACAGTGATGAAAGGCAAAAACTGCTTCTTCTTGCTATCCTCCTTTTCCCCCAATCAATTTTTGTTTTCTTCTGTTCTGTAAAATTACACTTGAAAATCTTTTGGATAGAAAAAGAAAAGATTCATAATTCATAAAAAAATTATGAATCCTGTTCCAGTCTGGCAGTTAACAAAACCTGAACATCCATTCACGCAAATGCTGCACCCTTCATTATAATCATGTGCATCTTACTTTTATTTTTAGTTCTTGAGTAAGTGGGTGGGACAAAATTTCTTTTGTCTCACCTTTTAATGCTATTTACAAGCACTTAGCTATCCTGTAAGAACAGGGCAAACAATACTTTTATTAAAAAACAATATCTTAAAGGTAAAATATAGAGTTTGTATGTGAACACTATCTCAAAAAAGGAAATATTCTATATATTTTCTATGTTATTTTAATGAGTAAAATAAGTTTGAGTTCTTCAGTCCCTCAGAATACAGGAAATTTATCAGGTAGCTGTCAGACTGCCCTATTTTTGTAATCAACAGGTGAAGAACCAATGGAACTGTCACAAAGCTTAATTGACTTTTTGGACAGAGACATTCATCTGTTGGGAAGTTAAAGATGAATGTCTGGAGAAAGACCTGAATTTCTTTTCATAAGTCTAAAATTAAATGTCTCCTGATATGACACCAGGCAGGATTCACTTCATAAACAAACCACTAATATCATATCAGTATGTACACACCAGACCACATCCCAGCACTAGTCCTAGTGGAACTCTGGCTACTAATCAAAAATCCCATAAGTGAAGTTCACTCAGCAGTTTCTTAATTCATACCAGGTCCTCAGAACACTCCGAAATTTAAATGCTTTAATCACAGGCTGTACTGTAGTTCTCTAATTAGCAAGTGTTCATGGAATGAGCTGCTCTGCAACAGGACACATCCCACAATGGTTCATAATTTGAGTGGGAAGGTAACAGACACATTTAACAGCACAAATTAACTTGATGGTAATGAGGAACCCTCTCTGTCAGCAATATCACAAATTAAATTATCTGCTACCTCACTAGGATGAGGAATAATTAAGAAAGCTACACAAGTGCTTGCAAATAAACCAGCACTGGATCAGCTGAAAGATGTCTGTCTTGGAATCTCTTTGGCATAGAAACATTCATTCCCTTAACTCTGATACCATTTGTTTGTAGGTAAACCAGATCTTCAGCATTATCTTAATTAAGCTTTTAAAATTTAATTTCCTTTTTCAAAGGAGAGTATCTTGGGCACTACACAGCGAGTTTTCATTAACAATGCAGCAGCTTCAACAGAGCATTTCCAAGATGAACAGGAAACAACAACAAAAAGGGCTGATGGCCCTGGGGGGTTGAGGGAGAGAGGAGCACCTTGCAACACGAGTCTCTCAACAGTCACCCTAAAACACAATAGATTCCCCAAAGGAACTCAGACACAAAGCAACTAAGCTGCAAATTATGTTTTAAAGCTGCATAATTTATTTAAATTAAAATTCTGGTTTGTAGCAAATATTAAATACTGAAAATACTTATATCAAGAGTTCTTTTCAAGTTGTTTTTTTTGTTTGGTGGGGGGTTTTGACATTTTAAGATTTAACTGAAATTAGACCCTGTTGCCTTTTTTTTTACTTTGAAAACAATTGAAGAGACTAGCAGATTATTTTCCTGTAATTAATTAAAACAGAAGAGGATTAGCAACTCTTGTAGCTCATTCATAGAGATTCCAAGATCACTCTTGGCAGTTCAGTAATTATTCATATTAACTACAGATGCAATGCCCTTACTTGGCACTTGCTAGAACTGCAAATTGAAAAAGAAGCAAGACAATGAGCAATGTAAATAGGTAAAGTATGATGGACTTTTAAAATTTTTATAAAGTGCAGTGAATCTTTGGTATCAATCAAGATTCCAAAATACAGAAATATTAGTCCTCTCCCCCCACCCTGTGCATGTGATTTTGGATCTTTCACTTAACTGCAGAAAATATAATATCCAATGCATCATATCTGGGAGATAAACTGACAGCAACTGAGCTTAAAATGTCACAGCTCACACAACACAACAATGATGTATTTTGAACAACTGCAGATAAGGTTTGGTGTATCACGTGCTGGTGTTTTAATTTATGCACCTGAGATATTAGGCAGTCTTTTACAGTTCACATGTTATTGCAACCAAGTATGCAAGTGAAAAACACAGCTGGGCCAGCAATTTTCGGGAAAGCAAATAACAGATATGCTGCTAGTGATCTCCCAATCCTCTGTTAATCCAAGTGATGTTAAAGCAGAGATATAAAATCATGCAGGTCTGAGCAGTTTCAGCCGACAAGGTAAGCCTAACAATGATAGAGGTCTCAGAGTGGTAACACACTCTTCTCAATTTGGGGTTTCAAGATTTACTGGAGAAATAATGTTTTAGCAGTCCTAGTCACCTGGAGCATAAAAATACACACATATAAATGCATCCAGGGCAAGCATGCTGGCATTACATTTTTTTGCATGGTGAAAACTCAATAAATAGGGAAAGAAACTAACACCAGGTTGTCAATGCCACCTAAGATAACAAGGAAAGGTAATGACCTTAGTAGACATAAGTAATTTCACCCAGTGGTGCTGGACAAACTGCTTGGCTGTAATTTAGGGAAGATTACTGTTTGGTTAGATGCACTAAAGTTGAAATAACACCTACAAATAAGCTATACTTTCCCTTTTCCTGCTTAGTATGGAGATTCCTGCAATAGTCCTGATTTTATGGAACTATATTTCTTTCTATGTGAACAGCAAGAGATATCATCTTAAATACTGGAGTAGTTTTGAGAAAGTTCTTTCCTGTTCACAAATAATTCACAGATTACTTCTGCTGAAAAGAAAAGCTATTCTGCAATAACTATATTGCAAAGTAATGAAACTAGGCAGACACTGGAAGAATATGACAAAATATATTTGGTTGAATCACGTCTGGAAAATTTCAAAGATCTTGAATAAAAATGAGATCCCTCAAATAGCAACATTTAAATGAAAGACAAACCATATTCAAATATACTATATTAAACCTGAAACAATTATAATTTTCCAGTAAGGGAATATATTAAAATATTATATTCTCTAGTAAGGTTACCTGAAGTTTTATAGTCATAAACAGAAAGCAAGATTAAAGGGAAAATACTCATTTATCCAAAGTATTTGGGGTTTGTAATGCATCCCAAATATCACAATTAGAAACAAAAGAACTTCCAAATATCCAGATAATTCTGAAAGTCGTTTTAAGTTCAGTAAAAAGCAGTTGTCGTGTTTTGGCATATATAATGGCATTTATAGCAAAACACACAAAATAACACCCAATGATGAAGCTAGGCCAGTAAGCTTATAAGGCCAGTAGTCTGCCAACAGATAAATTTACTTTACAACATAGTTGGCTGCAAGTAATTTTTCTGTGTTTGTATTTATTAAAGATAAAAACAATTCCAAACTATTTATTCACGATGTTAATCAGACAAGATTTCTGTATTCTGCAATCCCACTTCGATCACAAATTCCTTTCACTGTTTTGTGCAACCACAGAACTTTAGTTGATCCTGATTTCTACCAGCCTTGTCTTGAGACATATTCTCAGATACAAGGGCAACTGAATCAAAAGTACTAAAGCTGTTGGTGTTCTATGAATGATGAAACTTTGATTAAAGACTTACCAATGCTGACAAGCAAAGGCAGGCCACAGGATACAAGATAGTTTCTTCCACAGCTGCCCACCTTCTCCTCCCCCCATCTACACATACACAATTTACAGCTGTTATTGTTTATTTCCCTAAAAATGATCTGATAAGGCAAAATGTCCATGACCTTGGTGACCAACTGTTACTCAAACACAGGCTAGTAAAATGAGTTTGTGTTAGTACCACTTTCCCAACAAATAGTTATAATTTGCCAGAAACCTTTAACAGCCACGCAGTTCCACAGGCATTGAGTCTGTAACTTCCTTTTTACATTTCTTAGGCAAATCATCAAAATACAAACCCCTGCTGTTACACTGAAGAACAGTTAAGTATAGGCCAAGAACAAAGCAATTGTGTTTCCAAGGCTGTGCACAGTCCCCTTGTGTGCACTGATTGCTGCAGCCTGTCACCTCCTGGTGATACGAGAAACAAGCTGCACAGCAAAGAAAATCACAAAAATACAGCTCTAATGCACGGGGTTTTATCTAAAAGACTGTGATATTCTACTTTAACTGGAATAGGCCCTAACAATGAGAACATATAAACATCTGTTGATGTCCACACGTGTTACTGGTCACTGAACATGCATCAAAATCTCAGAAAATTACACAATCATAATGGTTAACTTGCAAGTCAGATTTTATAACTTAAATAGTATGGGTCAAACAGCTTAATTTTAAGAGACTTCTTCATATTTAAAAAAAGTTTTCATTCCAAATCATTTTTTTTGCAACATAAACTAACACAACAAATCCTTGCAGTCCAGCATATTACCACAAGAAAGACTTAAATATTTTACAATGTTGTCTGATTTGTAATATACAAAACTGAGAGTAAACTTAGCCTTAAACCCTAAGTGGCAGCTGCCTGCCTTCCCTAAGAGACCCCCTACACCTTCCAAATTCTGTAGTCATAACTCCCCATAAGACCTCAGTGACCAACCAAAGGATTTCTCATCGAGTCAATTAGCAATATAAATTGCACCCAGATGAATGTATTTAGGTGCATGGTAAGATCATTAACCTTATTATGTCACCCTGTCCTGTGTTCAAGCTTCCCACTAATCTGTTGCTAATAGATACAGGTGCCAGAATTACTGCCTGCAAAGGCTTTTCCTTATAATAGAAATAATTTGTGGTGCTGCCATTTATCACTCACGTTTCTAAGGTGCCTCTTATGCTAACATGTGGAAGACATTACAAACATTTTGTACTCCACAGAAGGAAGTGCCAGTGCTTCTGGTTGCCTGCCTGTTCCCATCTGTGGAGCTGGCTCATTCCAGAGCCCTGTTGTTTAGGTAATATCTCATGACACAGTAGAGGATCCTGAATTTCGAGCTGTGGATGCTATGGCCTCCTCCAGAGGAAATTCTCTTTCCCCTACACTAACCTGACAGTGCTATGTTTAAACACAGAACCGACACCCAGTGTGAAAAGCCTTAGTGTGCAGCCCTGCCTGGAGGGACCTGAGAGCAACACTGATAAAACACAGCTGCAGGAAGGACTTGTCTCTAGCTGAGTGAAAAATGCTCATTTATTTATCCACGTTATGCTACCGGGAGGCTGATGAGGACACCGACCTTGGACGATCTGGAGCAGCTCAGCCGAAGCTCTCAGAGCCTGAGCTCTCTGCAGGCAGTGCAAACCAGAGCCTTGCAGAGTCCCACCACTCAGAGTTGTTTTCCTTGGTCACAAGACAGTTTCCAAAACTTCTCTCCTATCGAAGGCACTCTCCCAGGGCTCTCACCAGAGCCTTCCCATTCTCCTGCCTCAAAGCATAATCCAGTATTAGTAATTAAGACCGGACACTTCATGTGGCCTCGTGACTCACTATAACCCAGTTTAATTAATTTGTTATTTGCACTTCCTTGATGGTTTTGGTGCAAGCAGACAGTGTTCTCTGGACACATTCTTTTCTTCAAGTCCTGCCACACGTCTGTTAGCTACTTCTTTGTATTACTAATGATTCTAAGCAACACCTTGAGGCAAGTCTTGATTAGCATGTTAATTAGGAAATTCCTAGCCAGCACTTTGGGTGACTGCTTACTCCCAATCACCAAGAATAAAAAACACGGTCAGATTGAGACATCAGGTTGAATTATAGAGATGGACA
The DNA here is from genome assembly GCA_013397815.1 of Aleadryas rufinucha. Taxonomy (NCBI): domain Eukaryota; kingdom Metazoa; phylum Chordata; class Aves; order Passeriformes; genus Aleadryas; species Aleadryas rufinucha. Next base: position 1,917,142 of record VZTH01002840.1, read on the forward strand.
CACTGGAAATGCTGTCAAACAAATCACACTCCCAGTTCCTTTCCCCAGGTTCCAGAGTGCAAGCCCTTAAAAAGCAAATGCTTGTACAGAACCAGCCAAGCCCTGGCTCCCCAGGCAGCCTCTTGTGGCTCTGTTGGGCTTCCTTTGATTTCTTTATAGATGCAGGACTGGGAGCCAAGAAGAGCCAGGTTACTCCAGAGCTCTGAGCATCTCCTTGCTAGCTCAGACCTGATCCAGGCTGCAGCTCAGGGAAGGTTATGGGAATATTTCCAAAGAGCATTGCAGGCTTTGAGTAATGTCCAAAAGGTCAGATTATGAAACAAGCACTATCTGCTCCTCTGGCAATTACCTCTCACATAAAAATATTTCTCTCCTCTACTTCTCCCTTATTCTTCCAAAACAAACATAGGGCTGAAAATTAAACCAGGCCCATACTGGTTTAAGTACTGTTTATGTAGCCTTAAAAAAAATATATGCCTTTACTATTTCCCACATTGCTGCTGTGGAGCTAAACTTCATTCAGTACAAATCCACTACACAAGCAACAGCAATGAAACACAGTTGCAAGAATCAGTCTCCAGCTGACGAAGAATGCAGATTTTTTTGTTCTGCTTTGGTTAGTGAGAAAAGGAAAGTGTCCATCGCTGGTCTCAGCTGAATTATTTTTCTTTTCAATAAGATTTTTTAAATACGAATGAATTCTTAAAGTGCCTCAGTTCTCTCCCGTAATTTCCTACTGAACAGTGCTTTCATCTGGAATTAGTTTCAGTATTTTCTATAGGGCTACACAAAGTGCAAGGACTTTTACAGACAGCTAAGCACTAAGATTAGGCAAAATCTGAACAATCCCAGGTAACTACCCTAACACATGGGGCAGAGTTTCTGCCCTGGAAACCACACCTTGTTTGTCAGTGCTGCATCTCAAAATTATTTAGCTAAACTGGGGCTGAAAGTTGTTTACATAACATACTGGCAGGTGAAAAGAGATCCAGCACCCACCCCACCATTCCACTCCAAGGATGGCAATGCCCAGTAGATGTTAACTCTGCCAAAAACATTGCCAAAATCAGAGCTCCAGAGCTCCAGGACATTGCTCACCACCACTTTGCGAGAGGAGAGAGGTGGGAGAGAGAGGAAAGAGAGAGGGAAATTAAGCACAGTTATTTCACTCCAGCCAATATGGAACATTGGAATATAAAATATGGAGCAGTGAAAACGCGAGTTCCATTACAGCTGCTTTGCCAAGAGTGATCTATTAAGAAAAGTAAGGTGAAAAGATAACGAAGTTGGTCCTGAAGCCTACAGCAAAATTCTCACCCTCACAGAAAGATGTTTCCACAAAGCAAAAATAGGCCATTCAAATAAATTGTTTAAGAAAATTTGGTACTACTGGTAATTACATGTAGGTGTGGCATTCCTTACATAGATACAATAAAGTATTTGTCTGGAGAGATGTAAAGTTAATGGAAAGTTTGTAAGTCTGAGGAAAAAAAACACAAAGAAAAATGCAAAATCTCCAATCCGGTTTGATTAAGAGAAAGGAAACTGAATTATAATTACATCTATATTAGTTATTTTCTCCTTTGAAAGTAGTATTTAATTACCTTTTCAAGAGTGAAAAATGTATTATGCATAATTTATTTATGAAACAGGAAACACTACTGGGCAGGTCTGTGTAATAAATACCTCTGTGTTGTTTATATTAGAATAATGACAAATATAGGCAATATTTGAGACAGAGCTGTTCTGCATATTAAGATATTTACATTTACTGTTTGCCTGTAAACATTTCTAAAGCAGGAAAAACTAACACAGTAGAAGTACAAAACATCAATATTATTGACTTTTTACCAGAAAGGTATTTACATACAGCTTTTGAGGCCTACCCCCTGTAAAAACCACAACACTTTAATGCAGATGCAGAGGAAACATATGTTTTGTAGAGGTAAAAAGTGGAAAATGAATGCAACATTCTACATATTCATTGAAACATAGCTCCAGGGGATATAGAAATACATAGAATATAGGCATTGGACCTGTATACTGATATACATTTGAAATAAAAATAACATAACTTGAAATCCTAATTAATTTTTGACTGCATCTGAAAGAACTGATATGTAGCAGTAATATAATTTTCAACACTGAGGATTCTGTCATTACTCATTCAAAGTATTTCACAAAACATCATTTTTTGTCCCTCTGAAACTCCCCAGGCTTACAGATTTTCCTTATTTTTCCTCAGGGTAGAGAATAAAACAAATGACAGCAAAAGAGCAGACATTTCCTCCTCTACCACCAAAGCCTGAGAAACCTGCATAATAAAATGAGAAATATGATTTTGCCCTTAAGAGTTTGTTATTGTTTTCTTGATCTCAGATCTCTCTCTGGAACATGGAAAATGGAAGGGTACTTTATTCAGATTACTAATTTCTTGTCTTTGATAAACTTGATGGGTAACTACAAGAAAAAGGCAGGTGGAATAATGCCTTTCTTGAAGACAAGGGGAAAGAGTGGAACCTGAATTTCACCCAGGCTGTTCATTCATTTATATGTTGCAATTCTTAACAAAGTGAGTTTTTTTCAAGCTGTGCTTCACATGCTCTTTGTAAGAGCAGCCTATTAGTGTCAAACTGTAATAGCATCAAATTAGGTGATGTGAGCACTCAGGCCCTTAAGCCAAGTATATTTTTTTATTGTGGCAAGAATGAATGTGTGGAATGAATCATGCAGTCCCAAAGCACGTTGGTAATCTTGGCTTTATCTGTTCTGTTGTACTGCTTTACTGAGGAGAGAAAGGCAAGATAAAACCCTTGATATGTGTGGCCCAGAAGCACAGAACACTCAGGTGGCTCCACCCCTGTCAGGGAGGTGTGGGCTCTAAATATACCTGTGAGCATAAAACAGCCTCAGTGAGGAGACTGCCTGGTACCAGTTTGATTTTACAGAGGACATACACCATGTATTGGTTTCAAAAGCTGCTGGGGTCTAATCCAAAACCCACTGAAACAGGTGAAAGTCTCCTACTGGTTTCAATAGGCTTTGTTAAAGGACAGCGTTCCCTCCAGCCTGATTTCCCGTTGAGAGTAGAGTGGATTATCCAGCAGTTTAGGATTCCTGAAGATTTCATCTTGTTTCAGTATTAGATTTACATAGAAACATGTGGATGAGAACACTGTCATCATCCCCTCAGAGTGGGGATTATTTTTCCCCATATTTTAAGGATCTCAAAACCAGCCTCCTTTCACCAACAAGGTTAAAAAGCACCCATGTTCCACAAATTTTGTACTTAAGAGAGTCAAGTGAAGGAATGATGGTAACACTTTACATGGACAGTAGCATAGGGCTGCAGCATGTTTAGACACTTCATTTGGTTTTAATTAGTGGAGGGAGAAGGGAAAAATCCTGATTCCTTGACAGCACTAGATAATACATAAGGACAATCATGTGTATCAAGTCGCATTTTAATTTATAGCCAGCAATTGCAGTTATTTGAATACACTGCTAATTAGTATACATTATGAAATAACTGTCAGCATGAGTGAGACTGTGTGATTGTTAAGACTGGAAATTTAAAATGCACCTACTTAAATTTCAGGAGGGTATTTGTTTTAACTGAACATACGTATGTACAGCCTTGATGAAATTCTGTAATAAAGAATATTCTTTAATTGTGACTGTAGCCCTTGGTGGTCCTGTACAATGAAATATTGGTAGTGTCCTTGACTGTGTTCTGCAGAAAATTTAAGAATTATCCTTTATGTTGCTGCAGACCAGCTACAGAAGCTTATTGAAGTTCTCTTCCTTGTTGGCATATGTTCCTTGTTCTGTTTTCTATAATTACTATGCCTCTAGTATACACTCAAATACACTAGAGACAGGAACAGAAAACATAAAATATTTAATACTAAACCTTCAAGGTGAGTACACACACAGGGATATGCATAAATGCCCCGCTTCTTATTAAAAACCTGTACCTACATTGTTATTTTAGACTGAGCACCTACAGAAGAACCTTTCCTTACATCTTAGCAATGCTACCGGGACCATAAGCAAAAAAACAACAACAAGAAAACCAATCACAAGCCATAAAACAAATAAACATTAAAGTTACCTTCCAATTTCAACCTTACCCAGAGCAGATGCAGCAAAATTCATATTTCCTATGCGGGGGTCTCTTGCCTGTCATTAAAAGGCAGCACAATATTCCAGCAAGCTTCAGATAACTTTGTCTCTCAGGATATTGTAAGATATTAGCAGTGATTAAGAAGCCCCCACCTAGGCACAATCTATGCCAGAGTTGACAAAAAAGCAGCTGCCCATTCAGAGCCAAGAACGGTGGGTTTGAGGCCCTGGTGTTTGCTCTGTCCAGCAGATACTCAATGAACAGCTATTAATTACAGCACATATTTATGCCAGTGTTCTTCCTAGTTGGAATACAACTCAGTGCATTTCACTTCGTAGAGAGCACGATGGATTTTAATAGACTAGAGGGAAAGATAGAGCAAGAAATTGTAATTTACTTACAGTTCTTTTCCTTCTATCCTTTCATTTGAAATAACATTCTGCAGGAAAAAGCCTGTAGAGTGCGTAAATTTCAGCAGATTCATGATGGACTTCTTCAGTCTTACCAAAATGGGGGAAAAAGAAACTGTTGTGTCACAATGCCTACAAAAACTTGAGGACCTTGAAATGCCTTACTTTACATTTCGCTCCCTAATTTTCCTTCCAATCTGTCCCTTTCCCATTCACTTGGACAAGAAACCACCCACCAACTACCACAATATGAACACTCATCAAACATCACGAAACCCCAAATATTCAAATGATCCTTTGCTCTAGATTGCTCTGAGTTTTGTGCAAACTCATGTTTAATCTGATTCCAAACCATAAAACTGCTTGTATTTCAGTGTTTCCAAACTTCTCCCACCAAAAGCTGAGCCATGCTATGCTTGCTTTATCAGGAAAACAGACTCTTCCTCCCAGCCCGAGATCAGATCCCTTATCTCCAGCTGTCACTCAAGCAGTTGCACTCCGCAGCTCGCGACTCCTGTCATCGCAGCAATCTGGGGGGCAGAGCGGCCTCGCTGCTGCTCTCCTGACCCTTGCAAAGCCAGCAGCAGCGTTTCTCAGCACAGCAGATTAACCTGCTACTCCTGCTCCTTTCAGCCTCTGGCTGCAGCTGCCGTCTCGTCTCCACTGTGAAATAAGTAAATCTGTAGTCACTGCAAACCCCTGTCAGGATTTCACCCCCTCCTCCCCAGAAAGCAAGGTTCTGGGAGCTGGGTTCATTTTCACCTGAATTGCTGAAATCAAAGGGGACAAGCCTGGATATCCAACTTCATTCCCACTTAGGCATTCATTGCAATAAGCTCAGCTCCCAAATCAATGACCTTGGCACTCCTGGGGAATGCAATGAAGTTACCACAGTCCCTGTCTGTGCTGGGAGCGCAGTGACAATCCTCCCACACCCTGGAGTATGGGTCCATCTAAGCAGTAAATTGGGATGCTCTTCCCAAGTTATCAGCAATATTGTAATGGAAATGCCAATAGATCTATTTTCTAAGTTACAGCTGCCTGAAGTAGTAGGGAAGTGGTGGTAGAGAAAAAGCTAATTAAGCAAGTAGTGGAGGCATCTTTTACTGCCTCCTACATTAATGCTTCATTAAGGATCTGGAACTGCACTTAGCCTGGAATGATAACAGCATACACATATTCAATAGACCATAAATGAGAACATAAAGTGCAGGACAATACAAAACACAGGTTTAAAGGATAATCACCCTTAACATAATCTAAAATTTGTACTTTGATTTCAAAATATAAATACCAAGAAGGGCAAACCCATATTTTCTTCATTAAAACAAGCTATAGCCTTGAATGGAGAGGAGCTTCTTTCCTCAAAACATAGGTCAAATGGAGAAAGACAAGTGAGAAAAACAGTTTTGCTTCCTTGTGATTCTCACATACAGGATCTGGAAGGATGACTGTACACACCTTTGACATCCTACCAGTGCATTTCATTTTCTCCTGTAACAAATCTTTGACAAACAGCAGCCAAAGCAGCAGTGTTTTCACAGAAGGTGACTTGGTTACCCTGGTTCCATGACAGCTTTCCATAAATATGAAACCTGAGTACTGATATGGTTGGGCCGTACCAGCCCAGGAGACCTTTTCCATGGAACTGTTCTCCTTCACATTTGGCAGCTGGAAAGACTTGTGTGCCATTTGTTCACAGCCCACTAAGCATTTATAATTTTTCATGGCAAGGTGACCACTCTGAATATAGAGGCTGCCATTGCTGGGTAAGACAGACTGCACAGATCTCTGGTAGATGGACAGCTTTAACCTGTCATCACATTCTGGGCTCTCTTGCACAAGGAAAAAGAAAAGCACTTTCAGGCCTGATACACATTTGATGTGAAGCCCCAGGCACATTCAAATCAAAAAACGGTTTTCATGTGTTTTGTGGAGGTTGCAGATCAACCCTAGCCTGCATGGAAATATTTCTTACAAACTCTTGACCAAAATTGAATCCACAACTTTCACTTACATTTAAAATTCCCCGTACTGAATATTTCCTTCTTTTTAATTCTCTACCATGAAGAAAAGCATTAATCTATCAACTATGACCCAAATATTTTGATTAGATTCTGAAAGTCAGTAAATTTTCATATAAGACACCAAAAGACCACAAAAAAGATCTACATGTTCCATAGAGAGCAGATAATGAAGGCTGTGAAAATGAAAGCTTTGAAGCCCTGGCATTTTTCATATTCATTAAAATCAATATAGGCACTTGCCTGCTACACCCTACACCAAGGCAACATAACATGATCTCCTAGTGAGCAAGATTAGCATTGAAATCACAAGACTGACACAGGAAATATCTTAGAGCAAAAATTAAAATGCTGATCAATCCCCTGTTAATATAGGACAGATAAATTCTGAGCTCTCCTGCCATTTCTTTCTCATGCTGTTTCCATTTTCTTCCTCACCAGAGAAAATGGTTTCCAATGCAGAATCATAACAATATAATTTTATACATTTGGTAAACACATGTGAATGCTGGGATCTCTGCAACAAATAAGGGAAAATACTGAAATGAATGACAGGTCTCTACTCATGAACACATCCTGTTCAGGGATTCTTATTGCAGGAAGGGGCACTGCCAAATCCAAACCTCTGTAATCAGTGTCTGGCATCTTCCACTGTGCAAGGATGAGCTCTGTCTGCAGAGGCAGCTGCCATTCAGCCCTTCCTGTGTTCCAGAGGAGAGGATGCCATCAGGACATATCTCCTTATTGATGCATGTCAGACTAGGGGAGGTGGTCTGGAAGCTTTTACTGAGTGCAAATGTGAAGCTCAGAAGCTTGGGTGCCAATAAAAATGCATTTTCTTTTCTCTTTAGATTACAAGGTACATGTTTATCTCTCCCCTTTTGCTCTTGATGTCTCAGCTAAGCACTAAGCTAACCATCATCATCCAACATTGCACACACTGAGCAAATTTGTCAGTGTAAAGGCTCTCAGTTCCACCAAGTCAGGCTGGTTGCACTTTTGACAGAACAGCCTGAGCAGATCGTGCTGTTCATGCTGTGCTGGTGATGAGGCCACGTGCTCCTCAGCAAGGCAATTGGAAAGTTCATGCATGAGAATGTTATTTCCATTATTTAATACACTAGGTAGTATTTGTACTGGTTTTTATCCAAATTATAGCTAGGCAAAAAGAACTGGATTCACATACTGGGAATATTTATGTTCCTGTTTCACTGTGGTAACCCTGTACACATGGCAAAATTGGGCATGTGTTCACACATGGAGAAACAGGATTGAAACTCCTTTCAAGCACTGGTAGGGGGGAGTTTTTACACGAAGAACACAGACATTAATATGTAGACAACCTGCAATTTAGCCTTTCCTAATGATAATAAAATTGGCATTACTGAATTCCTTTTATGTGAAGAGAACATATGAAAACAGCATGCTCAGGGTGGCTTTCACTTACCTATAGTAGTATTAAGAGCATTTGAGAACATGAATAAGAAACTGTTTTCTGAATTAGCAATATCCACTCTGTCTGGCACTACACGGCAGAGAAATAAGTTCTTTATGCTTACTTGCTGTGATTGATTTCCTTAAATCATGATGGAGCCAAAAGTAACAAAGAGAGAATCACTTTCCATCCAATGTGCCACGGTACCATTGCTTGAGGAACTGAAACCAGCAGGAATGCTACAAGGACAGGAAGGGTAGCAGCCTCACCCCTCCAAGCCTGCTCTCTTACAGACAGGGAGATGGATATCACTTTTGTTCTGCTCTCTGTGAAAACAAATTAGTGCTCTCCAGAGCTGAACTTGCTAGAAAAGGGAAGGTTACTCACTAAATGACACACAGGAGCTGAATCACCTGCTGATGCTAGGTGAGGTACAAGCTGACAAAGAAAGCTCTGAATCTCTGCTCTAATATTTTGTTAGAACATAAATTAAACAAACTTCCAACATAGCAAAAGCTCTGACCTGACAGCTCAAAGAGAAAACAGTCAAACCAGACCTCTCTTCATATCCTCACTGGGCAAACCTCCCCCAGGCCTGCTCTTAGACCAAGCAGCTTTCAGTGCCACCTCTGGAGACAACAGCTTTGTGCAACATCACAGCTTCTCTGTAAAAAGCCTCTTTCCTTCCTACATTTAGGGGTCTGACTCTCTCAGCAGTATCCTAGCTTGCCCTTCTGCTCAGGGTCTGTGCCGAGTGAATCTGCCTCACACGAGCTGTGTTAATGCACCGGAGTATGTCCTATGTGGAATGCATGGCTGGGGAAGAGATCACCTTGGAGACACAGCCTGAACAAGAGTGCTGATCAGCCCAGGTGGGGCACACAGGGAACCCTCCTCCTGCTCCCTTCTGCCTTGAAAGCAAACCAACAAACACAAGGAACCCTCGTGCCAGAAAAAAACAGAATAGGTGGTGTCTGCCAGAGCCCCTCACATCAATACTAATGGCCAGCCAGGACCTCGAGGTTTTTGGTGCTCTGTATTCTTGTCTGGGCTCTTCTCTTGCCAGCACAGTGAGTTTAATTGCACACAGTTGTGTGCCAGGGGCCGTGCTGCCAATCCCCAAGAATGTGGCAAAGGCATTAGAGCTCAGCTTTAACACCACGAGCAGCAGCTTTTACACATTAGAGGATCTACAGCCAGCATTGCCTGAGTTGCTGCTCATTCCTCACAGCACAGCTCTGCTGCAGACATCCTGCTGAACACAGCCACATATGTTCAGAGCAGAGCATGACTTAGCACAGACATGCACAAGGACAGATCTTTAACACTGGGCAGTAACTTTACCCAGTTGTCTCTTACCACCGTTATGAAATTCATCTGTAAAGACAGAGGCCCCTGTGGTTGTGGGAATCATGCCACACAGATGCTGCTCTATGCTGTTTCAATCCTTTTGTTGGCCTATAATGTGCCTTTTTTCCTCCACATGCTCCAGAAGAGAAATGAACAGCTGGTGATTGTCTCCAAGTTTATATCTAGCTTTTATTTAAAAACTTCACAGTGCCTCCAACCTTCCCAGCAGACTGAAACACAGAATGAGACCTCTTATTTACAATATGCATTCCTCCTTTTCTTCCCTACAGGGCATTCTGAGTCCAGGTTGCTCAGATTCTCTCCAACTTTATTCCCCAGTGTCCTTGCTTTCTTGCAGGATATACTTAGAAAGCAACCAACTGGACCACTAACAGATGGCCTGCTCTGACTTCAGACACTTGTAGAGCCAGGTGTTGCCATATTGAAGCTATTACAGATAATTCAATCCATGCTATGATGCTTTTTGAGATGCTAATGCTTGCTCTGATTTAAAGTACAGCAACATGAATTTTTTAAAAACCATATGCTATCACTGTTCTATAAATAAGGCCAACTATTCAAATTGGTTGGTATAAATAGGCATAACCTCAAAGGAAACCCATAGAATAAGATGATTTGCATTAGTATGAACCGTGGTCTGCAGGTAGAACTTTTACACTGCAATTTATTGCTGATGAATTGGAAATTCCTAACCTGTGGACGCGGATGCTCTTATGTCCTGAGATTTCATTGGACTACGAGAGACCCCCCAGCTGCCAGACAGCTCTTCACAAAATCTGCTATGAGCAGTTTGTAACACTGGATACACTGGAAGGTGTCACAACACATGGCACAGACATCCAAGAGACCACTGCAACAAATACCAGCTTTATTCAGTGTGCCTTGTGTGATAACACAACCATTCCAGTGCAGGGAAAGAAACCCAGCTCTTCCCAGTGTATGAACTGGGAGTAACCCTCACACACAATGGCATTGGGAGCCTCTAATGAGCTAACTTCAGCATTTCGATTACCTGGGATTTAAGAGGGTTGAAAAAGAGAACTTGGTGCTGTTCCCTTCAGTCCTTCTCTGTCCATTTCCCTGGAAAGTTCCAGGAATTTGCTATCCCCAAGATTCTACAAGGTCCTAGGGAAGCAAAAAGTTTATCCACTTTTAGTTTAGACCTTGACAAGTGCAGCTGGTGTTCCACAATCCAACAGGACCGAGGAGGAAACAGGACATCCACTATAATTTTCTTTGCAGTTCAGGCACAGGCAAGTTTGCTACAAACTGCAATTTGTGCCCCAAGGTTTGACAGTCGCAAGGTTTGACAGGAGGATTTACATGAGAAGCTGTCTCAGGAGCACAGTGATGTGCTGCACTGCACACTGTGCTGCTTGCTTTTCAGTGCTCTGAACAAAATACCCAGCATTTAGATTTCCATTTGGGAGAGAATTTGAAAGCCAGCAGAGATGCCTGGGGCCAGCAGCATCTACAGCAGGCGGTTTTAGCTGCAGCCAGTGCTCCTAACGATGCCATATTTGCTCTACAGCATTCAATGGCTCTGTGTCAATGTATCAAACTGCTTCATTACAAGGCAATTACTGGCTGAGAAAACAAGGTGTTCCAGTTGGTATTTCGTAGCCCCTGTCCTTGATGTTAATAAATACAGAAAAATTTTATTATTATGTCACAATGTGTAAGGCCTGAAGTGGAAAAGAAAAACAGCCCTCCAAATGAATTATGAAAGTAAAAGTTTATGAAATTACTCAAACAAAATATTCAGATTCCAGAGGGTCAGTGGGATTCACATCTGTTTGTTTTGCTTTTGCTCTGGGATTTGTGTTCATCAGTCCTGCCCCTCTCCCACATGTGCAGGATGAGATGGAGCAGCTTTTCCCAAGCAGGGACCCCTTTATTGTGGCAGCCACGGGTGTGGTACCAGGGAGGCCAGGCTGTCACTGCAGCCAGAGAGCAGCACTGACAGGAGAGGACCACAGCAACCTTGCTCCACAGTGACACAAACTGAGAGCCTCTCCCACGCCTCTGCCACTGCTTCTCACTCTGCTCCTGTTTGCTTTCAGCTGAACCTTCTCTGTAACTGCAGGTTTGGCCCTGGCACATTCTCCAGCTTTCCATGCCTTGCAGGCAGAAAATAAACTGAATCTACAGCCTCTAACTTCTCCCATCCATGTCCCATTCAACCCCATTATGAGAGTCCTGAGCAGCCCCTCCAGGCCAGCCTTCGGCCCATTTCACAATCCTGAAATCACATCAAGCAAGCACTGAAAATTTGGCCCTTTAAAAATAATAATTCAGTTAGAGATAGGTAATATTACAGAAAAAATATTCCCAATTGTTAATTTTTGCTCTGGCTGTGTTATGTTAGCTCACTGAAATTTAATTGCTAAAGGGTTATGAGAGCCTAGAAACAGACCTAGCATCTGTCTTTTTTTAATGTCTCAATTATCACCACAGTAATTTAATGGCACAGTGTTAAAGAATCACCATTGACATGCTAATGAATGGCACCATGTTCACGTACATTAGCTCTATTTTTAAGAGGTTAGAGGTTGAAGATAGACATTTTATGCTTCAGATATCAGTAAGGCAAGCCATGTCACATTTATCTCATTTTGCTTTTACAACTCAAATTGCTTATCCTAAAAATATTCACTGAACAGTGAACTGCAAATGGGTTAAACTGTGGTCAATTACAATTATGTACTTGCTTCTTTAGACCAACATAAGTAACAAAAATCCTTTCAACCTATTTATTACTTAATTTGTATGTCAACATCTACTGTTGAGATTTTCTTCAATTTATTTTGTGGGGGTTTTTTTCCCATAAATAGCTATGTCCTTTACTCTTAGCTTTTTAATTGAACAGTCTTGCTTTATTAGGTTTTACAGCATTCTTTTCATTTTGCTGAACCAAATTTACCTATCAATATTTTTCTTTCATTTATTCCACAGAAACCGTGTTGCTAACTAGAGAGTCCCAAATCTATTGCATCTAAATGATCACAGCAATTTCCATAATAAGAGATGCAATGATGTACACTGAGATATTTATCTGCAAACGTTTCAGCATATTGTATATGAATTTCTACAGACAAGTAATAAGGGGTTGACTTCACAAACACAATGGAACAGCCTTTTGAGATCAGCTAAATGCTGGTATTATCATCAGAATTGATTTTGCATGGAAAGCTGCATCCTGACAATAATGTGAAAGGATTTCTCACTTCAGCAAATATCCCACAAGACTGGAGAATAATGCTGTGGTATTTATTATTAGCATCTATTTAAGAAACTTTAAAAATCTGTTTATTCTGTCATCATACACGTTGCCAGCAGTTCCACTGCACAGCTCTGTTCTGCCATGAAGAACCAGGCAGGCCACGCTGCGAAGTGTGGTGTAAGAACTCACTGATGTTCCAGATCAGCTCTTCGGGCTTTTAGTGCTACCCAGGTGGCGAGATACTCACGAGAGGATGCTTCAAGTTGTATAATACAAAATTAAGTTTTTAAGTGCGTTGTTAGCAACAAAATCGCTGCAGAGCGTTTCATTGAGAGGCATCTCGCGGGATGCCTCCGCTCTGCTGAAATTCCATGGAAAGGGTGGAATCGCATCCCGGAGTCCCCGGAGCCGCAGCCGGGGCCGTTCCGCCCCCTGGTGTCCGCAGCAGCACCTGCACGTCCAAACAACTCCTCATTCTCCCTAATTATGGGTTTAAAAAGTAATAAATCAATCACGGAAGCCTCGAATTCCGTGAACAGTTTTTACCCATGTCATGTTAATTCCTTCGTGTTGGGGTTGTTGCCTCCACCCCTGGGGGAGAAGGAGAGAATCCAAACCTGGGCTTCTCAGCAGGGGCAAGTCTAAGAGGTCTGGAACAGGCAGAGAAGGGCTGCTCTTAATTTCTCTGCCTCCCATCATCTCTCGCAGGAAAATATGACAATATGTGGCTCTACTCTTCTGCTGCCTGAAATATTTCTCTGGCCAAGTGCCAGGCTGTCCCTTCGTGGCTGAGCTGCTGCCTTTTAGGAAAGCTGCCACTAATTAGCTTTGTAATCACAGTGAGGGAAGTAATGAAGGTGGAGGGGAAAAAAATGGTCATTCCATGGAAAGAGTGGTCATTCCATTAACTCTTTCTTATCTGCGATTGCAGGAGCTGATAAATTATCTCATAGTTACAATTATCTGTTATAAAACAGATTAAATTCTGTCAGGCAACTTGTGACATCTATCTCAGTGCAAATCCTGCAGATGCTCAGTTTATCTCCCCTTCTGCAGAAGAGCCTGTGCTCTGTCTGCACTTTGCCATTCTGACAAACAGATCCAAGAAGGGATCACAAGGGAATCATGGCAGACACTTCTTCTCCTTCTCCTCTCTCACACTGCTTTTTGTTAGTCAAAGGGCATAATTTGCAGAATAAATTACAACTGTAAAATAAGGAAAAGGCTGCCTAGATCAGCTTAGGGCACAGCCTAGTAAATATTTTCTCCTTAGTACCCTGTTGATTGCTTGAAGGTGAGTTTAATACACTTACTGTTTATAACCATAGCTTATATTTGCTCATGTTACTCTTTATTAACCCACTGCAACTGTGAGGAGCTGGATATCAATCATTAGAGGGATTGCAGCCATCCTCGTGCAATTTAAACCTGAAGGGTAACACATAGCCCTTAAAAGAAAAACTAATTATTGCAGGAGGAGTCCAATCTGTCTGTAGGTATCTGTAACTGGAGACTTTGAGAGATAGGACAGACAATAGCAATGAATTCAACTGTGATCCATGCAGTGTTGATCTGAAAAATGATGGATGACACAGCTGAATGCAACTTCTTTAAGGGTCTTCCCACTCACATTTTTGCAAGGCTAGATTGTATTGAATATTCATTATATTCACCTTCACAGTGGTCTGGTTAAAGGTCCTTGTACTGCTTAATTGATATCAATGTGCAGTTCTAACTAGGAAAGGAACTTTTCCCCTCTGGGTGACTGATTGGGATTTTTCATAGGTCAAGAGGAATTGAAAAACCACACAAACATTTCAAATTTCAAGAAATAAACTCACGTTCTAAAAGAAATAAATCACTGGTCGATGTCTGGTTAAATTAAGTTCAAGGTCTCCTTGAACATTCAGGCATTTAAAACCAAACTAAACCCAAAGCAACAAAGCAGAGCAGTGATCCCCACTGGCAGGTTGGCAGGGGGATGCAGCTCCTGGTGCCTTCCCAGCCCCATGAGATCTGCACCAGCCAAAGGGCCAGGACTGTCCCAGGCTGTCCCAGGACAGGATCCAGCAACCTCCTGCTTCATGGGGAGAACTCCAGAGACTGCTCTGCTTGAAGCCAAATGAAGTCAGCTGGAGGTTGAGAGATGGGTAATTGCTGGACCAGAGCGAACAGAAGAGCTTTCAATGTCCATAAGTAGAAGCAACATCAGTTTAGTCCTTCAAATACAAAAGGCTCTGAAACAGCAAGGGGTTGGGGTGTCTTATTTTCTGCACACCGAGGTCTTCTATTTATTTCACTGATATTTTTTAAAGAAGCAAGACTTTTATAAGTCTTTGGATATCACAAAACGAGCACATATTTCTTACTGCTGCTTCTCTGGTATGTTGAAATGGATTTTGATACTGTCCTGGTTTGAGACAGATACTTATAAGGGAATTTAGACCATGTAAAAAGCAGAATTCAATGAGAGATAATGAAGAGCACTACAAAGGAAAAACAATCATGCATGATAAACACTCTCGTGTTTTGAGCACAAGTTCCAGGGACTTGAGAAGATTAAATTAAATTCAGCTCATTTAGTCAAATAACTTAAGCATAATCAAATTTAATCAAAAGAATAGGTATGTAATTTTCTGCACTTGTTTTGTGTAATGTTGAATACATTTAAAGATTAGCAAGTTGCAAGTTTAAATGCTTCGATTAAAACAAATTTGTTATAACTCCACCTCAAGAAGAAGTGAGGGCAGTTTTTACAATGTGCTTTTGGACAGAGATTGGACTCTCATAAAGGAAAACTCTCAGACTGCTTGTAGAAGACTAAAGTCAGTCTCTACTGTTTGTCCATAGAGTTTTGGAAGAGAAAGTAAAGTCTGAAGGATGTCAACATTTATATCTGAGAATTCAATTTTAATTGACAGTGACATTGGTCACAGAGAAAGAACAAAACAAAACAAGATACCAAGCCAGACAACTTCACTGGTTAATTTTCTTTTCCCCTCCGCTGAAAGTGCTCTATTAATGAAGTTCTCTCTAAGCTTTCAAAAGCAGTGAGCTTTGAAACAAGAAAGTGCAGAAATAGCAATATATCAGGATGGATTTTCCTAAACAAGATACTGGTAAATACATAAAAAAATTCCAGGACAGACAAGTTCATGCACATTTATAGTTGTACAGAAAAGCCTACACTGTTCTGATCAGATGATGTTTCTGCTGTAGCCCATCTGGCAGAACACTGGTTTTAGGTCCCTTGGGGTGATTCCACCACATGCTCTTTTCTGTGAGACAGTTTATTAACTTTTCCTTAATGTGTTTATCCCATGAGCTGCATAGTAGCCCTTACTGGTAGATCTGTGAATGTCACCCTATCCTTGATTCAATGGAAGCCTCTCCACAGTATAGACAAACCATGAACCCAATCATTCTGCTTCACCATGGAAGTCACCAGACATTCCATGTAAAACTGAAATTATAGGCCTTTTGCTCCTATATTTGACAGTTTCACTATCCACATGAAAACTCTGTAACAGTCAAACTCCTGCCAGTGTGACCACAATAATTCATTCTTCATGTGAAATTTGATTTTCCCTGAGAAAAATTGCCCACAGTAATCTCTTGTAGGTAAACAGTTACTTTTTCCATCCTTTCATTGGATGGTTATCTGTGTTCATGAACTATTTGATGCACACATATTGTCTGTTTAATAATGGCAACTTTGAAAAAAAAGCAACTAACAGACATGAGTTAAGAAAAAATATCTCATGACCAGAGCAATCAGTGATCCAAATCCCAGAAACAAGCAAGGCTTGGACCTTTCACCATTCATATTTATTGAAAATATCACAGGAATCAGTGGGGTTAAACAGGGCTGAACTTCCCCAGTGATATCTCCTAGATCAGTCAGCAGGGCATTGTTTTGTGATATCACACCAGTCCAATGGATATGAAGAAATTTGAAGGATATTGCCCCTTCAGTTCTGCTCCATTACGCTGATTTTTTTCTCCCACTCACAGTAATATCAGGAAGCGCTGTCATTAGCAGGATTCAGCCATGCTGTCAGATCACTTCACAAGTGGGTGCAGAATAAGGGAAGTGCACAGGTTCAATTCACATAAATGATGTATTTTGTCTCTATTAAGGGTGGATGAAAATGCAGGTGCTTGTGTTTCATTCGTTTCTTGAAAATTTCTATGAAATACAACATTTCTGTGAGGAATCCAGTGAACAGAAAAGTTGAACATAAAAGAATTTATAAGAACATGGTTGAACACAGCTGATGCAAATTGGAATACCATCAGATTCAAGACAGAAGTGCTCACCTAAATCTGCACAACTTGTCATTATCTTCAGATCAGAATGGAACCGGTTTATCTTTCACCAGGCAGTTGGGGAAAGAGGGAAAATTTCTGTGGGTTATGCTTAACTCATTCTGCAGTCCAAACTAACAAATTCCATTCCCAGTATTCAAACTATACTTGTTTGGCTTAGCCTTGAAGTCTAATACAGCCAGCTGTATCCAAGTTTAAACGAGCTGTCACTATGTATGTGAAGACAGGCTTATTCTGCACTAAAAGTTTTGAATATTCTTGTATCATGATTTCATCTTGAACCAGCTGATATTACTACAGGAACACAGACATTTTCAGGGACAAAAGTTATTGCCAAATCTGAAAAAGAGACAGCTACCAAACTGATGAAGGGTTTCTGTGCCAAAAGATGCCCATCGTTTTTCAACCATATTATATGATAATTTGTACCTTTATTTTTAACCCCGTTTATTCCCATAGATCATAATAAGCAACTCTTCTGTTATAACAATTCATCTTTATATAGATCTGGCATATCAGATGTCTCGTGGATAAATAGCAAACAACTTCATGTATTTACATGAGTTTTCAGGATTATGCAGAACTTTATGCTGTTTTTTTTTTAAATTTTGAAAGGGAGGAGATGGAGGAAATAGGCATTTCCCATGCATCATGTTCAGAAAAGTCACCTTCCAAACGTACTCCAAGCACTGCTAATCCATTACTGTCTTCCCAAATCTGCCAAAAGAGAAGCAGTGCAGATGAAAGGGTGCAGGCAATCCAGCGCTGGCTCTGCCAGCGCTCAGCCTGGTGGATCACAACCCAGCTCAGCCTGGAAACTGCACAGCCCCGCCAGCCTGGCTCCCTGCCCACTGAATTTAGCACAGCTTGTTAGCTCAGTCGCAGTTACAGCTGCACACAGGGGCTGGGGGGCTCCCAAGGCAGGGGTAACAAGCAGCACGAATACACAGCGCTCTGCAACCACCCCTGCACTCACACCTGGAGCGCAACACCCTCTCTGGGTAATTCAGCTCAGTCCCCCACCCCAACAGTGGCTCTCTGAGGCTGCAAGGAAAGAGGACAAAAACGGGGCAAGCGTACGGAATAAGAGCCATGGAATCCTTAAGGCTGGAAAAAATCGTCAAGATCACCAAGTCCATCCTTTGGCCGAACAGCCACACCCACTGAACCAGAACTTAGAGTCCCTGAGCAGGCTGTTCCAACACTGAACCACTCCTCCAGTGAAGAGCTTTCCTTTGCAGCTCTCACACCTGCAGGGACATGAACTCTTCTTTAACACCTACTAATCCACCCACTGGTGACATTTCAAGTGACTGATTTATTGTTGCTCAGGTGGGATGCAGCAGCAGGTACAAGCTGGCGTCACTGAGGAACACAGAATGTTCTTCAGCACTTGTAAATGGATTAAGGCACTACATGTACTAAAGGCAAGGGACATCATGTTAGGGTTTTTTTCTGACAAAGCAGCTAAGCTTGAAATAATTACACCTAAACCATACTTCCTGGCTGTATAGTGGGTTCAGACTTTTTCATGCAGGACTTCATCCGTGGGGAGGAAAAGGTCTTTACAGCATATTCTGGCATCCTGGTCTTTATTAATACAGTACACACTCCTTCTAAAGGGCAGAACATGTGAGGAATCCAAATAATTTAATCACTTTGCTCTGAAAAAGGCTTTCTCTCTAAGTTCTGTCTCTAATTAAACTAGGTCATTCCAACTTATGGAGAGAAAAAATATCTTTAAGATAGGAGCTATACATAATGAAAACAAAATGATTATTGTTAAGATGACCCTAAGCTGAAGTTTAAAAGAAAATTGCATTTTTAGATGTTAGCCATCAAAATTTTTAAAAAATTAAAATAATACAAGTTACAAGAAAAAACAAAAATCCCTAAAACCCCCAACCAAACTGAAACCCAAAAATACCAAAAACAAACAAAAAACCCCCAACAACCAAACCCATAATTCCTGGAAATGAAGGAAAAAAATTCCGTAGCTCAAATTGTATAAAGCGTCATGTGCTTGC
Source organism: Aleadryas rufinucha (assembly GCA_013397815.1). Taxonomy (NCBI): domain Eukaryota; kingdom Metazoa; phylum Chordata; class Aves; order Passeriformes; genus Aleadryas; species Aleadryas rufinucha. The sequence continues at coordinate 1,936,087 of VZTH01002840.1, forward strand.
CATATTCCAATACACAAAATATCTACTTATGTGGTTAAATGCTTCTCTAAGCTCTTCAAAAGCAAAAGTTGGCATGTGCAAACTGAGACATATGGGGGACATGATCTCTTGCCTAGGGTTCACCACGCATATTGGAGACAGAACTTTGGACTGCACCCAGGTTTGTCCCATCATCCAATTCAGTGTTCTTTCCACAAAGATACATTATTCATTGTCCATTACAAATATTGCATCGGTTCCTGGAAATTCATCGCTGTGCTTGTCCAGTAAAAAGCCTGTTTCACAAAACTAGGTGATGCACACGGAGCAGCTACCTTTGACTTGCACATTGCTGCAGCTGGGAGACACGGTTTCAGCTCCACATGAACCCCTTGTAGCATTGCTGAAATGGAAGAGAGATTGCTCTGTGAAAAACGGCAAGTTTGGGCTCCTGTAGCTCTCTAATTAGTGTTAATTTCTGCATACTAATTGGGTGGATGCCAGTAAAGAATCAGTAAGCCTACTCTGGTAGAGAGTAAAACACTTCAGAGGAAAACTGGATCTGTGCCTTTTTGAAATCAGTTAAAATTTGTTGCTAGGCTTTTCATTTTGCTCAGTAGTGAATAGCAAAGTGATAAATGATATCTTAATATGAATTCACAGAGGTCTTCATCCTCTGAAATACTCTCTGTTCCCACTGCAGTTGAGGAGCCTTTTACAGGGTCTAGGCCCTGGTGATCAGACATACAGACATACATCAGCCTCATCTCAGCTGCTGTCCAAGGGCAGCTTGCTGGAGCCGGTTTCATCCCTGTTGTATGGCTCATGACAGGCATCTAGAGAAAATTACTGTGTGGCTTTTAAGTGCTAAAGGACAGCATGAGGCTTGGAGAAACCTGGGATAGTGGAAGGTGTCCCTGTACATAGCAGGGGGATTGGAAATGATCTTTGGGGTCCCTTCCAAACCTATCCATTCTCTATTTCATACTCATTCCATATTAGTTGGGTTTCAACTATTCTGATCTGTGTGCACTGGGATGGCAACAAGGGTCTCATGCAGATGTAGATATCAGCAGATAACATAAACATCCAACATTTTCAGGTCTCTTTTTCCAAAGGATGGAGCTGACATAGATTTGATGAATGCCTCTGCTTTTTCCTGGGAAGAGAAGCTGAGGTGGTGGTGATTTCATTCATCTCTCATTGTCAATGGTCTGGCAGAGACAGAGCCAAGGTGCCTGCCCATTCCTTCCCCCATTCCTGCCCTATTCCCCTCTGCCTCTGTGTCACTGCTTGTGCTCCAGGCAGCAAATTCAGGGGAATTCCTTGTTCTATTGCATGAATGCAGTGTAACAGAAGTTCTCTACGAGAGGTAACAGCTGTTCTTTCTTGCCTGCTCCACAAGAATGGCTCTCAGATATCCCCAATAAACAATGTTCTTCATTCTCGTTCATGTTGAAGCTCACGCCGCACAAACATTAGTTGTATTGATGGGAACTGACATAACCATTCAAGTCAAACCACAACAGCAAATCTCTCAGTGCTGCTGGGTTCAGCAATTGGTAGGCATAAATCTAGAGCTTTTGGTGCAAATCTCTTTTAGTCATCTGTTCTGTATGAGCATTCTGAGATTTATGGAGACATGCAAAGTGCTTACTGTGAAAACAAGGAGGTAAAAGCATGACTTCGCCATTTCATAACATTCATAAATATTTCTCCCTTTTGAATTTTATACTTTGTGTGCCTTTTGAGCTAAGATGAAAAACTTTGGACTACATCTCTGTTGGCTGCTTTCTTGATTTGGTTGTCTTTATCAAACTTCGAAACTGAAAATAAACTGCATATGCTCATCTTGTTGACATTTAGTCCACATCAGAGAAAATCTTATGTGATAGCAAGCTTACCAACCCTATAGAGATTGTCTATATCTATCTGCAGGCTTAACAGAAATAGTCTGAAGTTACAAAGACAACCAGCAGTCACAGTAGCACTGGAAAATTACTCCACAGTGAATGCTTCATTCAATAGATCTTTTACAGTTTATATTTTCTGTTTCTATTTGTGTCCAGGAAACATTTTTCCTCCAACTATGTGGTATTTGTCCTTTCTGTGAGTATCAATTTCCATGACTGGCAGCATTTCTTCCAGCATGCTTTTGTGAAGGTTTGGCCCCAAAATGGGGTCACATGCATTCCCCTTTACAAGCAACCTCTTTTTACCCAGCTTTACCTGCTACGCACGATTTGTTTGAAGTGACTCTTGGCTAAAGGTTTATTCCCAATTTCATACACTTCTGATCCTGTGAGCAATGCATCTTCTATGCACTTATCTTTTCTGGTTTTGATCATAAAAGATCAAAGCTAAAGAATAAAAAGAAAGAAAAAAATCTTTGGCTGATCATACACAAAATCACGTGGAGAACCAAGCAGTAAAATGATCATGTTTAGTTGCATTAACCCTGGTGAAAAATCAAAGCAGGAAGCTGCTACATGAGAAAAAAATAAAAGAAAGGCTTTGCATTCTCTCGCCACCTCTTTTTCACCCACTGTATATCCATGAAAGCCATCAGAATATTCAAAGCACTGTATATACTACACTTTTGGCTGAGACTTTGCTCAAGGAGGCCAGGCTCTGAGCCTGGGTACTTGAGGTACATTCTGCACATCAGATACAGAAAGTCCCTTCTTTTTTGCCATAGGCAGTGTCCCAGCTCTATCTTTTATCTTGGTACCTTCAGAAGCTACATGTGGTCTTGCAGTGTCACAATGCCACTTAAATTCTGAGATTTCAAAGCTATTTCATTTTCTCAAAGACATGAAGTGATCTACTCTGCTCAGATTCTGCTCATTGAAAGAAACAATGGCTCTTTCAACATGGATCCTTCAAAAAGCAAAAAACACCAAACCAAACGCATAAACACATATGTGCTGTTCAAATAATTAGAAAACAGAAAACTAGTTTTGTCTAATAATCACTTTCTTGCTTTCAGGAATCCTGTTAAATGGAAGTTGTTTTATTGATGTGATTTGTGGTGAGGGAACAGAGTTCAGCAACGAGAAACAGTCATGTGGCAGTGTAATCTGAGCTCCAGAAAAGAAAAGGCTCCCTATTTCCTAAGCCATCTATTCAACATCCTTTTATGACTTGGCCCTCGTTTTGTAATAAGAGTAGTAGCACTCTCAGCAATCTTTCCCTGTTCCTATAATAATAATAATTAAAAATTCCTTTATTCTGTTATAAAATGTCATGAACTTTTCACTGTAACTTTCAAAATTACCCCAGAGCACCAAATTACAGTTACAACTAAATTAAACCAATGCACACATCAAAATGGCAGATCTGCATTTCCTTCTTTACAGGCTGAACAACCACACTGTGTGTGTTTATGGGGGTGGAGAGAGACAAAGAGAGTGCGTTATGTACATACAAGCACACACCAAGGCAGATATACATCCCCAGTATCTGAGGGTTGAAGTGATGTCTTCATTTTACTTAGAGATATTCACATGCAGCAGTATATAAAAAGTAGAAATAACTGATTTATCCATTTTGAAATACAATTATGTTTTGAGGTTACAAGTCTGGTAAGCATCTATTATACATGCAAAGAAGTTTTGTCTAAGGTTTCCTGGGATGCATCTATCTGAAAATTACCTTTTGTATTCAGCCCCTCAGAACAATAGCTTAGATTTCAGCAGAGGACAACTGGAGGATATCACAGTAGAAATTATTCTATTATGTCAGCTGCTAAAACAAATGGAAGCACTGAATTACAGTATACAGTACCAAAAAGGGATATTTTACTAGCATACATTTGTCTGATAGAATTTTGTGAATGTCAACAAGGACACAAAACAGAGGAATTTTAACAGATGTTTTACATGCTGAGCAGTGAAGCACAGCAATGCTATACCCTTACCTGCTCAAGTGAAATATCTTTCCTACATGGTTCTTTTATTCTGCCAGCCCCTGTTTTCACATTGTCACAAACATATGAGCTGTACCTGTATGGCTGATGAGGCCAGCCCACAGAACTGGGTATCCCAATAGTCCTTCTGGCAATGTGGGATTGACAAAGGGCACCAAGCACAAGTGCCCGTGAAGTTAATAAGAGCAGCCATCTCTGTATTTTGAAACGACTTTCAACATTTCCATACCTTCCTCCAAAACAGTGGTGACCTCATCCTGCAGTGCCTCACTCGAGGAAAATGCTTCACCAGGTTTTGCAGTGCTGATTACCTTGCTTTGAACAGACAGGCTGCTTTTATTGGTTCAGCCAAAAATACGAGAGTAAATTTAACAGCTACTTTCCCTTTCCTCCACCCACATGTGGGATCCCACTTCTGCAACCTGACCTCGCAATGCTTTTCAGGTGTGTTGCATTTTCTTTCACGGATTTCCAGCAGTTCTTAATTTCTTTCCACTTCATCATGAAAACCCCAAGGTACCTCTGTGGCAGAATCTTGGCAATGACATTGGATGTACAAGATGCAAGACTTGAAGAAGACACAGAAGAGGAAATACACAGAATATACTTATTAATGCTATCAAAAAAAATTCCTCTTTGATTAATTTTGTTGTATGTGATGCAAAGATTAAAAGGCGATATTAAGCAAGATTTCAAAATTCCTATGTTTTAATGAATCACAAATTGAGACATAACAGCCTTTTTACAGACCTAAATTATCCCCTGAATTCTGCAGAAGTTTGACTATTAGGATATCCTGTCCAATTAGTCAGATTAGGTACATGTAAATGGAGCCTAACAGAATTAAACCTTGATGAAGAGGAAATATGTGTGGTAGAATATCTTAAATTATCATAAAATTAGATGATTTCACTGGCTGGCAGGAAACAGAACTTTGAGGGGTGTGTTACAGAGTTATTTTCAACAAAGTTATTAAATAGTTATTAACATAAAACAGTATCTAGACATGTCAAAATGTGTTTTATTCAATGGAGGATGGTTAACCACAAGAAAAATCTGTCTGGACAGTACACTTCAGCCAGATAACAGCAAATGGTATTCATTCTCCAAAAAGCTCATAGTTCCATTAACCCAGCACTGAGATAGTATGTGTTTCCTCTCAGCAGGAATGGAATGACCCGAGGTTAAGGACTTGAATGCAAAAAATCCAAGCATTTATCAGGGGAATTACAATTTAGGCAAAGAAAAATCTGACTTCTTGTTACACATCCATTTTGCTATTGGAATCTCAAAAGTGCTTTATTTTTCATGAACGTCTCAGGCACACTGAATCCTTCAATCAAAGAGGCTCCCATGCTCATGATACTCTGAAAAAAACAAAGTAATTCCTGGTGCCTTGGTTTTACTGCACATAGATTACAGCTTGCAAGAGCTTCATGCATCTTTCCTGATGAAGTCAGCAGTGCAGTCCAGTTATAAATCTCTAGCCCTTGCTAAGCTCTTGTTGAGACAACAGTTAGTAAAGACTCATCCTGTGAGATTAAGATTCTCTCGGTGTGCATTTACCCTTGTCACATAAAACAAGCCGTGCCTCTGAGATGGACAGCTGGATGCCTGCCACCCATGAATGGAAAAGGTCAGCTAACTCTCAGGGCTTAGAGAAGGGGCAGACACAGAGCAGGAGCAGAGCTTTGTTCTGCAATTTCCAGCACACGCGATGCAAAATCAGCTGGGGGCAGCTGGAGCTAGAATCAACAGTGTTCCAGCATGCACGGGTCATCTCAACTCCTTGTAATCATTAGGATGTGCATTCTGTACGTAGCAATCTGGCACCTCTGCTGAGAAACTTCCTCCTTTACTAATTGCTGCAAATCTACTAACTGCAGATCTAGTAATGGATTTGAGTCACCTGAGCTAGTTGCAGTTTTATTCCTGTTGTAGCAGCTTAGACTTAGGTGCAGTAAATCCTGTTAGGCACTGAGGTATCTTTTATAGAGAGAGTTAAACTCCTTGAACGACATCCAAAATCCAAGAGTTGGAAACTGCTGCATTCTAGCAAATCAAGAAAAGCTTTCGACATAAGTGGTTGCACAAAGGATAAGAGACAGGAGAGGGAAGCCTTTACTCATTGCTGTGAGAGATTACACCTTCTTCTTGGAAGCTCTTCCTTTCCTGCCCTATGGACAGAAGCACACATTTTTCTTTCAAAATATCACACAAACTGTACTTAATGTAGCTCTGTCCTGGGAAGCCACGGCATTAAATCCTTCTGGCAGACAAGGAAAACCAATTCAGATCTCCCATTTCCTGCACAAATCCTCTGGCCACTACATTAGTATATGGAAGGAGGGTAGTAGTTCTTCCTTAGGGTGCAAATTAAAGAATGAGCAGCTGGAACTTGTCTGTGATCCTTTACTAGGTGCACCCTGAGAATCTCCACCAGGAAATTTCCATAGGGATTTAACCAGGGCACTGACTGGATTTGCATCTAATCATCCCCAAGGAATGTGAGGTTGTTCTCGGTACGACTGTAGATGTGTGAAGAACCCAAAGGGAAGATGTCTGCAGAGTCAGTTATGTCAGAGGATGCAGGATCATGTCTCTGGAATTAAGTACATTGATTCTGCCACATCTTGTTGATCTGGCTTGCATCTGAGTCCCTCTGTCATGAAACAGGATATATGTTGCCATACTGGCCAGAGTACTGAAGTGGAACTTATATTTTAACAGACTAACATTTTTATTCAGAAAAACTGTGACTTTTACTGATAATAAATGATAAAACTGAATTTTAAAATGTATCTAATTAATATCATTGGGTTAAATGTAACTATTAAGATAATTAGCGTAATATTTATCAAGACTGATTCTAAACTTAACTACTTTCCACCTTCCATATCAGTGCTTCAGTTGCTCATAAGACACAGTCAGGTAGGCTAATTTGACACCACCTTTGCTGGTTTGTTTCACTCACAGCAATTAACCTCTCAACATCTGTAGCTGTTTCCTCCTGTGTGGTTAATGCACATCTAAAGTGTCCAACATGCACTATTTCCCCAAAGTGCTATATTATTTCAGCTTGGCCTCCAGCCAAGCTTTTAACACCCTCCCTTACCTTTCACTCAGCTTTTCCAACTGCTGCTGCAAGAGAGGAAAGGTAGTAAGCAACTCCCCCTGGGAGAACAAAAAAAAAAAATTACACTGCCTAGTGCCCTTATAGATACTTCCAAACATGTTAAAAATTGTCCAGGGAAAATCTGACCCAGCAAAACCTCTGAATACCTTGACCTTTCATGATCTTTAGGAATCACTATTAAATTATTTCAGTTATTATGTTCAATGTTATAAAAAAATACACTCTATTCATCAGATGAATACTTTATTTCTCCAAAAAGGGTCTAATCCAAAACCCACATCAAGGCTAAGGGAAGCCTTTTTAATTATTTCATCATTCTTTGGATCAAGTTCACTTACTTTCAGGAGGTTTTTAAAACTGAAATAGATTATTTCTCTTTGCCCAGGGGTTAGGTTACATGAGGATGAAGCACGGCATGATAAGTGATTACTAGAACCGTCTAGGAGTGAAATATGGAGTGTTAGCTGGATTAGTTGATGAGTTCTTTATTGCTTCTTTTTTTATGTGAAGGAAAAAAAATTCTCTGTAGAATTATATCCAGTTAGATTCTACAAATGATAATGATGACAAAAGTTTTCAGTGATCTGGGATGCCTTAATCATCTCCTGATTAGTGAGGGAATATTTATGTTAAATAAAATAAACCCAAGCAATAAAAGAACAGCCTTCCACCCCCCTCAGAATCTCAACTTGCTACCACACCAGCTTTGCTTCCATTTGCAGAGTCAGAGGAGAGAGACAGGGTCTGCTGACTCCTGTAAAAGCTGAAGGGCTTTCCTTTTCCAAAGTCTGAGGAGAGGACTCATGGAGTTGCTACTGAAGCCATTAGAATTTAAACATTTGAACTGAGATTTAGCATTCTGCTCAGAGGTTTCACTGGACAGAATCTCTCACATCCCCAGTGTATCCCAGCATCGTGCCCTCGTCTCGGGGGGATAGAATTTGACAGGCAGCTCTGCAGGGTCTTTCCTACACCAGCCTGTCTTGGTGCAAAATGACACAGGAGGAGAAGAAATCTGCCAGAAAAAAGGAGCTAAATAATTCTGCATTCCTGTCTAAGAACCAGTGTAGATGAATAGTAACAAGGATGTACACAAGAGCTGAGCTTGTAAACCCAAAATTCACAAGTGACACGCCTTGCTTATGGACCCAACACTGTTTTCAAAATGATGCCTACTCTCCTCATGAGTAAAAGAAGTAACTCTGTAAAGAAACTCACACACAAATTCTTTGTACTTCCAGTGTCAGTCCCACTGGCACCGAGTGCAAAGTTTGTGTAAATTTAATTAGCACAGGTCCGTAGCAGATGAGATAGCCACTATCAAACATCAGCCAGTGAACAAGGGGCAAGTCCTATCAATAAAGAACAAAGAATCTGAGGCATGAAATGTATAAACTCTCACAAGCTGCTCCCATTTAAGAAATTGGCAGTCTAGAGGAAAACAAATGGGTTTGACTGAAGATCTGCAAGATCTGGAATGCCATCAGTTGGGCAACTTTCCCCTCCATGCTGCACAAATTTGTCGATGGATTCACTTCCAGGGGCAGTGAGCACGGTAAACATCCATCAAAGCCTACACAATGCTATGGATTTTAAGGAAATCATAAATTCAAGGCCACAGGCCACTACTGTTGTTAGTATTTGACTTCTTACCTAATAGACCATTTAATAGCACCTAGCCATGCCCGCACAGAAGAAAATTCTCTGCAATATGAAGCTGGAGACCTTAAAAGCTAAATCCAAGTCTCTCATGTTGAGATTTCTATACCGCCAAATGTGAACATTCCTCATTTTTCAGCATTTGGTTTCATTTTTCATGCAAGAACAGATTAAATTTGAGAGGGAAATCTGCAAACCTACCCCTAGAGCAACAATTAAGAACAACCTTATGTTCTATTACATGGTAAAGGACAGAGATATCAAAATTTCATTCCCTAGCAAAATACAGTGTGGGGTTGTCGCAAATAAGGATTCTCTGAATCAATTTTAGATGAATCTAGGTCTTTTAGGCTTAGGTAATGGACTTATTTTGCATTATTTGTAATTGCTATGTAAAAGCTGCCCCAAGGTTTCTTTCTCTCTTCGTTCTTATTTCTCTTCCTCAAAGAGAATTTTAGGTATTTTTAAGGCAAAAATAGGAGCTCCAGCCAGATCTGTTATGCCCCCACAAGAACACATCTATATATCCTTCAATATGTCACTAATCATAAATCTGAGTAGTTGAAGATGAGATGGCTTTGACAGAAAACATTGTAGAGGGCATTTGTTGGGGGTGGGAGTGTGTATATGTATACATAAATATATATATGGGTATAGGTACACATGTATAGAGAGGTACGATCAAAGACAGTCTTAGATACAAAATATTCATCCTCTGAGAAGGCATAAATTTGAGTATGACCTTTCATTTTCATTTGACCTTTCAAAAGATATGATTAAACTCTATCTCCTGGCAGTGCAATTGATTTTCCCCAAAGGGCCATTTATCAGAGAATAAACTGGGTTTGTACCTTGAAGTGTATATTTTGTGGCTTTTACATATCAATTGGTATTTTAAAAGAAGCTCTCCATTTCGAAAGCACTTCTGAGAATACCAGAAAAAAAATTAAAAATAACTCAGGCAGAGTCTCTGACTTTTTGTCAATATATCACTCCAGTAAATCTTGTCAGTTAAAAGACTAACTTTTGAGAAGAGCTACATTGAAATAACAAACAGAATTAGATGTGACTAGCAAGTTGTTTTAGCAAAAAAGGGGTCCAAGAAAAAGTTCTTTAAACCAGCGTACAAGGACATGCCAATTCATGTAGCTTGGGCATTAATAACAAAGGTACAAAACCTCTTGCACCTCTGTCAGAGATGGTGGGACACACAAACAAGGGATTCATTCCCCACTTCCCATGGCAGGCAGGTGCTCAGCCAACCCCAGGACAGCAGGGCTCCATCACCTGTAACAGTGACTTGGGAAGACAAACACCGTCACTCCAAATGTCCCCTCCTTCCTCCTTCTCCCCAGCTTTATATGCTGAGCATGGTGCCATATGGTCTGGGATATCCCCTGGGTCAGTTGGGGTCAGCTGTCCTGGCTGTGTCCCCTCCCAGCTCCTTGTGCACCCCCAGCCTCTCCCTGGTGGGGTGGGTGAGGAGCAGGAAAGGCCTTGGCTCTGGGTAAGAATTGCTCAGGAACAACAAAAACATCTCTGTATTACTAACACCATTTTCATCACAAATCCAAACCACAACCCCAAACCAGCTACTATGAAGAAAATGAAATGTATCCCAGTCAAAATCAGCACACACCATAAAGATCAGTGTTGGATTTTAACTGATGTCTCCTGGCTACAATGCTCAATAACCTCGACATGCAGGCACCTGCACACATTCTTAGCTCAGTGTGAGTAACACCCCAAAACTGCTGTGAGAGTCCTTGTGTTTGGAGTTACAGACACTGCATTTAGGGACACGCAAAAATGTTCCTAGATTGCATTCTTGAGTCATAATTCCTTAACTCTGAGTGTTTTAATCCATGCATTTTGATTCTGTTTATAATCAAAGCATTTATAGTAGAGGGAATCACATCATTTTCATATGCACTTCAATGCTAGAATGTACAGAATCAGACACAGGAGTCACTAGTTCTACAAACAAGACTTAGTACTCCAGGTGAATTAAAATAATTTCATCACTGCAGCTACAAAGAAATTTAAGTTAACCAGAAAGTAATTAGCTGTGTGGAGCAACAGAGGTAAAGTGATATCTAGATTTAACATTAAAGTTAATTGAATTATACATCTGCTGTGGGAAAAAAATAACTTGTTTAAACTCAAATTATGTTCTCTCAAATGTGATTATACATAACACATTTACTATTCTCAGACAATCATAAAGCAAATATTATTTCATCAGAATGCAGAGTTACTAGGAATATTTACTGTAATGAAATACAAGAACAAACAGATAAACAAGAGATTGAGGGACAAATGTTAACCCTCTGTACAGACCTTTACTTGAGTCCAAGACTAACAAGACGACCTGGGAATTAAGCCAACACAGCATTTGAGCACATCCTTAGCCCTGAATTTTGTCAGTCAGTCATTATACAAATTGCAGATTCTCCTGGAGATAAGTGATATGAAGGTGATATGAAGTGGTATGAAGTGATATGCTTGACAAACAATTTAAGAAGTTCTCAGGGTAATAATAAATACACTTTTAGTATATGATCCGGTGTTTTGAAGGGGGTTGTTTAAGTCCATTGACTTGTGTCATCTCAGGACTCCAGATCAGCACTGCTGGCTGCCTGTCAGGAGCTGCCTGTAGCTCCTTGCCATCCTCTCAGATTCAGTGTCATGCACACAGAAAAACAAAAGCAGAGTGTAGAAGGAAAGATACAATACAAATGGATTGGGGGAGATGTGTAGCATTCAATTGTTAAATAAAACTTCAGTTTTCTCCAGGAGATCTTACAGCAGTGTCACCTTCGGTTCTCTCATTAGCAGAAGGAGCAGGCAGGTTGCTGGAGCACGGGTGACCTGCTCAGGGTTACCCTGTAGACTTGGGACAAACACTGGGGCAGGGCCTGTGCAACTGCAATAAACTATACTGAATCTCTGACAAGCATATTAAAGGGGGAAGGTTAAAAACTGAGGAGAAAATCTCAAAAGACTCTGCTTAGAGAACAGCATTAGTTCAAGGTAGATTAGTTTTTAAACCACATCACAGCTGGGATGAAAAACACACTTTAAAGCTTGCCTTGCTTTCCAAATGAATGATGGGCATAATTTCCTGTTCAAATGCACACGGGAAGGGATTACTTTATTGGGTACACCGGCTTGCCACCGTCTGCATTTCACTGGTAGGAGCCCTGAGGCACCGTGCAGAGCTGGGGACAGCTCTGATTTAGCAGCCACCAACCAGCATCAGGGACAGCTGCACCAGAGCTGATTCTCAGGGACAAATGCTTGTTAAGCTAATTGAGGTTAACTTCTTCTAACTCAATATGCGAAAAGCCCCATCTTACCGGGCTTCAGCCAGGGGATATCATGACAACAGCCCAATATATTAGGCAAGCTGGCACTGAAATCAAGCAAGAGAACTGAATTGGGTGAAAGATAGGATGATGAAGTGATTTGATCCCTAGAGATGTACAAATAAGTTTGAAAGAATGTTAAAAAAAATATTGGTTTGAAGGGAATGTGTTTATGGAGCCCCTTTTTCTGATAAACTCCAACCTTAACTCTGTTCCTCTGTCTGGCACAGTAATTTACAGGGTGATTTGAGAATTAGTGTGCAGATTTCAGACCATGTAGAAAAGTCAACATTTTGACGTCAACTGATATAGAATAGAATTTCTAGTACAATTTAATGTCTCTGATCAAAGACATAAACTGACGATTCCAAAGTAACAATGATAAAAGGTTATCAGTAATATTCTCCACATTTTTCTATTTTGAGTAAGAACAGCAATGTTGTCTGGGTACTCTGTAGCATAAAACAATCTGACATCAACTATTTGTCCAAACAAAGAAGTAGTCTTTAAATCACCACTTTTAGTTTTCGTTATTCACACTCACCAAAACAGAATTTAAAATCATTTCCAAAAAACGAAAAATTACCATAGAGCTTTGATGAAGGGATTGACAAGATACAACACTGCGAATCTCACATTTGGTGTGAAGTAAGGAACCCAGAAGAAATAGGAGATAATCAATAACCATTCTGTATCGATATTCATTATGAAGGAACTGAGGTTGCTCATTCTACAAGAGTGCTAAGTTCAGTGAGTACCAGGGTGCAAAACTGTACCACTTCTTAGAGAAAAAAATGACCAAATTCCACGACTGCTGGGAGAGAGTAATATCTGAGGGGAGACCACATATTCAGCTGGTTCAAGTTAGTGGAGTCCTGACAGAGTCAGTGCAGCTGCACTGATTTATACCAGCTGAGCACCAGCCTAGCATCTCATCCAAAGCAGCACATTGAATCTTTGCACAGAGCCACAGCATTTCAGCAGGACTGATGATGTGCTCGCCATTCAAAGTGGGGATCCCCAGAGTGTAGACACAAGATGGAACCAGGGACCTTGGACATACAAGGCACAGGATGAAGCCAAAGGCCTCCAGCACCTCAGCACAAGCAGTCAATTGCTACAGGAATATTACCTTGAGAATTTGCTAGAACTGGTATTAGGGCATCGCAAAGACAAAAAAAGAAGTGGTATCATATGTAAAATCACATCTATTGTAAAAACACAGGGTGAAGACAAGGAAGCATAAATGTAACAATCTCCATAGGAATGGAAGTATCCCAGCCTCATCCACACAGCTTTGGTGGTGAAACTGCTGCTTTTTTATTTTTTCAATCACCATATTTTCCTACTTCAGTTTTTCACATGCAATGCATTATATTTATTAAGTTATTGGGTAGAGTAAATTAGAATTTCAGAGAGCAGAATGTACATGTGTTTTCTGCTCCAACCTTATCACATGACAGTGTGATTAATATCAGCACACCAAGTCAGAATAAACCTCATAAATATTTAATCTTTTTCCTTATAAATTCATTAATAAAGTAGCAATAATAGGGGCAAGAATGCTGCAACACAGTACCTCTCTGCTATTTTTAGTTTAGATTTTGGTTGGTTTTGGGGTTTTTTTTGTAAAATCATTTATTGCAAACAATATTTTTCAGTTGTAAAGACAGCAAAAAATACTAGATAAAATCTGGGAAGATTTAGAGCAACTAGCAGCAAACTCATTGTCTTGTAGGATTCTCCTGCACCAAAGGGCAGGAATCTAAACTCAATTATCTGTGAAGTTCTGGATATGCAGGCAATCTTTTATAAGGTTAGTTTAACTTCCAGTTTAAGCTTCCCTTTTGTAACCCTTCATAGATTTTATTTTGACTCTTAATTAGTATGCTGCTGTTTGACATGTGAGCAAAGATGTTTAACTAGTGGACTGAGGTGAAAAATCACTGCCATCAACAAAAGAATCCTGGACCACAGTGAGAAAAATGGAGTCCAATAATTTAAGTGCAAAGATGTACAGCCAACATCTTCAGCAGCAGTTTGACTTGTAACTCCTTGTAGCTGGCTTCAAAGACAGTTGTGCTTCTAAACACCTCATCCCTAAGACAAACAAAAAAACCCCAACCTTTTTTCACTTTGCTTCTAAGTGGTCCACTGCAGTCATCTGGTACATGGGAAAACCTATCTTTTCAAACTTAAAAACACATTAACTTTGGCTACCCTATTATCATTTGGCACTGTCATACCTCAGTGCAATTGGTTTGGTCTCATAGAGGCTAATGGGACATAGGGAGCCTGTTGGTTACAATACCAGCAGGTGGATGACAGCAACACAGGCATCATGAATATCCCAAAAAGTTCTTTGGTGCTTGTTCTAGACATTAACAAGTGGTACAAGTTAGATGTTCACTGCAGTAATTCAGCATTTGATTTTAAAAAAGAAAAAAATTATTGTTCTGCATGAGACTCTTCTTAGGGGAAACGCACAGGGGAAAAACCCTGCACGTTTTGATATTGAGCAGTAGCGGAGAATGTTCAGCTTGTCTCACTGCTCACTTGGTTTTACACTTGTTTTCCTCCAAAGAGAAAGAGATTCTTCTGTGCTAGAGGATTTGGTAGGTGGTTCTGCACTGCTGCTCTCAGGATGGGGAGGAATGCTTTAAAACTATCAGCTAATGTCCACAGGCATCTGGGGAGCCATCCTTCCCTTTACAGAGTCTTTGCACATAGATCCCATTTGGAGAAGATGTGTGGCACAACCCTCAAGGCTGCCGGAGTGCAGAACCCTCCTGTGACGTGTAATCAAAGCACCAGTGTCCCTCAGCAAATATTATACCCTGCCCGAGTGTTCCAGGCTCTGAAATTCAGCTTTAACTGTGACATCTACTCTCCCCTGAGCTGGCTTGATACAGCACTTGGGTCACACAGAGGCAGACGAAATGACTTTGTGAATAAAAATCTGCTATGCAAACTTTCTAGTGAGAAAATCTCTGCTGCCGTTTGCCTCCCAACCCAAACATTACTCCAGGATTTCCCATTGTGGCTGAACATGCACTCGAAGCTCTTTCCCAGGAGGCAGATTGGTCTGCACAAAATTAGTGGGGCAGGGAAGGGAGCTGCCTTCAGGTGCTTTTGGTTCCTCTGGCACCATAAAGCAGCAGAAAAGGAGATTCTCCTTCTGACCTTGAGAACTTTGTTCCTTGCCTTATCCTACCCTCATTCTGTTTGCCATAAAATTACTATCCTCACTCTTTTCTGAATCACATAATAATTCCTGTAGGTGTTTTCACTATATTATCTTTCTGCAAAATAAGAGTTAAATGCAATTCTTAAGATGTGAAAACCAGGGAGGCAGGTGATATTCAAAGCATTACACACAACAAATAGTGCATTTTCAGAGGATTAAGTCTATTCTTCAGGTATGTGTCACATGGGACTGAAGGTCAAGTGCATACAGCCACCTGAGCAGTGAAATAATCCTCTAGAAGTACCTTGCCTGCAGAGATTTCATATTAATCTGAAACAGAAATTATTAAGGGAAAAAAAATAAGGAAAAAAATTCAGAAGCCTACCTTTTTCAGGGATTAGCTCTATAAATATAACATCATTCAAAGACCATCAGAAACATAAAATATTTCAGCTATTCTGAACACATTCTATTTTTGAAAATCAGGTATTATTCATATCACTAGGGTAGCACTGTGGATTTGTTTTAGCTGATTATATTAAATCAATGTTGTTTAAAAATTCAAGAGAGCATAAAAGCCTGCATATGCCTACAGCCTGTTTGAAGAAGTTTGCAGTCACGAGAGTGGAATGACTGCTGAAGTTGACAATTCTGTCTGGAATCTGAAGATGCTGTGCCATGGCCTGCCTTTCACATCCTTGAGAGATACTGTGCAAAATATACTCAATGCAAGTTAAGGAAATGAGGGATCATTTTGTGTATTTGAATCTTGTTCTTTCAAGATCCCTTCTGAATGTCTAAGTTATTACAGTGAAATGTTCTGCTTAACTGAACTGCTGTGGCACTGCAGCTGCATGTGTGATGAACTGGTCCTTCAGGGCAGCTCACAGCCAGGACTAACCCCAGCTGTCCTAGAATACCCAGACTTGGCAGAGAAACAATTTAGCCTCTAATCAAATCCACTGTACAAGTATCAGGTAAATCACAGAGGTTGCGTTTCTCAATGCCTGATACAAAAATTCCTACATAATAGCTGTCAGAGCCCCAGTACTTTCTATTACATTGCTAAACCACCACCAAGATCAAAAGCACTTGAAGAATTGTGAAGGATGCAACATTCATCTGATACATTTCTTACAGTTCTCATAAGGCTTTTTGTCCCTCAGATCACAAATCAAATAAAAGGGATGCTGAGGTTCGAGAACATTCACTTGATTTTCTGAGTTCCTAAGAACAACAATTGACAAGAAAAGTGGCTGCATCACCCTCTTTGAAACAGGACAATGAAAAACTCTGATTCACATTCACTGAGTTTCTCCAAGACTTACAGGTGGGCCAGTATGAAGAAGAGAAAACAAACAGAAAATGTGTATATCTGAGCAATTGTTGTCAGCATATCCTCATTTCATTTTTTGAAGAAACTCTTTCCATTACTAGGAGCACAAGTGCATCAAAAGATGTGACAATATCTGTATAAAATGACATGTTGCAAAGTGTAAACAAGGTGATTCAGCTTGAATGGGTTTACATTAACAAACAACTGGCACCAGCTGATGATCAAGTTTAAAATCTTGACATAGAGTCAGTAAAGAAATAAGACTGGAAATCATTATAACTTTATTAACCCTATTTAACACCTCATCAAGTCTGCCAAACAGCAATCCAACCTCCAGAAATATTTTTTTTTTTGTATTTCTGTATTCCAAGAACATTACACAGGCAGTGCCTGCCATTACAAATGGAAATCCCTCCAATAACTGGGTCTGCCATCACTGCAAGCCAAACCACTCCCAGCTCAGGCAGGTATGACCTTTTAAAAGGGTACCTGCACGTCACCTCACTATTAAGTACTGTACCCATAATCTGCCCACCACTCTGCAATCTAAAAATATTGCCTAAGGCCTTTGTTTCCTTTTCTAGTCTCATAATTGCAGTCAGTTTCTGCAGCAGATCCTGACATTCTCTTGTGCGCTGGCTGAACTCATTCTGTCATGAAAGGTCAGAACGTAAACAGCTTCAGAATGTCAATAGGTGCTTAAAGAATCCCATCTCAGCCCAAACTGCTTATGTGCTAAACCATCCAGTGTTGATTCAGAGGTCATTAACTTTAAGGTAGGCAACTTGAGCTCATAAAGGGAAAATTTTCTCTTTACCTACCTTCTTCAATAAAAATTTGAGTCCAGGTCACATTGACCATTAGCAGTTATTCAGAGTAAGATGAAGATTATTGCTCTTCCTTAATCCTCCTTAGCAGTTCCATGATGTGTGTTTAATGAGAGTGACATTTAATGTATTTACATTTTGGGAGGTTGGCTTGCTTAAGAAAAGAGGATGTCGTGCTACAGATCCATTTAATCAGACTTTCCCTGACTTACCACGGTCCTGAAAAGGAACCCTATTAAAATAAATCATACCTAATGCTATACAACATTTTCTTTCATATGTGAATTTTCAAAGGCACTTTACAAAGACAGTTTAGGTTCATTATTTCTAGTAGAAGAAAAACTTGTCAAGCTGGCCAGTTTGTTAGCCTCAAGCCAGGAATATAATGCAGGTCCCCTGCAGGGAGTTGAACAGACTCAGCTGCCCAAGATCAGACTAACACAGGCCAAACTAGTGAAGAATGTGTAATTGCAACATGGTAGAAAAGGAGTGAATTTGTGAGGAAATCACAAGACAAGGAATTACTTGTGATTCTCAGACCTATAACCACTTCCTGAATAAAAGTTTTCTGCAAATCAGTCTTTACATTATTTGATATATTAAAAATTAAGAGGAAAATTGAAGGCAAATTTAGACCCGAATTGAAATATATTTATTAAACTATACCCTGCATTCCCCAGATTTAAATTCTTTGTTGACCAAGATTTTTGTTTGCATTTTGCATTAGGATTCCCTTTTTTCTTTAAAAAAAGAACAGTGAGAAGCAATTTTAGTTATTTCCCCACAGTTTTATACTGGTTTTAGTATTGCCTTTAACAGTTCTTTGAAGTTCAATGATCTTTGATGAAGTTGAGTTTTAAGACCTGATTTTGGATCCCCCGTATTCATCAAAATACCTGCAAAAAATTTATACCATGTACCAGATCACCTAAAAACCCCATACATTTTAAAATTGTGTTTGAAAAAAGAAACCTACCAGAAAAATCCCAATGAGAGTGTCATGAGTGGGAGAACTGAATACATATCATTTTAAAGCTTGTGAGCTTATTTCCTCTAAAAATAGTGATCTCTCTACATTGTTTCTTTTCTTTTTCTTTCCAGGATAAAAGAATAAAAAAATAAAACATTTATTTTCCTGTTCGTAATAACTTAGTGCATGCTTGTTTTTAAACACTACCTTCAAACAAGCTGAATAAGACCCAGATTTGCAGAAACAAACAAGTACCAAAATGTTATGATCAAATGCAGGGCATTTCAAGTCAAAAGGACTTCTTCTTTGCAAAATGAGGAGCAACTGAAAATGGAGTTTACAGAGAGGGTGCATTTCAAGCCCAACTTTCTGTTTGATAGATGAATGATAGATCTCTCAATGTACACTACAGCAGTTTAATTGAAAACAAACAAAAAGCCAGCTAGCCCCTGAAAAACAAATCAAAGATGGAATAATGAAATAATCTCTGCACGCTGCCCCAGTTTGCCAGGCAGTGTCTGTTGCTTTTATCCAGAACATGCAATTTAAACATTTTTGCTTATTTCTTGCTTTTTTCTTTGCAAGAACAGACAGAAGTGACTAGTAGTCTCCTCTATTAATATGCCATGTGCATGCTGTTCTCCAGCTCCCATGTTAAAAATACATAAAGCTAAATTAAAAACTGCTGCAAAGTCTTTTGGCGGCAATCAGATAACTCTCTATGTAAAATATGATTTTAAATGATAATATTTTCCACACATTTCATATCAGTAATATAGCTGAAGGATAAAAGAAAACTACATTTTGATAATTATCCTTTATGGACATTCTGTGTCAATGCTATAAATAAACTGTATTTGTGCATAGCATTTAAAAGTACAAGTACTGAGTCATAGCTTCAGCTGGTACAAACAGTAGTGAATCCAGCAATTTTCACCAGTTTGAGTTTCATGATCAAACAAACAGTTTTTCTCTTTGGAAGGAAAATAAACCCTTGGAAAGTAGTTATCAGGCTACTCAAAAAATGCAGTGAACTGAAATGTGATGTTCAGCCAAAATCAGACCAAGTAGAAACAGTGAAATAAAACCCAGTTTGTGGGAGATAATGATACCAGGATGTAGTGTTGGTTTTGGTCACAAGAAGGGAGAGCAGAAGGAAAGGGAAGCTGGCAAAGTTAACATGTGCCTTGTACTTGTTATGGCCACCCAGAAAGTTCTGTCTGAAAGTGAGCAGGGTTTTGGGAAGCAGGCTGACTTCAGGGGAAAGATGAAACTCACAGTGAGGTGGTGTAACAATACCCTCCTAACACATTGCACTGCAGGGAAATGCATTTTAACTGCCTTAGTCACAACCTTGCCCAGCCTCGTGCCCACAGCAGGGGGACACTGAAAGAAACTTGTGCAGCTCTTTTTTTGGACTCCTGTGTCCATATCTGCCCAATGTCCCAGCAAGGGTATCTGTGGCTGTCTCACCTTCTGCAGGTGGCCTCATCAGAGCAACCCCAACGCTGCTCCTCAGCTTCCCTGGGATGTTGTTGGGAACGTGCCGCCAGCAGAGTCAGTGACACTTGGGATTATCCTTCTCCTGGAGTTCCATCCCTCTCCCACAGCCAGCAGTGCCAGTTTTCCAAGCAGCACCAAGCCCTGCTGCTGCAAAAGCAGGTGAGAGCCGTGGGGTCAGGCACTGGGCACCCAGCCCCAGCCCTGGCCCCCGCAGGGAGCGCTGCACAGCCGGGCTCCCCTGGCTCTACAGGGCTTGGTCCTCAGGGATCGGCAGCCACAGAGCTCCAAATCCAAAAACTCTGGTATCAGATCCCTCAACTCCAGTGCTGGGCTTGGGACAGCAGATCTCATAAAATAGTACTCTGTGAGGGATTTAGAAAATCCTTCCTTTGCAGATAAGGAGACTATAACCCAATCCATCATCCTGGGCTTGCTTTGGCTTCGTTTTTACACGAGGGAAAGAAATCCATCAAAACTACTGTTCAGCTGTACAGATCTATTTTTTGAAAGCAAAAAATTATTGTTATGGACCATCAGTATATTTGCACAAAGGTTAATAATTGCCAAGCCAGAAAATAGCGGGCACATCTAGATAATAATTTTAATTTGAAAAAAAAAAAATTGGCCTAACTGCAGAGGATAGTTGGAGTGGAGAATTGTCTAACAATTCTTCACTCCAACTGTAGGAAGTAAATTTCTAATATGCTTGTTCCCCTTATTACGAGAAAAGTATAGGGGATGAAGCAGCTATCAGAAATAAATTAGAATAAAGAAATTCCTGTGCCATACATCATGAAACATTACTGTGTAACTTTTAAAAGGCATATGAAATTCATTTTTTATTACATATTGGAGTAGCTTCATTATGCATTTAATAGTAAGAGTTACTAAAATATCTGGCTTGTTTACAAGCTCTAGTCTCAGGGTCAAGAAAATAGTTTGCATCATTCTGAGAACCACACATATAATAACACAAATAGAAATTAATCATAAGTATTATGAGAGTGTAATAAAGCAGGGATGGAATATTAATCTCTTCTGGGATGCAAATACACTGATAATGCAAAACTTCTCTCCATCACTGGTTCACACCAGAAAACTCCACCAAGTCAGATTTCACCTATGCAAGAAAAATTGTTATTGGACTTTCCCTGACAATTAAAATTTGTGGTATTTCAACAACACCAGAGCTATTTTCTATTGTCATGGCATGTCTGACCCAGGGTACTGGTGCAATGGACTGACCTGAACAGTGCACTGCCAAGAAAAATCTATAAAATACCTTTATTGCACATAGTACCATGGGAATTAGGTTATTGCTGTCCAATGCTGCCATAGACAGGATAAGCCCTAAATATATCTGATCTGAAACAAGGGATTTTTGATGCTTCTGGCTGTCCACTCTGTTCAGACAACAGGCAATAGTCACATGAGCCTGCTGGAGATCTACTTTTCCTTTTAGTTATGAACCCTATGATCAAAAATGAAATTTTATAACCTTTTACTGAAATGCATGGATTCCATATATGGTGATAAGTTCCACAAGTCTCGAGTTTAACCTCCAGTACCGATGCAGATTGAACGTGTAGTGTGTGGATGGGTGCATGGCACACCTGAGGAGTGCAGCTAATGTACTGTGAAATTGCACGGCAAATGCAGATGTGAACATATAGACTCTGGTCATTTAGCAAAACTTTCAACACTTCTCAAAATTTAGTGGCTCAGCACTGAAAGCAATAGATTACCTCTCTATTGTTAAATCATTAAACATGGTGGGTTAATGGATCTATAATGAAATAGATCAGCATCTTATAATAAGTATAAAACATTTAAATTTGCCTTGAAAGCAACACAGAGAGTTGTAACAGAAAATGAGTACTTCACAGTAATTTTAACCCAAGCAATTGATCTGGACAAACACAACTCCAGCATTCAGACTTGAAAAATTCAAATTCGTTTTGATTCTTTTATTTCATCTATTAGTTAAAGTAACCCTGCTAAGTGTTTGAAGGAAACATTATGTGTCTATTATGCAGGACAAACTTGCTTCTAAATTATATTAAAAATATGTATGCAATTTCCTTGACAAGATTGACTCTGGCAGCTTTTTTCAGGGGAAAGACCAATTCAGGGAAGTCTCCTGAGCGAAGGAGCACAGCTGCTTTGTGCAATAGGAACTCAGGTGGAATGGGAACATGGCATCAATCTTTCAAGCAAACCTGTCCCTTTCACATCAGCGACTGACATGACAGTTTCTAGGTCTTAAGGGAGCCTATAATTTGCTCCCTTGTAGTCTGGTGGTTGTTTTTATTTTAGTTTTGGGTAGTTTATTTCTCATTGCTTTGGAAGTTTGGTGGTTTTTTGGTAATTTCAATTTACTAGAAAATTAAATCAACCATTGCAATAAAATGCTTCTCTTCCTCTTTTCACTGGGTGCACGCCTGTTCCTCTCTGCAGTATGTCCTAGAATCATCCTATTATTGCACTTCTAAAGGAAGTTTTGCTTTCTTAGTCCCCTACATAGTATAACACACAGCATAACATAACCATCTCCTTGTACATCTCAGACAGCTCCCAGGGGAGAGCTCTGAAGTGTTCTAGGCCAGGTAAATTTGCCCAGCTGCTTTGGCAGATGCTGCACTGTGTGCAGTCTCTCAGCCCCTTTTTCACCTGTGAATGAAGATCAAACCTCTTCTTTCAGATCCATCAAGATTTCGTGATGTTTTTCCACTGCACAAAAGGGAAAAAACGGGAGTTCTAGGAACAGTGTTCCCTTTCCTCCTCACCCAGGAATACACATTTGGCAGGATGACAAGAAAGAGCTGGCAGCTGCTGTGCTCTTGGTGGTGAGTCAAGGCATCTGCATCAGCACAGAAAGGGAGTTCCTAGAACCTCAAACCGCCTTTTCTGACAGGGAGTAAGGAGGAATTACCTCAAACCAAATTATCAGCAGAAAGAAAAAACATCAAGATGAATCAATGAAACGAACTGTAACAAATTGCTTTTACTGATTCAGCAATTCTATTTCCTAAATTCTCCTGAATTCACTGAAGTTGCTACATTTGGGGACCACCTTTCACCTTAGTTGCCTTTTACACCCATGAACTCTTCTTTCTAATACAAACATCAGACTTTCTTCCTGACTCCTATCATTCTCTCTGATGCTTAGTAACTTATTTCATTCTTTGAAACTACTAGTTATTTTCAGCCTTCAATTTATTATATAAATAATAGCTGCAACTATTTTATTTGTTTTGCTTGAAAAGACTCATAGTGGAATATAATGATGTTGATTTATCGTTTTTAATTAAAAATAAGAAGCTTGGTAGGCAGTGCAGGATTGAAAAATGTAAGTAATTTAATTTTTCCTACTGTTCTTTCTACTGCTGTTGCAGAGGTACTTTTTCCAGCCATCAGCTCTTATATCTAAATTTCAATATCAGTGGTATAATTGGAAATCACAGAAATGCAGCTGAATTATTTCATCTTCAGGAAAAGATAAGCAATATGATTGCATTGTATCTATGTATGATTATTAAGCAAATAGTTGTATGGTGTAAGACCAAGAACCAGAAAATTACCCAAAGCATCTCATTATACAGTATAATTTCTCCAGATGCCCAATTCAAAGACCATAAAATGTTCATTTTCTAAGTCTTAGAATATGTTTCATATTCATATTTCTATTAATTGAATAAACAAGATTAGCTGTGTTTCATCTCCAGTGTCTTTGCAATTTTATCTGCAAACTTATTAATATACTCCCTTTCAATTCTAAAACTTGTGCTTTGTAGAATGAAGACTCACTTTGCAGATTTTCATTACATCTTGCTTTTTTTGCAATATATCAGAGGATTGCAAGTAAATCAGTAGTTCTACTACTTTTTAAAATTTGGGCAACACAAAAATAAAATATTTGCTCTTCAACAGAATTTGATGAAGCAAGACTTCTAAAAATATTACATACTTTTACGCAAGAACTACACAAAAAATTATATATGGTTGGCACAAGTAATAGGATACACAGGGAATCATTATACAGGCTGCAAACAAAAAAATTAAAATATATTCTACATAGCTTAAAATGGAAACAGAGTAAATATTTTGAGTTTCACAGACATCTCCAATTACAATGAGTTTTATGTTTATTAAATATATATAAAATAAAAAATACTATATTCAATTATTTAAGGAAAACAATTGTTTTATGGCAAGTAGGTGGTGTATTGGAAAAAAATTGAAAAACAAATTGTCATGTAAAATATAAATATAAAATATAAATGACAAATTGAAGTTAAGAGGTCTCATGTGGATGTTAAATACTTTGATTTGGGGAACAGCAAATATGGTAAATAAACAGAAAAGTAGATTTTTAAAATTATTATCGAACATCAGACATGGAACAAAATGTTTGATTTTGAGGTTCTATTTTATAGAATTCTTCATAATGGCAAAAATATATGACAGACTGTAAAATATTCATGGAGTGTTTTAAGTTTCTCAGTGCCAAAAAGATGCTGTGAAACTGAACAGTCACACATCAATAGTCATGGTACCTATGAGATACTGGTGAGGGTATCTGTTCTTAAATGCTATGTGTTTTAAACTTGCTGGTGGTGAATTATTTACATTTCTCCTAAGTAATGTATCTTGTTAATTCATAATTATGGCAAAGATTTCTTTAGTAAACTTGTGAATTTGGCTGTTCTGGCATAAACATAAACAAAATACAGGAAGAAAACCAAACAATTGTATCACATAAGTAATTATGAGGGGGAGAAAATTTTCATCCATTTCCATCATGTTTGAGTTACAGGTTTGGTGCTCAGCATGTGATATTGAAACATGAGATTTAACAATTCACTGAGATAAAAGAGCATTCACAGTTCCTAGAGTTACATCCATTATAAAACACCACCACTCCACTTATTTCTGAACATAATCTCTTGTTAAGGTTTGCTACCAACATGAGAGGTATTTATTTCTTCCTGTAGATAGATAATGCTCAGCTGACAAAAGCATGAAGTATTATTGAGAGTTTTCCCATAAACTGTTATAATTCTGGTAAATGGGTCTTATGGCTGTTGTGGACAGCACAGTAATTCTAATAATTTTCTTATTGCCAGGTGCTCTTTGCCCTCACACTACCTGAATCACTAAAATTCATTTTCAGTCTTCAGAAGTGACAGGGAGGAAAGTTTCTACTGACAATTCACAGAAATGAACATGATAATAAAGGTAAATCAATGTATTATCTAAAATAAGAACACTGCTGTTATTGATATGATACACTTTGTTACTTTAAATA
This sequence comes from Aleadryas rufinucha, assembly GCA_013397815.1. Lineage (NCBI taxonomy): Eukaryota > Metazoa > Chordata > Aves > Passeriformes > Aleadryas > Aleadryas rufinucha. Next base: position 1,961,288 of record VZTH01002840.1, read on the forward strand.
ACAAGACAGATACCATCCTGAGAGCACTGTGAGCATCCAGGACATTAATAAGTACAGGCAGGAAGTTGCAGGGTTCTGACATTTTCATTTATAACTGTATTTCATGGACTGACATTAGGATTTGGTTACAGTCATTCACAATCTTATTTGAAAACAGTCCTATTCTCAAGAGCCTACACAGCAGAAATGGAGAATGTAGAATTTAAATTGATATTGAACAAACCTTGGGATGTCAGATATACCAATTGCCTTGACCTACTAAATGCTAAACCTAAAGTTTATTTAAGCCAAAAATATATAGAGTCAGTGAGTATACAGACAGAATTCCAACATAGAAAAGGAAAACAAGTAAAGCTTAGCACCACCTTATAGAGATGTGCTAGCAATTTTTGAGTACAATGGTAAATAAAGACGAGTCACTAGATGAGGAGCTGCTTCATACAGGCAGGAATTTTAGGTGGGATATATTGGAAACAGAGCTAAGATGGAAATCAGGGCCTGGAAACCATCCCCAGTACTCTGAAAGATAACACTAAAATCAGCTCTCCCTACTACTGTTATCACCACGGGATCCTCACTCAGGGTAGTCTGTGTGTCTCTTGAATGACAGAAGATACTTTTTGGCATCCACAACCATGGGATGCCAGCAGAAAATTTCCTGTTAACTTCAGAAAGCTTCAGATCCAGCCCTGCCTGTAAAGTTCTCTGAAATACACTGAGACTCATTGTGATTATTCTTCATTTTGTCAAGGCTTCAGTTTCCCTATAACGGGCTCAAGAAGGCCTTGAAGGTAACTTTGACAGGCCAAAATCCCCTTTCCATTGGGAACAGTAAGAAAAAAAAAGCATGAACAGGTACAGCTGGTTTTCACCTCTCATCCCATCAACAGCAACAATTCCAAGAGCTCAGGGATCTTTTCCTCGTGTCATGCTGCTACTTAGAGCACATGCATAATGTTTTCTTTTATTTTGGTTAATGCTTATTACTAATGTATGTAACATGTGGTAGCCTGTTATAAATTCAATTAAATGTTAATGTAAACATCTGCTTGACTTCATTTGTATACTGATATATGAGGCCAAGAACTGAAATTTTTACCCTGTGAGTTGCTTTTACATTATGTGCCCGTCCAAGGAGAAAGAGACAAGGGAAAAAACCTGTTAAATTGACACTGGGCAGCCACAAACGTCTCTAAGTCATTGACACTATAAAAGAGACCTGTATCAAAGCAATTGAGATTAAAGGTACAGCAGTTAAAACATTTCTTGCAGGGCTCAGGAGTACCAGTGACTATTAAAGCATAAATAATAACCTCAAAGAGAGTGCAATGAGAGATATCACAGTATTTGGAAACAGCAGAATGAAGCCACTTGTACAGGCAGGAATAGCTACACTCACTGGACATGTTCAACTTGTCAAAAAATGACACAGTTCTCAGACACTAGCAAGGGTCACTCATAGAAGAGTCACCCTGAGGAAGCAGCTCCTGAGAAAGGCACGTAAATTATAGTTTCAGCTCTTACAGCTCATACAAGAAGAAATGGAGATGGCCAAACAAGCAACAGCAACCTTGGAATGTGAACCATTACTTAAATACATCCCTTAATCTGAGAAAAGCTAAGAATCATTAGAGAAAATGTGCTCTGCTCTATCATGCAACAAAGCAATTATCACCTTGCTCTTAATGTAATTTCAAAGCTTGGTTTCAGACAAACCACCTCAAAATTAAACAGAGCTTCAGAAAGCAGAATATATTCATATGGACTTGTCGTAGAGGGAAGATAAGAATACCATTAGTCACACCAAACACAAGAGCCACCCACGGGTTCCTGGCATGCTGGAGAGCAAGAAGTGTTTTCACTACGTGATGTAGCCTGCGAAAGAAACCAGCTGAAAATTCAGTTGCTGACAGATGAACACACAAGTTCTGACTCACATGAAAACACCTACATGACTCTGTAGTGAATCACTGACGCACCCCAGCAACATTATATCCATTTGGACTCTAAAGCTCCAAAAGTCTCAATATCAAAAGGTCATGTGTGTGAGCTCTGCTCCTGCTCTCCACCTGAGAAAGTGGCTGCAAGATCTGGCAATAAAAGTCAGCTCAGAGGATCAATCCTGCTTTTTTCGCCCCTTCTCCCCTACTGTGCCTTTGATTGGCAAACTCAACTAGAAGTGGTGCCATGCAATCCTACTAATTATTGTCCTGCCTAATTCTTAAGTCTGAAGGAATTGAAGAATGGAAAGAAGTTGCTGAATCGAAAGAACCTGTGGGTTGTGATGGTATCTGCTGACTTTGTAGCATGGAGACTAACACGATGAAATAAGTCAGGATGGATAATAAACTGATGGTAATGGACCACACTAAAACAAACATTTTAAGTTTTGCGGGTTATAACATTTAGAACACTATTTTAACGGCACTAATTTTCTCACCCTTGGGAAGCAAAAATGGAGCACCAGTGGTCTCTCATGGCAATGCTATGGAGGTTGGTGAAAATGTTGGTGGAATGTCTTGAGGACTTTGAAACTAATTGGATTAGTGCTTATATAATTAATAGGATTACTCTGACTCTGCACATTAATAGGATTTTTTCTTATCAATTCCAAGCTTAAATGTTATGAAACTGCATGTGCCTGTATACCTCCCCCAAGAACTCTGTGAATCATGACAGTTCCCAGTCCCATAATTGCGAAGCAGTTTCTCTGGAAGCTCCCCTCTGAATATATTTATCTGGGCATTGCAACATCTTTGGAATAAAAATATTCAACCACATAAAAAACACTGAATGACAAATATTTTCCAATGTCTTCTGTACAACTTTATCTGTTCTAAACTGAACTTTCCAAGCACATACTTTACTTAAAGGTTTTCACTGAACACATAATACCAAGTTCTCTCCAAGGCTGAATTTAAGATTGCTTTTTTTCCCCTACAACCAATTTCCAATCCATTAAGCTGCTCTACTTTTCTCTTTTCAGCAACTATTTAACTTGGACATTAACCTTTGTGGCTGGCCACAATCTCTTAAACACTTTGCTTTGCAATAGACTTTCCTAGGTTGTCAGTAACATTTTTCGTAGAGAAATATGATGGGGAAACCATTAGTTTGGTATGGCATTTTTGCTGCCATTTTTAGCTTTTAACCTCCCTGGAAGCTTTCATATGAAAGCTCTGAGAAACAAAATATTTTGCACAAAGTACAATATTAAATCAGTAGAAATGAATCCACATCAGTGCATGACTGTTTACAGCACTTATTTAGTTGGCAATTAGCACAAACCAAACAGATAAACGCACACAACCTTGACATGGCACAGTAGCTAATTCTGCCTCTATTTCCTCAGCAGAACCATCATCTTCACGATAGAAGTTCATGACTTACTCTGGGAGCTTGAAACTCGAGAATGAATTAACTCACAGATTGTGCAAAACCTGTAAAAGCTGAGAAAGGATTAAGAGTGTGCTGCCACTCTTTCTGGTAAAAGGGAGGGGTAGAAGTTATTTCTTAAAAGCTGCTTGACTTCAGCAATAAGACCACTGTAGAAATTGAAGTTAACTTGCTGGCAGACTTGGCAGAGCACATTATTTGCTAAGCACAGGGTGTTTATATGGTTTGCACTGAGCAGATATAATTTTTTTTCATTACAGGGTATCTGGATGAGTAACAAGAATTCCTAGTTAGAAAAAACACACTTCCCACAAAATAAAAAAAAAAAAGGATAAAGGAAAAAGGAAATACTTATTCCTTCCTGGGAAGATGAGCTAATGGCTCAAAATTTCAGGAAGAGAAAACAAAATTTAGGCTGAAACTTCAGAACTTGTTTCTCTGCAGATGAGCAGGATCACAGTGTACAGCCAATACAAAGAAGAAAACACCTCAACTGCACCTCCTACCACTTATGACACATGTTGCCCAGTGAAATCCATAAAGGACCTGGGTTGGAAAGTAACCTGTACCACTTACTGGCAGGGCAAAGCCCTTTTTGGAGGCTGCTAATGATTTTCAGCCATAGTCTGTTTCTCAGTGAGTGAAAAAAAGGCACATTCTAGTGAGGGAAGAAGAGTTTGCAGGTGTGGTGGAGCATAAATTGAAGTGCCTGCAGGAAGATGCTTACCCTATCCCTACAATCAGCTTCTTATCTCAAATCTTCTCATAATTTTACAGTCAGGGTAAAGGTAATTTTTTCAGGCAACACTGTACAAAAGGAGTATATCATTCAGGGGATGCATCCAAAGACAGTCATAAAGCACATACTGCCATGCACAAGAGAAGGCACAGAGAGCCCCATGTGGCTTCCCTGTATCTGCCCCTTACATTTTTTTGTTTTCTCAGTGTGCATTTCAATCCTTCTCTCTAGTCTCAAATACAACACACTCTGCTTGTACGTGCTTGGCAAAAAAAAAAAAAAAAAAAAAAAAAAAAAAAAAAAAGCGAAAGCAACTTGGCACTTCATTTTTTTTCCTTTAAATTCATTTATTGTTCTTCTCATGTGTTTATGATTGAAAAATCTTACTTGAAAATTGAGTTTTCCAGTTTATGTTTCAGTAGATCCAAAGTAACTCAGTATTGCTTCATGCATTTTGTCTGCTGAGAAATTGAATTGACTTGAGCACAACCACATTAAAAAAGAACATGAGAAGATTACAGGAAAAGAGAGAAAAAATGGTGTGATAATTACCATAGATATAGACTGACCCTAAGATTAATCTTTGATGTTACTCACAAGAATGAGCTGAAATCTCATGGGGAAAAACGTAACCTTGGTTTTTTTTGTAATAATTATCTTGCAATTGTTTGCAGCAAAGGCCTGACAAAGTAACATGGATTTTGTACATCTGTCTTATGGTTTAGCTGATTAAATCTGAGAAGGCACTAAACACAGAGAGTACAAACACTTATAAAAATAAATATTTGATCTTGTATTAAAATGAAGGCTCTAAAATTTGAAGCTCAATTGCTAACTACATATTTTATCTCAACGCAGGCTGGAAACAAATCATAGTATCATCTGGAAAAAGTCCCTGCATTGTAAGTTTGCATAAAATTCTGGTTGCATTTCTATTACTTCTGGTGCTGCTTCATAGATAAATATATTTAACTGTAAGAGCAGTAAAGTCTTTGGAAAAAACCTACCCCCACAATCACATCTCAACTCACTGCCTTGTTCAGGGCAGAATTTAGTTTCTTCCAAGTTTCTGTTGGAGCACTGAACCATTTGAGAACTTGACCAATTTCCATTAACAAGGAAAACAATATACGAGAGTCAAGGGAGAAATTTCTTGTTTCAAACTGGTTATTTTTAAAAGTTCCTTGGACACTCCCTCAGGCAAATTCAGCGTTCAGTTTAAACATCTGCACTGTTGATTTTTATATAGATTACAACATACATCTTGTAAGTACCACAGGTCACTGGTGTGGTCACAATTTCTATTTCAAATAAACATATTAAATCCTACTGTTAGTTTGGCTTTTACTGTCTCCAGCTATAAAAGATTCACAGATCCATAATTCTATCTAATTATGCTGAAATTAGGTGTGAAAATATTGCAGCTGAATCACTTACAAACAAATGTCTCTTTTCAATTGATAGCAACTTATTTTAAGGAGAGCATACTGAAAGTGAACTGTTTCTCCTGGACTGAAGGTCCTAGGAGTATCATCCCATGACACACTTGAGGTGAAAAGAAATTTTATACATCATAGTGCTTAAGCAAGGAAGGAACATAATGGAAACAGGTACATTTGTAACATAAACAGCAAATATTGGCCAGCATTCTTCCAAAAGGATTAACATCACTTTTTTGTGTCATAATCATTTAATTAAAAAAAAAAAACAAAAAAAAAAAAAACACTATATATTTGAGGGAAGTCATCTTTTAAAATTTAAATAAACATATTTTTCAGAGGTCCTAATTCTAGATCTGTGCAGGAAGCAATGGTGTTGTGTTACTGAGAACCATTTTGTAGTGCTTTGGTGCAAATTGACATGAGAAGGAGAGAGCAGCAATATTGCAGAAATAAATAAATGCAATAAAAATTAAAAATGCATAAATATATGTATTATAGCACCTTCATTCCCCATATATTGAGGAAATCAGACATATTTACATGGCAATGTGGGATATCTGGATAAAGACTAGAAGTGGAAACATTTTTAAAACTATTCTACAAAACAACAGAGGTCATCTACAACATGTAGGTTAAATTTTTCTCCCTTAGTCCCTACAAAACAGTGTGTCCTTGCCACCATTTAAAATTAAATATGTGGTGTGTAGACTCAACAGGTTTTAAAACATCTCTAAAAGAGCACAAATGGAAAGATCCCACATCTCGTGTTCTGTACCAATGACGAGACTGCACAGTACAGAGGAGCAGGGTTAAAAGCAGCACAAGGACACTGCTGGAGCAATAAATAACAATAAGTGTGCAGTAGAGCCATCATGGATACAAAGTGTTTACATAGGACAGAAAGGAAAGCTGACAGAAAAAATCCTTTCATATTCCTTGGGACTTTTCTTAACCATTTCTATCCTTGTCACGGAGTAGTAGATGATAATTTGAAACTGCCATAATATTTGCCATAATAAAAACCTAATTATTCTATTTTAGTTTTTAATTGTCAATTTGCCCCTCAGACCTCCAGCATCACATGTTACACTAAACTTCATAATAGTTCTTAACAGAGTTTCATATTACTTTTTCTTTTCAATTAAATTCAACAGCATTTTAATTAACTTCTCAGAACATAATATTTTTTTAAATGCTACTTACCTTCCTAGCTGGTCATTCATACTTTAATAATGAACAACTGTCAGGTGTGATATATTTTTGTTAACTTCTATTATTTTAATCTTTCCTTCAATAATTAAAAATCAAAACATGTTAACCATAAAACATTTTTCTGTCCTAGAACCCCCATGATAAAGGCCAGTCTTCAAGCCCCTGCAATTTAGTGGGCATGGTGGAAAAAAAATTTTGCATAAGGTACTCAAGGTTATATTGTATTCAGAGTGTTAAATACTTTGGGATGTCCCCACAAATGCATTAGCAGAGAAGGTGAGATAGACTGTGATGTAGGAGTGGGGCTGGAAAAGAAAATCGTGACAAACTCTCAACTCCAACAAGCTGTCAGTGCTGAGAGGCCACGAGAATCACTCCAAGCTAGACCAGAGGGCAACACCACTGGCTACAGAAGGGGAATGGGGTGGCTGCTGTTGGCACATCCCCACCTCCTTATGAATGAAATCAATATACCAGGTGAGACTAAGAAAACCTCAGGTTTCAATTTATATAATCTGTGAACTCAAAAACGTGATTAAATCTTTTCATTTGGGGATATTTTCTGTGTCAATCACATCATTTTTTCTTGAAATGGTTATGAGACTTTGAGTAAACAGAAATCCAGGTCTGTTTCAGATAAAATTGTGTTGCTTCATGAACTCCAGGACATATAAGCCAGTCTTATGTCTTGGGATTTTTATTGACAGAATCAAACTCCCTTACTTCCCTTAAACTGGATTTTAACCTATCATTCTTCAAACTATATATGAACACCTGTGTTTACAAGTGCAGAACTGTAGCCTGAGGGTTTCTGGTATATTTACCTCATCACAAAATAGTGCTGTCAAGTCAGTATATTCAATACATTCTATTCAAGGAGAACAACCAATCTGAGCAGTGTGTTTCATCTAGCAAAAACTAGTATTTATCATCAAAAATAGAATGTGTGTTTAGTCTGGACAAAACTGTCTCCATGAACACCTACACCAGCTCAGATCCCTTTCTTTATCACAAGAATAAACATCTACTGGAGGTTGCAGCCAACTGGAAAGATCTGCCTCCTTCTCCTGGCTCTTGGACACCCACGATCTTTAAGAGTGTGCTTATTATGAAATTCAAAGTTATAATTTGTGGAGGCTTGCTGCTGTTGGTTTTAAATCCTCCATCTTTGCTGCAGATGGGAGTGTTGCTATGGCAGCACCAGAGTCAATGCAGGCCACAAACCCTGCCCAAGTTCAGGGGCCTGGTGTCCACTCTGCTCCTGGTTGCCATGGCTGCACTGCTCTAAGAACCAGCTAATTTAACAAGTTATAATCTGGCTCCGTGCATTGCCATCTTTGTTTTAAATTGTTCTGTAAGAATGGTTCTGGGACTGCGAGGACAAATTCCAGGAATAATTCTGCTTATGATTCCCCGGTCTTCCTGAATGGCTGGGAAACAAGAACAAGGCAGCACGACTTCGGAAAAAAATTTTTTTTTAAAGTTTTTCATACAAATAACATCCTTACATTTTTAGAATATTTCTTAATAAAAGTGCCATCTGACCATATGTAGAAGAAGCCACTGATGTTTATTTCCCTCCATTCCCATTTCCTCTAGGTTCACACACTCACCCACGACAAATGGTGTACTGTGCCTCCTGACCAGTGCCCAAACTCAGCTGATTTCAGTGAAGTAAGTTGCAAGATTCATTTTGTAGGACATTTATTTCCTTTAAATACCCAAATCGCTCCATACTGAAGTCAAGAACAGGTTATGCCACATTCTGCAGGATCTAAGAGGGAAATAGGGTTGAAGTCTGAAAATTATTTTTGGTTTGTTTGTGTTTAGCCAGAAAACCTCCAACTCAGCATGTCACCTAATATATGGAATTTGTCATCAAGTTTCAGTATGTTATCAAAACATCCAGGGTTACATAAATCAGACAAGTTGTGTAGCTTCTCAGACTGTAGACTACAGGAAAAAAAGGCGAAAATTAGAACATCAATGTTCTTCCCTGCCAGGAGATGATGATGATATTCTCCAGATAGGCTTCAGTTGTATTGCAAAATATAAGAGCATCAAATTAAGTTAACTTCCCCCAGTTTTTACTTCTCAAATGTTCACAGCACTACTGTCACTCTTCGTAGGATTTTTTCAGTGGGACAGGAATAGTATTTTCTCTGAAACTTTCTAACAAAGTTTAGAATGCAGCACACTGTGCTTATAACAGTCCTGGATCTGTTTAGGGAGTTAAACAATGGCTCTGCTGTTAGAAAAAATCATCATGAATAATGGGAGTCTCAGATTTTCTGATTGATGAGATCTGAGTTTGAAATTAAATTACTTTCCTTAATTATCAGAAATTACTCCACTAAAAATAGTTTGTAACCAAATTTTTAATCCTTTTTTCTACTCTTTCCTTCCTCTCCCAGAAGGACCATAGCTCAAAATCTGCAGAAAATTGTTCCTTCTACAAATGTTTACTAAATACTTTGTTAAAATAACCTGCAATTATTTTTAAACATCTCCACTTTACAAAAATCAAAGTAACCAACTTTAAGATGCATTTCTTCCTAGCATTACCTATGACATAGAGAATACAAGCTCCTCATATATTTTCCCTTCTTGCTGAAGTTCAGTCACAAAATCTGCATGACAAATGACTGCAGAACTGCCACTTACATTTCTAAGTAAAAATGAAGTGTACAGGGAAAGTCAGGTTAATCCTTTTAGAAGAAAGCTGGCCAATATTTGGTGCTCATGTCACAAATGTACTTGTTTCCATTAATTATATTCATCCCTTGCTTAAGCATCATATTTAACAAGCTTGCAATGTCTTTGTAGGGCACCACAAGGGTCTCTTCCCACTTGTACAGTTCTCCAAGCACTGAGATGTAACATAAATGACACACAGAACTTTCTAAAGTCAGTCTTCTGTGAAAAGGAAGACCTCACATTTGACCCAGACTCCCTCTTTACATTTGGGATAAATATTCATTTTCTTCTCCAATCTGTCTTTCTGATGCCTCTCTCATTTACTGGACCGTACATTATGGCAGAAGTTCATGTGTGTTGCTTTTGTTGAACAAGAATCTGTTTTCTTTTCCTAAGACTGGAGCTCCAAATAAAGAAAATATATTCACTGCTGTCTACATTTATAACATAATTCTGCAAACTACAACCCTGAAACACTGAAACAAATGAAACATTGTGAAACATATCTGTTGATCCTTCCCACTAAATAATAAGAGATTTCTTTTTTTCTTTTTTACCAACACTGGCAGGTCAAAAATTTACTTAGATGGAACATTCTTGGGCATACCCACAGAAGCCAAAGAAATCAGGTACTTTTCACTGAACTTAAAATCATTATGGAAAAATAGACCAGTGTTTAAAAATAACAGATCTAAAGGGCAGCTTCCCTCAAGTTTGGGGCCGAAAAATTTAAAGGCTACTGTAAGGAAAGCTCAGAATAAGGGAATCCATATCTTAATTCTCTTTCAGCTACTGTTTGGAAAGTCAAAAGAGAAGGCTGATTTTCATATATTTCTCTAATTTCCTACATGTAATTCTCTTGAATTTCAAAGCTATATCCAACACACTGACTTCCTGGACTAAGCCTTAGGCTATCTAATGATAAAAAAATGTTGTATTAAAACAAGTTTTCATCGTTAAGAATTTCCTAGAATAACAAAGAACTCCCTTGTAAGTGTGTACTGGAGTCAATATGACTGCTCCAGCTCCAAGTGGATGCAGCACACAGACACTGAGCATAGCTGCTAATGAAGAACAATCTCTAAATGTGTCTAATTTTGAAGCAGAAAGGCTTATTCTAGAGAAAAATGAGGCAGTGGGAGAGCAAATGCAAAAGTAAACTGTAACTCAGAAACAGCATTCACCCTATAATTGCTGTTCAGAAACAGAGGTACTTAAATTATTTTCAGAGATCATTATGAGTCTATACTGCGTACGCAGGAATGCTGGATAGAATTAATTTAGCATAAGACTGTGTATACACAGGCTCAGAACTAGAAAGACATTCCTTTTTTGTATTTCAGAACTGACAACACTATGCAGGTTGCATCAGAATTTCTACCCAAAATTACTGATTTCACCTTAAATATTCCTCTCAAGAGGCATCATTGTCTTGTTTTGGGATCCAGAACAAAAGCTACTTAAGGTAAGTGGAAAGGCTGCCACCAGTGTCAAGCTGTGTAAAAGGCCACTGGCAAAGCCACCTCTGTGGAAAAATCGAAAAAGAAAAGTCAGGGAAGTGAAGGAACAGATGGATGTGAAAAATTACACTCTGGGAACGATAATATCTGCTCCTATCCCAAGAGCTGAGGTATTTTATAGATCACGTTTAAAATCAGTTGAAGAAAGAACTGCTAATGGTGATGGATGCCGATATTTGTTCACCTTAACTACCAGAAAGCAAGAAAAATTAAAAAATAAATATATTTTTTAAAAAATTAGTTTTGAAGGGAGGGGATGGATACAGTGGAAGAATCAGAATTACAAAGCCCATTGTGCCCAGTTAGGTGGTGCAGAGGAGTACAAACCTTGACTGTAAATCTAGATGAGCAGGGGTAAACTCTGGGTTTAAAAAGATTTTAGGAAAGATATCTCTCTGTGTGAAGAAATTCTTGGGGGGTCTGATGATACAAGCAATGATGGGAAACAGTCACAGCAGCCACCATGCCCCCTTCCACACGTTCTAGCAGAAGCTGGGCAGATTGGGTGAGGTAAACAGTACATTTATGCCCAGGAGCTGTGAAGTTTGTCTGTTTTCTGTTATGGCCAGCTCAGGAACCAAAGAGTGGCTCCCAGTGCATCCCCATGTCCTTGTCTGAGGAGCCCCTGATTGGTGTCACCCTGGTCCCTTCTGCCAGCCAGGAGTGGCAGGTCACACACAGACAGCCAAGTGTCACAGGTGAGGCTGTGAGAATGTCGTGCTGAGGCACTGGAGTGCCAAGAAACCTCATCACTCGTTCCTGAAAGGGAAAACCAAACCCAATGAAAACCTTGTACTTCAAAAAAGGGCATGCCTACAGGACAGGCAGATATATACAGGAACGTAATACTGAACATTTTGGATTAAAAAGCTATCTGAATCGAGTATTGCTCACCAGTTTATTGATGGTGGTGTCTCCTCTTTTGCATTTTCAGGTAATAATGCCTAAGGATTAAAGCTATCATGCAGAAAGATGTCAGTTCCAGTTGCTGTTTCATTTTAAATATATATATATTATTCTAATTCTTCATAAGCTGGCATGTAGCCTGCAAATTAGTATCTCATCTTTTGCCAGAAAACAACAAAGTGCTCATCACCAGTGCCTTTTGCTTGCATAAGTGTTTCTTTCCTGGTAGGCAGCCTCTTGTTAGACCTGGGTCAAAAGCCATTCTGTATAAAGAAATCTACAGGTAAAGGCCTATTCAAACCAGAGCTAATTATGATAAATGCTAGCATTCATCATGTGAAAAACAAAACTCCAAATCACTGTGGATGAACTGATGCTCTCTATCATTAATTTCGGCCAAAGCAAAAAGTGGTTTTTATGAAAAAGACACCTTATGTAAGCTATCTAAAGAGCATCTTGATTACAAGAAAATACAAAACCCCAACCAAATACCAACAATAAAACCTTTGTATAAAAAAAAAGATTCAATCAACAATATATTTGGCTTTTCAGCAGTGACACCCCTGGCTTAATTTCCTCCCTCTGGGGCAGGTTCTCAGGTGGTGTAGGATACCTTCAACACCTGCCAGACAGCAATAACAACCATTAGGCAAATGAAAAGCTTTTCTGAGAGTGTTAGCCCTTATAAAAGACCATTCATTTCTTTCTGCTGTCTGTTTCCCCATCACTCACTCCTATGGCAGTTGTCATACACCACCCTGCTCAGCTGCAAATTCATATTTCCATTTTATTGCATAGGCCTTGCAAAAGTCTTTTCTCATGACACCTTTCACTTACAGTAACTGCAAAATAAAGACTGAAAAAGGCTGTAGTCGTTTCTGGACTTCATTATATTATCATAGTAGACCTCTGTGGTTTTCCCTATAACAACATGTGTTTCAAAAACTTCCTATAAGTGTGTGTGCGTGTATATATACATATGTATTATCCTCCTGTAAGAAAACTATTTGTCTACAAGGGCACCTGGTGACAACACATTCGCTTTTCAGGTGTATTTCCACAAATTTTTTAATACATTCTACACCATTACCAAGGAATAGCTCAAAGTTCAGTGCATCAGGAACACAAGAAGATGTTCTTTTTATTTATAGGTGTGTGACTGTATACTTTAATTTCAGATATGATCAATCTCCCTCTAAAGGAAGCACACTATGTTTTATTAAAACTTCTGCAGAACATTATACTCACAGTAAGTGAAAGTATAAATAAATATTCTTGCTAGGGATATATAAATTATTCTAAGTCAGCAGCAGCACATCAGTCAGGGCTGATTAGATTCTCTACAACACCACCTTATGAAAAGGAAAAATGTTTCATTTGGTCCAAATATAGAATTTTTAATGAGTGACATTTGTGGAACTTTTGGGATCAATGAACCTTCTGTCATAAAAGGAAGCAAATCTTTTACTGCAGGACAGTGAACATTTTTTGGAAATTCAGGTATGCACATGTTATAAATCTGAATTATATTAACACCTGGAGAGTTCAGCTGAAATCAGCCCTCATTGTAACAGGTGTTATATTTATACATAATGAGAGAGGCACAACTCCATTGTCATACTATCAAATTGCCTAAGTGTTAAAGAGAGGAGACAAGGTAAATGGCAGTCAAGGTCAGGTGCTCTTCCAGGCTCACATGCTGACTTGACACCTGGTTAACAACATTTCCTATGCTGTCCTCCAGCCTCTGGCAGCTAAATCCATTTTAAGAGAGATAGCATCACAAAGAAAATTTATGCAAGTGTATATTCTTCCAGGGAACTCTTCTAACTTCAAGGATGCTGGAAAAAAAAATAGCACATATTACCCTAGAGGAAAACTCAACAATATATGGTTTCCAAAGCATGAAATAGTAAAGAAACACTATGTTTCCAATTCACATCAAGATATATTTAAAAGTATATATAGAGTATCTACCTGAAACACACCGGTGAAGGATATCTGAAAACTGTAAGGAAATTACCTCAATTCATTCTTCTTTCCTCTCAAACCCAGTAAAGGAATTGCTTACAGAAATCTCTTACAGAAACAACTCTGCCTATTATTGCCAGTGGAAGTTACGAGTCCACACTTTCAAAAAGATTTTTGGACAAAGTTTGTTTGCAGCTATAACAATTTACACGCAGAGTTACTCAAATGGTATCTACAGAGCTTTTCAAACTCACACAGTTGTCACTAAGAAGAATTTGGTTCTGTGTTCCACACACAGTTGCCGTCTGTAAAATGCAATTTAGGTGATTACAGGTATTCCAGGGACACTCTGGTACATTATCCTGCATGGCAATTCTATCTAACTTGGAGTAAATCTGTTCTAGCATGTTGCTGTAAAATGGATTCCTACTTTGTTGTGAGTAGCCCTGCATTTATAGGTGAAGATGAATGTTCCTTCCTAGGAATGGACCATTTCCAGAGTAACTGGTAAATTGCTGTTCCTTGGCAATTAGCACAACTTGGTCTACTTCTACAACAATTTAAACATTCACAAATGAAATCAAAATGTTTTTGTCTTTTCTCTGTCCATTTCCTTCCTGCTCGGGTGGGAAAAAATAAAAAAGAAAAGAAAAGAAAAAAAGTAATGAACAAATTGTTCATTGTTGCCAGTGCTGTAGAAAAGTAACTTGTAAGATTACTATGTGATGTTGCAAACCCCAATAATGTAACTGTGTCAAAAAAATATGAGACACCATATTTTTAACAAACAGTTTCAAGCAGGCTAATTTTATTTCTTTGGTTTACCTTTTAAAGATTAATTCCTTCAGGTTTTTTTTCAAGTGTAGGGGCTAGAATCTTTAAAGAAAAACTGATGTTTCCAATAATAGAAGAGTGGAACCATGACAAAAACCAAGATACAGCAAGAATTTTGACAGTAGCTTAAAGTGGTGTCTTGAGAGCTGAATCTGACCTTAAGTTAGTTGCTGACCATTTCATCAATCATGGTCATTATTCAGGTGTACTTTACTTCCACTCCCTCTCCCTCACTCCTCTGAAATATGTTTTGATAGCTTGACAGGAAAACTGCTCCCTAAGCTCCCTAAGGTCCCAAAGTTTTCTGGAATATCTGCTTTACTGGGGAGAAACACAGGTCTTATCCAGACCTGCTTACAATTCTTAAGCACTATTGTTTTATACAGTTTACCATAAGTAAAGATTGTTTATTCAGACAGCGAAATCTGTTTCCCATCAGCTAGTAAAAGGCAATTCCTTCCTTAAATATCTTTTTCTTCTCTTAGACTTGCTCTGAAGTGCCATGGAAACTAGGCATCAGTATGGTGTGATATTTGCAAGCATCTACAAGTTTAACAGAAAAATGTGACAATTAAAGGGAATCTGTGAAAATTGCTGTGTTTCTCTGATGTATGGGTTTTATTAAATTAAAATTTCTTGATCGTTAAGCAATTTACCTATTCTGTTCTAAGTGAGAAAATGACTAATGATTTATGTAGTTTTAGAAGTTGGAAGGGAGAGGAGAGAAAGGTTATTTTTAATGTTACTAAGGAAATATGAGAGTTGGGAATCAATAAGGAAATGACAAAAAGCTCAGTGGACGCTGGTGTCTCACCACGATAGTGTGATAAACCTTCCCTGGTTTTAAAGCCAGCTACAGGCAAGGCTTGATGACAAGACAGGCCACATTTAACTCAGCAATCTCCATGGTCAACACTCACATGGATAGAGATGGAATGGAAAATAGCACAAGTCTTAAGCAAAACTGAAATTAGTGCTTGCGGACCTAAGTGGCCCTAAAGAATCTGATGTTTACTATTAAATAATAAAAAAATCTATCTCTGTGATTATTTTACCGAGAGACACAGTTAAGCTACTGTCCCCTCCTAATTTCCTATATTATTCTGCAACTGCCTTGTCCTATGACCTTTCAATGTAGATAGATACTATTTAAATTAATTGAGGTAACAATATTACTATAATTTCATTTTTCATAATATAGAAAAATTATGGAAAATGCATACACATTAAAGAGTGCCAGCAAAGGTGCACTACTTTGCTTTTATAAAAAGTCCTTTAGAGTGCAATAAAACTAATGAGATATTGCTCTGAAATATGATTTAGATTACCATGTAGACTGATTTTGCTGCAATTTCCTACTAACTGCAAAATGCCTACTAATTAAAGCAAGCTCAGTCTTGCCCTCCAGCACCTACAGCACAGTTCTCCTGTTCTGAAAACAAACACAACTCAGTGACTGTCTGTAACCAAAATGCAAGAAAAACATTTGAACTGGTCTTGACTTAGTATTGATTAAATGAATGAATGAAGGCTGGAGTCCAGTATTGCTTTTTTGGGGTGACAATTGCAAAATACACAAGCTTTACAACAAATTTGGAAATTTCAGGATAGAAGGAAGGTCTGAACTTTGCAGAACAAAAATGTACCTGCTTCAATTTTTGCTTTTGATGAGCAATATGCTTACACTGATACAGCTTTTTCAATGTAATATGCAGTGGCTTGTTGTAACTCTAAAGCACATGAATTGAAAACTGAAAAAATAGAATTCCCCTCAAGAATTTTCTTCCCTCTCTTTTCAAAGTAAAAGCTGATGAGTGTTTTAAGTATTGTGCATAAAAATCAACCGGCATGTAGGCCTTTAGTGATCTGCCCTGCAACAAGGCTTCCCAGAAGAAAAGAAGTATTCCACGGGAAATGAAGAAATTATTTTTATGAACAAAGATATTACAATACTGCCTGAGAATATGTGCATCTCCTTTCATTTGGAAAACACTGAATTTGGGTCACAGTAACCAAATCCTGTGAAGGCAAATCCTTCTCTAACTGACTAGCTTCCACACTAATTTTAGGAAAATGGTATTAAGAAGGAACCAAACATATTTGTGGGCTTCCTTCACTGACTCTTTCACAGACATTTTAGATAAGTCCTGCTGCTTCTGAATTTTGCCTGTAACTCCAAGTTAGTTTTCAGACAGTCCTCCTCAAAGAAGGAAATATCTGTATAACCATTCTCAGTGCATCTGACTCTCTCTGCTTACCACCTTCACTCCCTTTGCCTGGCAACATAATGGCTTTCAATCCCATCCACCAATTTAGACCAAATTTAGAAAAGGTAAATGTTTCAGGCATGTTATACCACAGCAAATTCCCTCCTCATCCTCCCAAAAAATCCCTGAAACAACTGACTATAACAATGAGTTTCGACTTAGTGTCCCCATAAGGAAAATGGTGCAGCGTCCTTTGGTCTATATTGGACACCCGAGAATCGAAACAGGACAGATTTGTTATCAATACTTACAGTTCAGGAAGAGCACTAATAGATTAGTACAAGAAAAGCAGAAAAAGGTAAAGGAGAAAAGAGTGTATTTTTTTCTCTCACTCACAAATGGAATCATGGGATCAGTCAGGTTGGAAAAGACCTCTAAGATCGTGTCCAGCCACTAACCCAGCACTATCAAGCCCACCACCAAACCATGTAATGAAGGGCCACATCCACATATCTTTTAAATACCTCTGGGGATGGTGACTCCACCACTGCCCAGGGCAGCCTGTTCCAGTACTTGACAACCCTTTAGTGAAGAAGTTTTCCTGATATCAAATCCAAACCTCCCCAGGCACTACTTGAAGCCATTTCCTCTTGTCCTATCACTTTCTCTAGGGAGAAAAGGCTGACCTCCACCTGGCTACAGCCTCCTTTTGGGCAGCTGTAGAGAGCAAGAAGATCCCCCTGAGCCTCCTTTTCTCCAGGCTGAATAATCTGAGTTCCCTCAGCTGCTTCTTATCAGACCTGTTCTCTAGACCTTCTCTGGACTCTCCATGTCCTTCTCGTAGTGAGGCACCCAAAAATCACCAGGCTTTTGCTTTGTTTGTTTGTGGCATTCAGTCTGTTTTCAGTTTCTATTTCTTGGTGCCTTTCTGTAGTTCCAAAAGAATTATAAAACTGTTCTACAGTTTTAGGAGACGTATTGTTTATTAAAGACCGAGAGAAAACCTTTGTTGTAAATATGCTACAAATTTAGAACATAACTGACAAGTTTTTATGTAGAAATCTTTATATAAAGATTTGCTTTAAATAAAAGCTCTCTTTAAATGCACATTATGGTGTGCTGTGGGAAAACACAAAGCAGCGAGTGTCATCTTTTTATTGTTCCCTTTCCTGATATAAAACAATGTTAACATTGCAGCTGTTCAAAAGAGGCAAAAGTTTCCTCATCTTGCAACTCCTAACACAGGTCAGTGTTTCCTGAAGCCTTGACCAAAAGCAAATCTAACTCCAGACATCTTTATTTAGGTCATCTATCCAGGCTCTGTAGAAACCTACCCCATGCAATGAAAGATGTGCTGAACCTTTGACATTTCCACAGATATACATCAGTGCCTTGGAGATTTATGTGAATGTTTCCATTCCACCAGAGTAAACACATCACTCTTATTGATTTTAACTTATCGAAACGAAGATAGAAAACACTGACTTCATAATGTCTGGTTTAATGGTTGGTTGGGAGATCTCATGAACCACACTTACAGTCCCAGCAATGAACTTGATCCTCTAAAATACAGGAAAATTTCAGGGCATAAAGTGAAACTTAATAACATTTCCAACACAAATAGATCTTGTCCCAGCAAACTTCTGGAAGTGCAGATTCCAGAAAAGAAAGAAAACTGAAACACAAAGGAAAGTACTCAAGAGAATGGTGGTTTCTTTTGATTAATCCCTTGAATTCTCATGGTCAAAAAAATTTAAAAAATAGTGAACCATAGGAATCATGAATGACTGAAATATCAAAGCTCACAAAGGCAAACCCAGCAAATTCACATAGTAGGATACATTCTTAAAATTTACTATAATTTAAGTTGCATTATTTTTTTTAATAGTTAGTTTTACTAGGTTTTGTTGTTTTGTTTTGGGGGATTATTTAAGGCATGGATTGGCCTAACAGAAGGATAGCCAATACTTTGCAAAGTTCAGTACTTGAAAGAAATACTCAGTGAGAAAAAAAAAAATATATATTTTAAAACTNATTACTTGAAAGAAATACTCAGTGAAAAAAAAAAAAATATATATTTTAAAACTTTCCCATCCAGGGCTGTTCCCAGAGGAATGCATGCAAAAGAGCAGCAACAAACAAATCACCTTAATAAACTTCGGGTGAGAAGGATGGTGGATAGTTTTTAAGAACCTTGGACTTCAATTAAGGCTTTCAGGCAAACCTGCTCTGTGGGTATCCGTGATGACTGAGACACAAGGCCATGATGAGTTGCTCTACCATTTCAGCCCAAAAGAACTACACACACTTTAATATTACTGAAATTTTTGCATCTTCTTGAATGCCTAAAATAGAGTTCTCCTTCAGCCCTCGTTTAGCATGGGGAGAGAAACAACTGCCTATGAAAAACAATTAATTTTTTTTTAATCAGTCACTTTCTGGAGAGTCTTTTCTGTTTCTTTTCTGTGTCAGTACTTTTTGCCTGACATTATAAGCACTTTTGCATAAACACACCTTGGTATCCCAGAGATGGAAATTACTGAAAGGCTCTTGAAACATACTTCTTAATAAATTTTAGATGACCATTGGAAAATCTCTCCCCTTTTAAAACATCCTGTCAAAAAAGAAATTAAACATCTTGAAAGCTCAGAGTTGCTGCAGGTGTGCCAGGAGCAGTAACTGAACTTCCTTAGAAAGACATGCAAAGACCTTTCTATCTGTTCAAGCCATACAGTCCCATTTCATTGCATTACCTATTTACTTCAAGGGGCTAAGAGACTGCACTTAAAAACTGCTTTAAAAATCTTTAGCTATGCACTCAGCTACATAATTACCAGCCTTCTTCACACTGAGGAGAGTGATAACAGCTAAACACGCGTGATTCATGAGCCCAAGTGACATCACACCCTTGCGGGGGCTCTTTTACAAGAGAGAGTTTTCAGCAGCAGTCAGAAGAGATCAGGCCTGTGCATGATGATGGGCAAGGACATGATCCAGCTCCCACCAAAATCTCTGTGAATGTTCCCGTTTGCTTCAGCAACTTTGGAAAGAGAGAATATTCTGCTGGAATAATGCTGACTCCGAAAACATTCAGCTGGTGCTGACAAGTGCATGGCTGGAGAGCCTGCCAAAGATAGCTCTTGATAAGGGGGGGAAATGTTGTGAATTGACTCAAATTCTTTCAAACTGCCTTGTTATCTGGGTTGTGAGGTAAATAAGAAGTTAAAATACTTTTCATCTCCAGCATCTTAGTCATCATCCTTCATATGCAAGAAGTGTATGTCAAAAGAGTGTTTTCTCCACAGAGGGAATCTGGCTTGGAAAGTAGGTGTTGACACGGTTGCCGCTGTTTTTATAGAACTTTCCTTACAGAGGCTAAAAACTGGCAAGTATGTTGCACACAGCTTCTTTATCAGTGCAACAGAATATTTCATAAACTAAATTACTATTGCTCCTACCAGCATTTTGGAGGAATCGCAGCCTGCAGTGGAGATACAGCGACTCCAGGGGTCCAGTCCAACTACAGC
>VZTH01002840.1:1988487-2024003 GCA_013397815.1 Aleadryas rufinucha
ATTCTATTCTATTCTATTCTATTCTATTCTATTCTATTCTATTCTATTCTATTCTATTCTATTCTATTCTATTCGTCTCACAGCACATTTGCAAGAAATGTGACATGACACTGAGGAAGGAAATTAAACCCTTGCCTTGATTTACATAATATATTGTACAATATACACATTTTCTACACCCACCATTCTCCCTTTGTTTCCCTGTTCAGAGCTCTTCAGTGCTTTACAGGAAGTTCTGTATCCTTGACTGAAATTGAGCAAAAAAATTCTGAAGGAGAAAAAAACCCCTGCCATAATTGTGACCCAACCAAAGCACAATTCAGCTCTCTCTTTTACAAGACCACAAAAGACTAGAAAATGGGAGATCAACAAAGCTTCTGCTAAGAACTGACAGAATGATCATCTGTTTACTCAGAGCCACTGACAGAGCTGACTAATACAATTTCCTGCAGCTCTTATCTTTACTGTAAGGACATAGATCAGAGGAAGCACTGTCCCCCCGCTCACCACAACTCTTGGACACGCTCTTGGTGAACGCTGTGTGAAGCAATGATAGACATTTTGGCAGGATGGATATGGTGCTGCAAGGAACTTTGATTTGTCCTCATGCAGCAAGAAATTAAGGTACAGATCAACTCATCACACGGGGCTTATGAGTAAATAATTTTTCCTACAAGATAAAGTCCATAAGAATACACTTCAGAATGCTGTAACTTCATATCACCTGTTTTGTATCTTCTGTGTACTTGTTTCATGGTCTCTCCTACATGATTCTAGGAAGCACGTCTTGTTCACCCTTCCTACTCCACTTTTCCTCTCTTTGGCGAAAAAGAAAACATATTTTAATCCTCTCCTCTTCTCTCAGTTCAGTCAAGTAATCAACTGTCCTGAGGTTAAATGAGAGTAGGGCATGAATGCATTCTAATGGTGCAAATTATCTTGGGTCTGACATGACAAAAGCTAATCTGACAGTCTTTTATGAACTGTCAGAGTCAGAAATACAGACAGCAATTTTCTTAATACCAAAGATTATTCAAAAGCTATATAGATAAATTATACAGATATCACAGTCAGTTTCCAGTATTAAAAATACATACTTCCATTTTTATCTCCCGGTACGCCCTATTAAGATAGTGACACCTGCAAAATTACCTTTTATTTTGAAGAGAAAGAGTAAGTAGAGGTTCAAGGAATACATTTGTGGACCTGTTAGTCCACTTTTCACTGACCTGACGCAGTGACAACCATTTCAAGTAAACATTATATGGACAATATTTAATATATATTTTACCTGTATTAACAAACAGGATTATTCATCAGCCTAAAGTTGAGCACCAGTGGAAGAATGGAAGAATCGTATGTTTACTTAATCTCTTCTAACAGATCAATAAAAGTAAAGTGCCTAGAGAAATAATAAATTTACTCACACTGAGCTTCCCAGCTACAGAGACCGACCAGCTAGGAAAGGAAATGAACAAAAAACCAAAACTCACAACTGAGTAAAGGAGTGTGAAGGTGTCTAATCTGAGGATGAACATCTATTAGGGAAAGGAGGCTGTCCTAAAGAGACAAGTTAAAACATCAAGAAGTGGCAAAGGCAAAGGACAGCCAGCCAGCACCAGCCAAAGTAACAGAAAAGTCAGTCTGCCCAGCAAGCCCCATTTGAGAGAGAATTGGTGAGCACAGTCCTCATCAAGAACAACATTTTAGGCAAAAATGAAAGTTACTGTCGCATCTCTTTGTAATCATGCCGTTCTGTGAAACAATCCCAAACGATTTTTGGTCATTTTCCATTTTGCTGTCTCTGCAAGCAAAGGAAATGTGCCATTCCACCAAATGCAGCATTCTTTGGTTTTAGCTTAGCACAAACATTTGATAATGTCCAACAGTGAGCTTGGCAAGCAGGCAAGAGCCACCTGAGATCTAAAACTAGCACGGTTCGGGCAGCAGCCTTTCCTTCCTGCTGCAAGGTGAGAGTGAAGTGTCCCAGCTGGAGCTTCCTGGGACTGATGTGCAGCTCTCTGTGATCACATTTATCACACCACTCTCAACTCGTATCTACTCTCTGGCTGCATTATGTGATCTGCTGTGTATTCTCTATTAACTCTTTCATCTCTAGCTCATGGTCTAAAGCTTTCCTGAACTCTGCAGCGTGCAGATATCTTTCATTTCCTCTGAACTACTTTGCTGCTTTAACCTGCCATAAAGAGACTGAAACCCGTGGAAAATCCACTTTCTTGTTGTCCTATCTCTGAGCAGCCAAATTCATCATGACTTTTCCAGGTGCTTTTGAGTTCCACACTGGAATGCTATCAGATGTAGATAAGGTTGTTTTTTGAAACAACCAAAGCACCAGATATGACCAGAGGCATGATTCAGGTGGGAAGGGCTGTTCTGTGTACAGATTTTAGGTCAAGGCATGCTGGACTAAAGGCAAATGTTTTAGTTTGGAAAAAGCTGCAAATGATAGTAATAGCATAACATCAGTTACTCTGATCATGCCTGAGATCAAAAGCAGCCATTTCAGCAATCTTTTATACTGTCATTATAAGGGAAGTGAGTTCTGACTCTCTGTGCTGCTTGGAGACATAAAAGTCCATTAAGGCAATTTTGTTACATAGGGAAGAAAACCTAAAATTTTAACACAATCTTAACTCTACTATGAAGCCAAATCTCACCAAATCCCCAACATATTCGTCAACTGATGATAGATAATAAAACAAAAGTAAGATCAACAGGTGGGGAAAAAAATCACAAACTTCTTCATATTTGATGCTAATATCTTTCAACTGATTAAAATTGGCCTTTTTTTTCTTTTAACTGCCACTGATATTGCACATGCATAGAATATTTTAACAAGGATTTTATTATAGAGTCAAGTATTTACCTACCTGCTACACACAAAGTAACCATTCAGTCAAATTAATTTACGGATTAAAAAAAAAAAGGAACCAAAATCTACCAGCAGAAAAATAGGGGGAAATTCTTATGTTGTCTATTTTAAATAGCTGAATCTTTTTTTTCTTTTGACTTAAAGGAAACAGTAGAAAATGTGTTGTCATGTTGGATTTAAACCCTGTGAAAGGGGAACTCAGACTCAATTTATTACATAGTGCTTTTATTTTATTGTGCAGGTGGACTCAATAAATTAAAATGCTCATTATATTGAATGGAACTTGTGGCATCATCTAGATTCAGGCTTTCACCCAAATCCTTCCCTTCTGTAAAATTTCCTGTGGAACTTTAGCTTCAGGATGTATGTATGGTTCAAACAGGGCACATCATTCAATTGATGCTTGTTCTTTATCTCATGGATACCTGATTCTGGGTCTGGTTTCATGGGTATTTATCAGATTGGATCTCTTCAACCTTGTTTTTCAACCTAAGACATTCCTTTTCTTCTGTTTATTACCTAAAACTTCAATGAAGATTATGAAAAGAACTTGGATTACTATCTCTTTATAAACACCAGCAAATCCCACTCTGGTGGTGCATAGTTTATTTTGGGGCCTCATGGATAGTCTGTACTCCATGCCCAGGAGCTGAAACAGCAGTGCACTTCTTCCTGTATCCATTTGGCTTAGAGCAAGAGCCTGGGTTTGCAGAGAAAACTCAATGACTTTACCACTTAAACATAGGTTATGCCAACAGCATGCACTACAGAGATCTTTGTGGGCCAGACGACTTTTCTTATAGAGCTCTTATTAAACCTCTGAGGTTCACAGAGCAGTGGCAGGGGAGGGGAGATGGGAGGATGCATGAAAGGAAATGACAGGTACATCCAGGTCCCATTTTCTTGCAGCTTTCTGAATCTAAGAGGTTTCCTTCTGCAGATTTTGCAAGTGATAGCAGCAATCTACTTTTCTGTGGCTCACCTGAACTTCCTAGGCTTAGGCTCCCTGCAGGCTCTGCAGTTCACCTGAGGACAGCAAGAAATATCTTGGAGTTGCTTCTTGTGTTGCTTTTCAGAGGGTAACACATAGGTAATTTAATAGTTACAGAGCACTACAAGAAACATCTCACAGCTTATTCAAAGAATTGTGAACATTGCTGTAGCTCACTTTGTCATAATGCTTGCTAAAAGATGCTTAGTTAAATCACTTAGAGAACGTACCTGTAGCAAGCAACCATTTCTTCAAAAGATTCCAGACCATTACTCTCTGCTTCTGCCCCCAGTTGCAGCTGCTATTACCTTCTGCAATGTCATCTATATTTATTCCTTCACATCTTCCTCCACTTTCACATCTTGTCCTTCTAGTAATTGCATGAGAGAACCTGTGGAACCAGCGATTTATCCTGCTGGCTTTGATGTCACTTTCAAATTCACTGTCTCAGAGCACAGAAAAATCTGACGTTTTAATGATGCAGCTACTTTAAACTACCCAACAACTTTTCTCTGAAAGTTGCTCTATTCTGTGCACTGTGACTCTCTTTATGTAAGGCGAGGCATTAGAGTACATTTGAAAGCATTTGTCTCTTTGGTTCTAACTAGTCCTGCTTTTCTCTAAAACCAAAAATAGAGAGAGCTCTCGTGCAAGTTACTGGAAGAGAACTACATAATTTTAGGAAGCCACAGATCTGCCTGCAGCCAAACTAAATTTATCTCCCAGAAAGGGCATATCCCCAAGTCCTTTCACTACATAGACAGGAAGCCAAGCTTTTTAAAAGCTTATTCCTTGTACTTTTTGGCTCAATTATCTGATTACTAAATTGATTTTGTAACAGACACAAGGTACTACACCTTTCTTTTGCATCTGAATATCTCTTTTCCTCTTTGGACAGTCAATCTATGCAGGAGCATGCTGTGATCACAAATGATTTTTTTCTTTCACTCCTACAACTATTATTGTTAATGGTTTTCAATTATTAACCTTGGGATTGCACCAACTTCAGAAAAATGCTGGAAAAATTTTGCTCCAAAAGTCAACAGATAAACCAAGATGAGATCTACCTCAAATAACGTTATTGTGGACCTGCATGTTTATTTCACTGTCCACTTACATTAACAAAGACAAGAATTCAAAAAGCATTAAAAAAATCCAGCCCCCCAAAAATGAAACTGCTTTTTCTTTTCTAAAAAGCCTTCAAAATTTCCGTGTTTTCTGTTAGTGAGCAGTCCTTTCAAAACCCAGACTCAAATTTTCACATTATTATAGACCTTTCCAAGGATTTAGTTGCACCCAATCTATATCTGAAACCCATATATTAAGGTGCTTACGTAGGCACTAATATTTTATTTTCTACATAGTAGATACTATAAAACAATGTAGTTAGTAATGTACTTTAATGCATTCTGCCATGTATTGAATCTTTTCTTGTAATCCTGAAATCAATGCCTCAATTACCTGATATGCCAGGCGCTGGATTTTTTTGACGAAGGATGTTTTCTTTTAATTAAGCATCCATTGTGTTTTGATGTATAAGAATTTCACAAGTTTTTTAAAACAGTCTTTCATTAATGAGTGTATACTAGCTACCACTATTATTTTGATATCAAAAAAATTGATCTTTGTAATTGGTAATAAAAATACTTCAGTGTATAAAATAACATTGATTTTTAAATTTTTTTCATTTATTTTAATGTTATCATCAAGGCACATTTTCAGTTCATATTTTCCTCTTTTTAAATTATACCTAAAAATGTGTTTGTATGGCATTAAATGTCATTTCCATTACAATAATTTTCTGTTGATTTTGACTTCTATATGCATAAATGCATTGCAATAATGAAAACTAGCTGTCAGTACTTCCACAATTTCAAGTTTTTAATGAATAGCTCAATAAATATGTAAATGCCTTTCACATTATTTACATTTACAGTAAACATACCAATCTTATTTGAAGACTAGTCTTATACCCAAAAATTTTTCATTTATATAGGAGAACTCTTCATATAGGCTGATTACAGCGGTGGCTGTAATCATTTACATTTGGAAAAATCCTTCTCCAAAGCCCTTTTATACAAAACCACTCTCACCAAAACTAAGGTGGTTCACAAAGTTTTGCATTCTGCATCTATAGTTGACTGAACTTCAGTTTTCAGTCCTCAAATACCTGAAAATAGTTCAATAATAATGTCATTTATTCTTTGATCAAATATCACAGCAAGACCCTGCCCTTGGAAAAATACAGGAATACCAGTAACTCACATGGAAGTGCATTCACATGATCCAGATGGTTGTGATGGAGGAAGATTCATGAGGATGTAAAGTATCAGCAAGATCCATACTAAATACAGATGAGGAAAATTTACAATTTCATTCTGAAATATTTTGACTTGTTATCTATAGATAAAGAATGTCTACCTGCACTGGTAAAAGAAAGGTAAAATTTTCCTCTGATCTGAAAAAAACCATTACTTGTTGTCCATGAAAGGCAAGAAAAGTCAGCAAAGTAGCTAAATTTTGTAGTTATATGGACATTCATATCTCATAGATACTGATGAGGTTTTTTTGCTCAAATAATACGGTCTACAAGATTCAAAATTTACAGTTCTCTCAGAACACAACATTTTGCTTTGAATCGCATAAACAACAGTTATCCTTTCTCAGCTGGAGATGCTATTGAAAAAGTAATTCCCAAAAATATCACAATCTGATATGTGAACTGCAGCTGAAACCTACAGGGTGTCATCTGAAAAGTCTAGGAAACAGAAAGTTGTTTAACTTATTCATGAGAATCACCACTCTGCCAAGAGAAGATTCATACTTGTGCACAGCACACTAATATGTAAGAAATATTAACTTAGTGTCATCTGCCAAATTGGCTCTAAATTTCGGTGAGTTTGTTTGTACTCCACTAGTTATATTTATTAAGTAATATTTTCTTCACTGTAAGTCACATCAGGTTGCAGTAAGGGTTTCTGCAGGAACACAGGCTGCACACCGTTATATTGACATTTATTGTCGCTTTCATTTGCAGCTTTGTGTGTGTCGTTTCAAATACTTGCTCTATTTCTAATTGTTTTCCAACGCAATGTTTGTGTGATGGTGCACTTGCCAAAACAATTCTTATTCTAAAAATGGGAATTTGTTCTATTTGATTTATGCCATGTCAGATGTGACTGATGGAGGCTCTAACAGCAGGTAATACTTCATATCATGTGGTGCATCTCTTATAAACACAGCACACATTGCCCACATATTACGTACTGTAAAAAGTGCCCAATAAAATTTGCTGGACTTGTCAGCAAAGAATTAAATAAAATTCCTCAGTGATGGTAGCTCAAATGTTCCATTCAGGTAGTAAGCAACACTTATTTGGGAGCAATTTAACCACATTTGCTCGCACTATCAAGCAGAAATCAAGAAACTTTGAAGTTATTCATTAATTTCACAGTAACAGACACAGAGAACATCCAGAAGGCGTAATCAGCAAAGCCTTATGGGAGGTAAATAGCTCAGCCTCTTCCAGCATTCAGGCTGCAGTGTTCCTGTTTTCACCAATCAGTAATTGTTCTACATGCCCAGCAGCAGTTAAGAATTGGCAACAACTAGCACTACGTTTATAAATGCTTCACATTTTCTCATTCTGTAGTTAGAACTGAGTGAGAGCTGGAAGTCTTGAAAACATGAGGATAGAACCCCCAGAAAAGGTTGTCCAACATTGTACAACCATGATGTAGATACTTGAACGAGAGAGGGGTTTGGCCTTGAGAGGACTGGTTTTGTTTCAGAAACTCGAGCACTGATGTTTGTTTTCCAAGGTTTAAAAATGACTACTGTTTAAACAAAGATGTATTTGATATGGAGAAAGCATCAAAAAATGCAGAAAAACTGGTATATAAAGGTATAAGAGTTTTCACTGAAGTATTTCAGAGTACTAAAAAAGGAAGCCTAACTGAAGAAATACTTCAAGAGAACCTCAAAATACTGAGCAAACAGGTGACAAAACATCAGGAAAACGTTCATGGTGATAAATATTAGAAGCAAGAAAAGCAATGCCCTGAAAGGCAGGAGAGCCCTAACTGCACACAGGCGGTGAAAGGCTCATGAAAGAGGAAATAGCTGTAAGTCCAAAATTACCCAGTAGAGCTCAAAGCCCCAGTTCTACAAAAGGATTAGAAAACCCCCAAAAAAATCCTTGTAATTATTGTGTATGAACCAACAGTCTGTCTGCAATCAAAGTGATAGAAAGGGAAAACAGACCAGGACTTTCTAGCATTAAAAAAATGACTGCAGAGGTGTGTGATAGATGTCTTCATAAGCTATAACATGAAATAGTTAATCTTAGATGGAAGGTTTAAAGTAAAGAAATGGCAGAAGTTAATCACACCTACTGTAGTTAAATGTTGTTATTAATTGCCTCAAGATTGGTGCAGATAGGAACACTTTTACCTAAGTTCAAAAAGTCTCTAGACAAACTCAAGGAAGAAAAACCCCACCTTGTGCTTATTGAACTCAAACGTGACTCTCATTAGCCTGAGGAAAGCCAGAGAATGTAATGACATCTTGGAAAGAAAGTGAAAAAAGTTATGCAAAATAATACAATAACCACTACCTTAATGACAATACAAAGCAAAGAAATTTAAGCTTAAAAAAAATGGACAGAGTAACACCAGAAGATGTTGTGATGTAACATATGTTTACAAAACATATTAAAATATATTAAAGACATTATAACTGAGAGGCATAGTCAAACTCTGTATCTGTTTTCAAGGTGATCAGCTCTGTCAAGAAAGTTGTTTTCTTTCTCAAAGAAGATTTCAGTAGCATTCATTTAGTGAGATAAGATCTTCACTACCTTAATTTGCTCTGCTTTTAAAACTATAACTGCAGCAGCAACGTAGTGAAGCATAGATTATGTCCTCTAATTTCCTAAAAAGAATAAACAATAGTTACAGCAAAATGTCAGGAATTTTGGAGAAAGCTGTTTGAAGTACAGATTGTTTTATCAGTTCCCACTCATTTAAGCCATTAGGATCCTTAGGAATACAGATGGGTTCAGCAGTCCATGAAGGTTACCAGAACACCCCCACAGATGAACACTTGAAACAATGAAAACCAAACATCACCTTCTTAAACTCTTATCCTGTTAAAGCAATAGGGAACCATGCCAGAATTTAAGGCATGGAGAGTTGGTACCTAAGGAATTTTGGGTTAGTATTTTCCTTTCTTTTACTTGACATTCCTTCTTTTAGCTCCTGTTCCAGAGACAGGGCTCTAAATTAGGCTGATCTTTGGTGTGATCCAGCACAGGTGCTCCCATACTGCACAGTCAGTTTTCAGGTTTTTAACCATCTTATTGCACAGTCTTCCTATTAACAAGCAAAAAACCACCACCCCCAACCCCCACACTGTCAATGATATTATTTTGCAAGGATAATATCTCACCACTTAAGATAAAGAAACGGAGAAGGGAGGAAAACAGGCGTTATTTTCCTTAAAACCACATCATAGCTGAAATGCTGCCAAGTATCCTTTTAATTTCTTTTATTGTTAACATTATATTCCCTCTTTCTGTTCCTTTGTCTTTAAATCTTCTCTAAAACCCTGCTTTGGATATCCTAGTGCATAAGGATATCTCCATGAATAGGGTTTCTGTACCTGCTGTGAGCACTGAAGCTGTACCAGGTAACCCTTGCAAGGCACTTTAATTTGGGTTTCATATGTGAAGGGAGGGTCAGGCTGTTAAAATCAGTGGGTGATACTTTTTTTCCTGTATAAAATATGAAAGTGGACAAAGATTAATCAGTGCCATGTCACGAGTGCTGACAAACATTCATTAATAAAATCAGCAAGCACTTTAGAAACACTTTATATATTCTAAATGGAGCACAGCAGCATATCCAAAGGATACCAAGAGGCCGAGGGACTGCCACTCAATTGTCCTGCATGCAGTATTTTGCACTTACTAGTAAAGAATTGCACACCAAATCCCCAGCTCTGTATTGGAATTCAATATTTCCATCCTACCATTCTGTATACAGGCCTGTGTGGGTACTGTAAACAGAGAATCAAAGAGAACTCTGAGATTGGTTTCCCGAATGGGTGAGGCAGGGCAGCAAAAATCTCCAGTGGTAGAGATGATATTTTCAGAAATAATACAGTTATGTATTCTGGTGTTCTGCAACAGGTCCAAATACACACACTCACTGAAATTAAAGTAATTCATCACATTGATCTAAATGACAGTGACGAATCAAAGAAAAAAGAAATCCTTACATCTTCCTGGAAAGAGCAACAAAGCAGAACAGAAATTACTTCTAAATATAAAGCATTGATCAATATGATTTGTGGGAGACTAATCTACTTGACTGCCTAGTCTAGATTTCCGTTTGTATTTAAGAGGAAACTCTTCTGGCCTGCACATACACAAAGTGCAGTTATAGGCTAGAGGCTGTCATCATATTTTTTAGAGCAAAGAATGTTAACATTCAGGTGCGTTTTAAAGTGAAAAGAACAATTTTAACAATATACTCCCAGGGAAGAATGCTAATCACCTCTTCAAAAAGGATAGGCAGGTCCTGGAACCAGTCTGATAACAGCCAATAAATATAGTTTATCCTTCATATTTAGATGATATTCTTGACACTTCTGAAACCTGCCTTTCAGGAATCTTCCCACCTTCTTTCTCACAGAGCAGAAGCAGACAGTGACATGAAAAATTTTGAACTAAGACATACAAGTTCCATCAATGCCCCATGCATTTCTTTGTGGTGAATTTTATTTCTTTTAGTGATAAAAAATCAGGTAAAAGATGTCTCCTTTTCTGTACATACTTGCATATAAAATATGTGCAGAGAGTACCTTGGCCAGCCTGGATATCTGAGCATCCACAGGACTGTTAGTCCACAGAACAGACAATTGATTATTGTGAGAGGAATGAAGTATCTCAGTGCTGTATGGATTTAGTAATGACACAGATAGAGAGGCATAATCACCAGATGACAACAGATTTTCATCAAATCCCATAGTGTAACCCACTGAAATTTCCCCATTTTCAATTGAAAGGAAGGCAATTATCCATTACGGATTTGGGGAAGGTAATTTTATATGTAAACGACATTTAATGAAACATTAATTTCTTCTGCCTGAAACAATGCTACCAACACATAAGAAAACTGTGCCAGCTAAATCTAAGACAAAAATCTGTGCTTTGCATTTAAGAAGAGTGAAGAAAAAAGGCCCATTTTTACTGTGAATCAAATCTCATTAAGAGTTATTAAGCTGTTTACATTTGGAAAATAAATAGTGAATTTTTATACATGTAGCTCATAGTATTGCTTCATCACTTACTCAATTGCTTATTACAATTTGGATGCAGACTGCTGAGATTCAACAAAAATTTGAATATGACCCCTGTTACCACGGTCTCTGCATCAGTTCTGCGAGGAAAGGGGAACTTTGGCCTGGAATTCCCAACAAGAAGTTTTAGATCATTTTCAATTTGACCAGAAAGCTTGAGACATTCAGTTGTTGCCCCCCCGCTTTTTTTTTTTTCTCTAAAATGCAGATTAGCCAGAAGGAAAATGTGTGTGTGTGATTTAAGGAAGCTACGCTGGCAATGCACAAAATACAAAAGATTTTGCAATATCCAGTGTTCCCTTTCAGCATTAAGTATAATGTATTGGTTTCAGAACTGCCTATAACACTGGTAGGCTATTTTAAAATTAATTTTGACAGTGTCCTACGTTGCAAGTGAGAAGTAAAACTAAGTTTTTGCCTTGGAAAATTTGCGTTTCTAGCTACTGAGGCAGGAACTAAATGAGGTAGTTATACAAACCATTTTTTAATCCTCAAATTAAAAATATCGAACTGATTGTTCATTCTGTTGCAAACCAAGATTCAACCATCAATAATAAAGCAGAAAAAAATTAAAATTTTCTTAGAATCTGATAGCTTAAATGTGACTTGGGGTTTCCTGGAATCTCGTTGGGCCCCGTATCTTGGCTTGTAAGGCGCTGATATTTTGTTCACTGCCTCATCAGAAGTAAATATTCCTGTGCTTGCTCTTCCACTTTTAAATATTTATACATATGTTTCTTTTCACAAACTTGGAATATTTCTACCAGTGACAGCAGTGAGACTACTGACATATGGTTAGAGAAAAAGAAGCCTGTTTTTTTAACTCAAGGTATTAGCTGGTCAAATAGTTTTAGTTATAAATGATTTACAGGGCTGTTACCATCAGCAGATAACTCTGCCACATCTTCCTGAGAATAGCCTGCACAGTGACATCCACGTACCTTAAAAGCTCCAAAAGGATGCTGTGCCATGACCCTGGTGCTGTGAGTAATGCAGAGGATTTATTGGCTCTCTGTGGATTCCCAGGTGGATTGTAGGCCAGTGACCTGTGAGGAGATCATCACCTTGTGCCTCTCAGTTCCTTTAGAGCAGAAACTGTCAAAAACACTCTTTCTCTTACAGAATGCTATGTGTAAGAAATGCTGAGGGCATTAGATTCCCACTGACTTGCTGATCCATTAAAAAATTATCATCTATCACAATTCTATTTCTTGCAATGGTTTTTCTGTTTCAAAGAACCCCCCAAAGAAGCTTGGGTTTTTTATGTACGCTTCAAATCCCTGTGCTGTGCTTACTGGAGAATCAAAAGGCCCTATCTACCCTTGTATTGTGGCAAAGAAGGAGATGATCATATTGTCCTTCCCCAAGAAGCTATTAATAGCTATGTTTTACAACCCAGATTTCAAAGCCACCCCCCTCCAAAGCAAACTTTCAAGCATGACCTTTAATTCTCCCTATATCAGGAGCAAAAGACCTTTCCAGAAATATTTAGCCCAATGGCACTCATTTTGTATTAGCCCTTGCTCACTCGAGCTTCTTGAATACGTCTGGAGGGTCCTTAAACAAGTTTTTTGACACTATTGATGGAACCTTTCCGACAGCTCATTAGGCGAATTCATGAGCTTTCCCAAACTTGCCTAGAGACTCGTGTTCATTCAGAGTTCAGTGTTAGCTAACAGATTGCTGCAGCTCTAATTAAAATGTGAAGTCATTCTAAGCACACAACCTTTGGCAAATCAAATGCGCCAACTGATTAAAAAAAAAATTGTTTCAGTTGTAAGAATAGTTTGCCAAAATCTTATGCTTGTTCCTAATGGAAATGAGCAACAAATTTATATCCCACAGTAGCTAAAAGCTGAGTGGAAAAAAGGCCACTTTAGATAGTGACAACATACGAAAGACACTCCTTGTTGTGGTGAAGAGATTATTAAAACACATTTTTAATACAAACTGTCATGATCTCTGGATGGAATTTCTAATGAAACACACATTTTAGCCTTCTGATAATATCATTGTTGTTAAAAGTGTTTTAATGACATCCCAAAGTACAGTAAGAATTACAATGCTTCACAGGGAAGTGATTTCCAAACCCAAAATTGAGGTCAAAGGCCACAAACATTCTCATTAATACCAAATATTTCTCTTCATATGATTTCAATGTAACTTATAGCTGTTCATCTCATACCCGCTATAAGCAGGGGAGTAATTTCACTATATATTAGCTTAAATTGAGATGGTAGTTTTGCAAATATTTGTTGCCCTAAAGAGGTTGAAAGAAACAAAGAGAATACCAACAGTTTTCAGGAAAGGTTTACACACTGTAGGAGAGGGCAATGTAGTTATTATTGAGACCAAGCTCATGTTCACTCCTTGAGGGCCAAGCTCACTTGCATTTCCAAATAGCATACTGGGAGACACATATGGCAAAAATAAATCATTGTGTAGAATTCTGTATGGGTACTTCACTATTAGAAAAAATATCAAGAGCATTTATATTAAAAAAATAACCTCCATAAAAATGTACATAGAAACAGGCACAATAGAGAAAAAAAATATGAACAATGAACAAAAATATTGGAATATTCTCTTCAGAGGCTCTATAGAAATCCACAGAAACTCACCTGTCTCATGGGCTACCTTTAAAACAGCATGAACCTGAAATCTGTCTCGTGCACTGATTTAGCTGTTGAGGAAATACATGCACATGACTGATTCATTCTCGCAAAGTGCAAGTCCTATTAAGAAAGCAGATACATCACTGCAAACTTCCACATTTGTCAGAAAAAGTGCAAAAAATGTGCCACATAATTTAGAACACACAACATTTTGTTTCTAGCATAAGAATAATTTATAGTTTATGGTCTTCCTTCACTGTTTCTCTGCTTCTTTTTGCTTCCTTCAACAACAGAAGAGACTAATGTGACTGGTGCTGTCAGAAAGCAGCAGAATTTAGTCACTTTCTGCACCACTGGCTCCCTCTCTTAAGGACTCAATGAATTAGGGTCTCATCAGCTTACAAATATGAGGATGCAGAGGGTGACCAATGATGCATCACCCAAGGCCTGCAGCAGCATTTATTAGCAGCTGATGTGGAGAAGAATTTTGCCTTATCCCAGCACTAAGGAAATCTACAGGATTAGACTTGTGTGTCTCACTTGCAAAGGCTCATAGACAAAGTTCTCTCTCTTATGTGTTAATGAATACAACGTAAAGCAGATTTTCCCTTCCAAAAGTTCATGTTACAGCAACTTCCAGATGAGAGCTGCTCTTACACAGCTAATGCATGGCAAAAACAGCAGCTGTTCAGCAGTACATGCTGCAAATAACTCATGAAATCCATATTCTTAGTCTCACATCCAGTGAACAAGCTCACAAAGAAATTTTGCCTGAATAAAGTTTCACTCTCTCTGAATTGATGGCGTGAAACACATTGATCCTCAGACTTTTAAGCAGATGCTTAAATTTCAGTGTGGCACTAAAATACATGGACTTCAATGGGACATAACGGAGGCTGCAGCCAGGAAAACTGCTCTGAGTGAACAAGGAGAATCAGTCCTGGAAGAAATGAGTGCAACAGCATTCACCAGCGTGGGCACAACACTAACTGCATTTCTGTCTGCACTCTCAAGCTGGTGACTCCTTTGCTATCTGACTTGTTAAAATAAGATGAGGGAGAAGTGACTGTTCTCAGGACAAAATTTGTGAATCAGAATTTCTCCACTGACGAAAACAGGTTTGAGAGGCTTCATGACTGAGTGTCAGCATGTAAATGAGTTACTGATGGCCTGGCCCAACTCTAACTACTGCTAGTGCCTTTCATAGATAGATATTACTCCTCTGTTTGTGTATAAATGCTTCACTTAAAAATTAAACAAAAAATAAAACTCATTAAATTTTCTGGTCGATAGTGTTAACATTCCCTCCTCTGTCTGCCTTCCCTTCTTTTTAGGATCTCCTATGAAAATGCAAATCTATGTAAAACTGTGTATTCTGAAAATATGCTCCACTGGGTGTTTAACCATCCTGCCTTTGCAGCTCTAAAACTCTGTGACTCGTCAGCATATTCTTTCTGCATTGAACTCAGTGATGTTCCTCACCTCAGCAAATATTTTATTTTTCTCCAGTGCCAGAAAATAGGTAAGAATAACAATAAGTTTAAAATATTTTCAGTACAAGTGGCCTTTTATCTCCCACCTCTTTCCTTGTATTCTTTTACATGTGTTATATAATCAAGAGACTAAGTCTTCTACTCCTGTAAATAAACATTTCTGCATTTATTTTTCTGAAGGTACTTTTCAGGGTCTCACATTGGTTTTTCTGGAATAGTATTTCAATTAATCTTTGTAAACACTAGAGAAAATGGGTTTGAGATGTTTGATTTCTTTTCATCCCTGTACTGCCCTTCACTTCTTGAGAGCTTTCATATGTTCACACAGAACAGAGAGGGGCTACAAGGATAAAATTTCATTCAGGCAGCTGCTGATGAGCTGCATGACAATGAAATTGCTGTACTCTCCCTGCACATCTCTCAAAGGCCCTTCTTGCATTGCTCTTACATAACCCATGTCCTTCTTTTCTGAAACTTTTGACTTGGATTCTACTTCTGGTGAACCACAGGGATGGCAGGGCAGTAAGGACGCAGATTCACGTTTGTTTCACCTGCCATCAGAGAAAATTCTCCATTACTGTCAAAAAGGCTTTGTTCAGATCTCAGGTGTGTAAGACAAGAGGGAAACAGAATTTCAGTGCATGTCACTGTGAGTGAGTGTGCAGTTCTGGGAGGAACTGGATGGATTCGAGGGAAAGGTTGGATAATATATGGAAGGACCATGTTTAACTGCAGTTCATGTCTGCTGCCAGGGGCCCAACTGAGGACTTGGATACCCCCATGCATTCAAAATACTTGGGACCACAGACCTTGCTGAAGCTACTTCATCCCAGATTCAGCAGAAGCAGAATTCCTCAGGATTTCTGTGCCTTTACAAGCAGAAAATCCTGGTCCCACGGTCCCAGTAATGAATCCCTGGCTGTGGCACCAGTTCTGTAAACATTTGCTGATTCACCAGATTGGACAGGCCCTTTCAAACCCCTTCACTCTGACTGGAAGGACTGATGAAAACACTGCCTGCCCTCCAGATTCTCTGCTCTTCAGAGCTGTCCCTAGGCATGTCTAACCTTATTTTAGGGTGAGAGCTGGGGCAGGGAATCCGATAAACTACATCTAATAGGGTACCTGACCCTTAGAGCTGCAAATGCTCTCCTTCCTTTTCCCTCTTTCTTTTATTTTTAAAAAGTTCACAGGAACATTTATTCCAGCCTCTGAACATAATCACTGAGTTTCATAAAGAACAAGATTCCCACAAGGCCTCATAAAAGTTATTCTCGGTATTACAGTTCTACTTCAAACGGGAAAAAAAGCCATTTTACAATAACCTTGCTGTCACAGAGTGCTTACAGCCAGGGTGTTCACTGGGAATAATCCATAATAAAAAGGAACCCTTTGGGACTGTCTGTCCAATTGCCACATATAAAACAAAGCAGAAAATAAAGTGTTGGATGTTTAGCTGTACCTCCAGCTACCGACACCCGCAGTGTCAAAAATAAGGGAAGGAATAAAAAGATAGGCTAATTAGATAGCAGCATCTGAAGTGCTGCTCTGGGTGGGTTTGATTTGCTTTACAGCGCATCTTTTAGTTCCAATTTCTTCTTTCTTTTTTTTTTTTGGTGCCTTTTTTCGGTTTCGTGGGATTTTTTTGTTTGTTTGTTTTATGGGGTTTTTTTTTGTCTCAAGCTATCACTATTTCCAATGCACTCTGAACAACTTTGCACTAATACAGATCCTTTGAGATCCACGTGGACTGGAATTTGGCATGTGCAAATGCTGGGCAGGTGGTGGGGAGCAGGGGAGAGGGACCTAAAGACCAAAGTGAAGGAGTCCAAATTAACCCCCGCAGTTCCATTCCTCTCAAATTTGATGGCTGTTGTACCCCTGGAGAGAAATACTAAAAAAATGCCAAAATTGGAATTTTATTTCAATTTTGTGCATTCTTAAGGTAGGTACATATGTAAAGACATGGGTGGTTAAGGCATGAATCTCCAAAAGTCAAATCCATAGAGGACACAGAGGAGAAATCCATAAAACAATATTAATTTTTTTTCACATCAGCTGGCAGCTTCATCTTAGGTCCACCTCATTCTGACATTGCATTTTGCTCTTAGAACCACGTGTTTTTATTAACTACATAATAGGATGCCCCTCTCCTGCTAGTGGGTATCTGCCTCCTGTGAACCTTTATGGCTTGCCCACTTATACCTTCTCTGTGAGCTCATCAATAGTGAGCAGCTATTGTGGCACATGGCTAAACCACATTCTATTAATTATCATATTCCATAAACTTCTTCCAGTGCTAAATGCATTTTGTGTGTACATCCGGAAAGCTCTGTGCTCTGGGAGTTTCTCAGCAAGCACCTGATCTGCAGAGGATCAATCTGATGCCAGAATAACTAGCACTGAACCCGAGACTTTTCTTCGCCACAGACTTTAAAGTCATGAGACCAAGCCTAGGGTATGCAATTCAACAGGGATTATTTCATTATTATTAGGAACCATCAGGATGGCACTGCTAGGGAGACAGGAAGAAATATAAGCCTAAACCAAGCCTTTGGAAAGATGTGAAATGCACATATCTTTAACTCTTAACACATTTATATTTCTTACATGGAGGTGCTGCTTCACCCCTTCATTGTGAAAAGGCCAGCACATCAAAAAGAGGTATTTTATGCAGTCCATTGCTTAAATGAAAGATGGAGCTTGTTTATTATGGTTGTACAATTACCACAGATCAAATTTAGAGTGCATTCAGTCAGTTTACATGCTTGTTTATCCCAATCATATTCAGATAAATCAAAAAGATGAGGTTTTTTCTTCCTATTTTATTCTTATTTCAATTTAAAATTAATAATCTAGAATTGTGATATTTATCCTGAAGCACTCATATAAAGGGAGAGAAATTTGTATAAGGAACAAACATCTCACAAAAGGAAAACTTTTCATCAGTCATACACTAAGAATTAATTTCATCAGTAGTCTTGACTAAAACAGAGATCTACTTCAAGAACATTAATCTACCTTCTCACCACAGATTTTTTTTTCAACAAAGGTTCCTTGATAGAACAAAGGTCTTTACCCCTTTCTAAATATGCAGTATTTAAGCATTAATAAGAAATCCTTAATGCCTTCCTTCTCTCCCCCCTCCTCGAACACCAAAATTACAATGCTAACTACTTGTTTCACCTTTATTAGCAATTTAATTCTTTAAAGTGATATCACAGTTTCAGTGAAACCACTGTGACAAGGATTTTCTTCTGATTATTCAAAGTTTGACTACAAATGCTGAACATTAACCACAGCACCTGAATTCAGAATATCTGTATCAAAAAGACTGGAGTAGAGCTTTCCCCACAAGATAACCCATGTAACTGCAGCTGAGCAATTACTCTCAGTTTTGTCCATTTTGTCAAGGAGTCCTCTTCTAATTGCAACCCAAATATAAAACTACACAATTTCACTGGCTGCAGAAAAGTTGCTTGTCATTTATACCCATGTGTTTGCTCTGTCATCACTGTAGTTATTACTCATATACAAGAAGAAATCTTTCCACTAAAGATCTTTATTTCTCTCTTAAAGTACAAAATTCTATGCACCAATGGCCATCATCAAATGCTGTAAGGTCATGAATTTGCTGGACACCTTTTTCCCCTTGACATTTTCCAGGCTCTGTGGTTAATCTTCCTTTAGATGTTTTAAATATTTCTGCTGGACACACCCTCATTTCAACACAGGCCAGCTTGAAGTTGACACCTGACAGTTACTGTACCAAGTAGAAATAAAAAGAAGTCACCAATATTTCCCACTCTTATGTTCCAGGTTCTTCCTGGAGTAGGGCTGACTTAGTATCTGTTTCAAACAGGAGGAATCTTAGCTTCCTTGGAATCATCTGGAAAACGTTTCAAACCTTCCAGCAAAGCAAATGCACAGTAGACTCACTACTGCTGAATCAGAGGGAGATTTCGTTCATCTCTGAGTGAACAGAATCCAGATCAGGATGCAAAAAGAAGCAAGAAGGAAAAAATTTCTTTATTGTCCCTGGGCCTATCCACTTATTCCTACTAATCAGATGCTATTAAAATTTAAAATTATTTTTCACAAATTCTAATTTTTGTTCAAATTCTGAATCTTTTTCTATCTCATTCATTTTATTAGAAATAGCTGAACAAACCTTGTCTAAATGGAAAATAACCATGTGAGGTGATGATTTCCAGAAATACAGAAATTCCTCAAGCGCTGTGTAATTTAATCTTCAGAATAAAAATTACCTTTATTTCCATATTTCAAGATGGTGTAATAGAATGCATATTTCCATGAGCATTATGCTTTAAAAAGAAACTAAGTGCATTGATGAATATGCTTTTCATTCTTTTTAATAATCAGATTATGATCACACAAGCAGCTTCAGAGTTTGAATGGCAATGTAATAATTCATCCATGGCACTGTCGATGACACTTGGCTTTTGGCCTCATGCTTAAACCCTGTTAGCTATAAATTATTATTTTATAATTCATGCCTTGTTGCTTCAGAAAGAAATTATTAAAGCATAATAACTGTAAAATTGCATTTGACTGCTGGTTTTAATTCACTCAGTTAAGTATTTTTAGCACCCTTCCAATTAATGCTTGGATCAAAAAATTAAGTAAGGGGATAATATGTACTTGAGAATTTTTGATAGTCACCACCATTGCCTTCTTAAGAGACCAGAGAACTATACAATAGAGAGAAATACGAGACAGGATTTATGGCAGTTCTACAGAAAAAAAAAAATCACTGCCTATAATAGACATTTCTAGCACTGAATAAACATCAGCTAAAAAATGATATTTAACAGTCTGCTACAGCTTTCTATAGAAAGATTTTCTTGCTGCTTGAGAAAGGAAGACTGTCAGAAAACTGTTAACTTCACAATATGTCTGACCATATCAAGTAAGAAAACAAAAAATCAAACTTTCTGTGAAAACATTTACATTAGAGAAGCCTTGCAAAGTACCTCGGGTTGCTTAGTATGAGTAAAACATTTCAAATCATTATCAGCAGTGATTTACACCTGTAGGAGATGCTGTCCTAGTGGGCCATATCTGCCATTTGGAGAATTGCTACTTTAGAAACAACATTCCATGGACAAAAGTGGAATGACTACATATAAGCAGGAAGAGCTTACAATCTTTACAGATAAGGAACAAGAAAT
This sequence comes from Aleadryas rufinucha, assembly GCA_013397815.1. Classification (NCBI taxonomy): domain Eukaryota; kingdom Metazoa; phylum Chordata; class Aves; order Passeriformes; genus Aleadryas; species Aleadryas rufinucha. The sequence continues at coordinate 2,009,034 of VZTH01002840.1, forward strand.
TACACCTGAACCCATTTTTTATGGATATGCCTATGAAAGTGATGCTCTGAAGCTCCTACTTGGGTGTCAGGGTGATGAGAAGCCAGATTTCCACAAGAACCTGTTCAGTACTCAAAAACTCTTTAGTTAAGGAGCACAGAATAACAGAGGAACTTTTCCAGACATGGATGAACAGAGTGTCCTGCTCTTCTTGGCCTTTCACTTTAGGAATTAAGCACAAGAGACCAGCAGACTGCCTTCAAACTTCTACATTTCAGTGAATTTTTCCTCTTGGAAGACATAGTGCTGCTTATGGATTTTTGTTTTTCACAGCATGCCCATGTTCTTTTCTCTTTCAGCAGGAGTTAAAAAAGTTTAACATTATTTCAAGCTGTCCGACTCTTTCTTCCTCAATTATGTTATCAAATTATTGCAGCTATCAGCAAAGAAACTGTGAAATAAAAATAATTTGGTTGTTCTGCACACAATGTTTTCAAAAGACAGTCAGTTTGCAGCAGTATCTCTACCATATTTTGCACCTCTGCCTAGGAAATCTTGCTACTGCAGGTGACAGTGACATATTAAACCTGAGAATCCGCTAAGATCAGAGTGAAAATTAAATGAAAAACATGGCAGACCTGCAACTGCAAGCAAACAGAAATCATTTGCCCAGTGTTTGACAAAGTCTTCCCACTCTCCAGCCATATTAACATGATTTAGCAAGGCAGCTGCACACTCAGGTGTAGACTCTGTAGAACAAGGCACCATCCTTCTCATTCAGAGGGTTTGGATCAATGAATGTCCTTCTCCAAATCTGAACTGGAATAAGTCCTAAGCAAAATTAAGTAATTCTGTATAAAAGCATGTTGTGTTGTTTAGGTGGCAAAGGAGAATGTTGAGTCTGAATAATAAGTTATTTAACAGAAAATTGGAATTTAACAATTAAACAAAGATCAGAAGCACAGAATAGGGAGGAGTAGAACCATCCTTCTGTGTGTGGGGCTGATCATGAACTCATCCTAACAAATTTCCAAGTACTCATATTTTATTCCAAACTTTTTACAGGTTTGGTTACACCCCTACAGATGTTCATCTTTATTCCTTACACTGTTGATATATTATCAAACAGAAGGCATAGAAAAATATAAACCCATTTTTTAAAACTTTTTCAATCAGCATTTAAGAAAAAGAAATCTCCTGCCCCCCCAAAAAAAGCCCAAACCAAACAAAAGAAGATGCAACAAGCAACCTCCCCCCAAAATGAAACAGAACGCAACCCACAAAAAACAAGAAACAAACAAGAACATATAAAAAAGAACTCCACAAATTTTGTATCCTGGAGAATACAAAGGGCCTTCTATTAAAACACATATGTATTTTTTCTGGGAGAATTTGACAATTGCTCTTTAAGTAAAATTTTCTTTCAAGCTAAGTTAAAGGATTTAGGTAGGAAATATCCATATAGGAGCTATGCAGTCCTATAATGAATGCAACTAGACTCACAGCATTGTTTCGTGTCTCAGATCATGATATGTCAAATAACTTCCTGTTATTCCAGCATCACTTCTTATTCTGCAGAATGCTGGGGTTTCATTAATCATGCTGAAGTGCAGCAATTATTTTTGAAATGTCTCCTGTGCAGTAAAATTGTTTTTTACTCCAACTTGCTATTTTCTTCTCTTACGCTTAAACTATTTTCTATTTTCACACTTGGAGCTTTGCCTTCATTTTCATAGCCTTTGCCAGTCTTTGTTCACAATGGCAAAGCAGCCTCATCACTTCCCCCATTACAGCTCTGACACTGAGCCATCATTCATGTCACAGCATCCTGAGTTTATTTACACATAATTGTACCATATCAGGGTCTCCATCATCCTAAAACAGTGGTTTCAACACAATCACACACAGCTGATAATGGTCATATCCAGAGGATTTCCCCCCTATTTCACAGCACAAACTTCCTTTTTGCAGCTGACTGCAACCATTCAGGGCAATATCAAGGTTTCTGCCTCACACATGAGTAGTGTCTTGATTCTTCTTCTCATCAAAGCATGAAATAAAATTCTATCTATGCAACCTATCACCACGAGGTGCTTGCAGCTGACTCATAAATGATTGTGCTGGAATGTGAATATGACAAACATCAGACAATCCCCAGGAAATGACCTGTGTTATAACACAAGGATATCAGAGTCCTACATCTGCAGCAGGACCACTGACTTCACTAAGGGTGTCTATTCTCTTTTCTCTCTATTCATTCAATTCACATAACAGTATGATGAGAACTGACTCACAAAACTACTTTTGGGAAAATTGGAAGCCTGAATTGAACAGCACTTCCACATCAGAAGAGATCAAGTGCTACTCTGGCTGTAGAGGGTTGTGCTAGTTGTGTAGAAAAATGCAGGCAGCAAAGGTTTTGAATTGGAACAGGAAAGAGGAGAATCCCAGCTCCTGAGTTTGCAGATCAAGGTCATTGTGGCACAGCACATTGCAGGATAATAGAAAACATGTAAGAATTTGAGTTCAACTTAATTGGACTATAGATCTTCTCAGGCGTGATCTCTCCCACTGCATCTACTCCCTCTGGACTGCCTGGATCCAGGGACACAGAGAATTTCTTAAGTTTTGTAATTATAAGGGAGCTTGAATGATCGTATCATCACTAACCTCCCCACCCCTAGCCTCACCAAAGCAACCTGATTAAAGCAAACACACTCCAATTATCCATGGAAGAGAGCAAACACACTCCTATTATCTGTGGAAGAGAGCATCACACGGCAATGGCATCAAGAGTATCTAAGTCCTGATGCCATTTTAAAATTACCTGGTCCTTAAAATGTCTAAAATGGAGTGTACAAGACAAAAAAAAAAAGTAAAAAACAATTCTCTGTCACTGTAAGCTCATTGAAACTCTCTGTACCTACTGAACAGTGAACCAGCAATTATCTTTCTATTATCATTAATTTGCATATATATATATAATTACCATTTCTAACTACTTAATGAATTAGCTTAGTAATATACTCTAGAATTTTTCAAACACAAGGAACTGTCCTTCCTTTACACAAGAACCAAACACAGTCACAGTTTCTGCCTGGGACAGGAATCTTTGGTGTCTGTTTTACATTGAGGTGCAACAAATGAGATGATAATCAGAATATCATCTCACTAAATGCATCCAGAGTTAGTTTGGTGGTTTACTGTATCATCGTCCTTTTCAGTGCCTTGTGCTTTCCAAATAACACATAATTTGACAATTACAGGAATTACATCCAAGTCCTTTTTGCCTTTCTGAAAGTTATCAGGCATATAGATTGCAATTCTAAAAGTCACTTAACTTATGCAGATATTAAAGTGCAAGTACATTCCATAATGTAAAATATGTGAAAAAATACAAATCTGACAAATCAAAAGTCAATAAAAAATTAAAAATAAGGATTGACCATTGATGCAGAGTGTGGAAGGATGTAATGTTTCTTTGATGCTCCTCAGGTAAAAATGGATCTGTGGAAACAGGAATGTGAGTTGAGGGGTAAGGGAAAAAGCCACTGCTTTTAATAAGGGGACTAAATTGTGTTTGTATCACTGAAAAGTGTGATTGCATTGGAGAATGTAGAGATACTTATTTAGGAAGAAGAAAAGGAGGTTAATGAAGATGTGGGATGAGGATATTGTGGTGTTGCTCAGCTCTGGTGGCAGCCCAGCAGCTCTGTTGCAATCACAACACTTTGCAGCCAGCATTGCATTCCTGCACCAGCTGCTTCTGAATCCTGGAGCAATAAACACCAAATTCACTTATCCCTCCATGCATACAGTTTTGTCCTCTTGTAAAATACCAAACACATTTTTGAGTTTTATTTCTTAGTTTTCTAACAATGTAACAATAACCAAAAGGCCAAAAATGACTTAAAGATATTAAACATATTTTAAGAAGTGTGTTGAAAAGGGAAGTAATCCTCATTGTACTCTTTTTGTCCAGTGTGTCCAATTCTCTCCTCCTCTGATAATTCTATTACCTTTTTAAAAATAAATTAATATGTTGCCAAAGAAATCAAAATTCACCATTGCAGACTGACTGAAGTTAGTTGTAGAAGACTTTTTGCAGTATTGTACTCATGTCATTATTCCTAAAATCATTGACCCGGGAATTCTCTGTTCCCTTTTTTTTGGCTTATCTACATTCCAGAGTGCAGATTAAGCCAAGCTCTCTGTCTTCTGTGACCAAAGTGCAATAAAAAGCAACAACTGAATTTGAAATATTTATTAGAAGTGTAGAGAATGAGAAGAGAAAAGCAACCAAGGGAAAAGAAGCAGCAAAAGAGCATTGGACAAGGTTACTTAAACTGCCAATTAATGTTCAAAAATAACCTCAGCAATAAGCACAAACATGACAGGGCTGACAAAGAGTAAGGCTGCAGTGTTAATGAATACTTGATATCAAGTGCAGCAGCCAGAAAGTAGCTTTTTTCCCAGGATTTCCTATATGGAACGAGGCATTTTTCCTCACTTTTCCTGAACAGACATTAAACATCCCAGGCAGAAGCACAAAGTTCAAAGGAGCCATCAGTTTCGGGTGGCCAGCCAGGGCACCGGGAGCCAGGCCTGTGCTGGAGGATGGAACAAGGCAGACAAAGCCGTGCATCCTCCTCGCTGACACAACTGACACGAGATTCTCCACAGCCTCATGCTGACAACTCTGCCCTTGCTCTGCTGCATCCCCTTGGCCCCTTGTGCCCCTTCAACACCTTTGTCTGTTTAGATGAGAAGTTCTTTGCATAGGTATTTTACAAACACACATAGGTACTTTACAAAAAAATGCAGCACTAAAAAGTACCCAGCCCAACAGAGCCTGTGGGACTCGAGGCAGAAAGTTCTGGAAAAAATGTAGAAACATCAACCCTTTTTTGAGACTGTTTCTTTGCCACTGCTGTGTGGAACTGCTCTGAAACAAATGGCTGGTGCATCCCATGGCTTTCACACACCTCACTCCTCTCCAGCTGGAATAGGAAGGAGCCAGTGCTTCCAGTGATAAACTTTTACACGGCCAACTTTAGATCTGACTTTTCTCTTAATTGTCTGCCTGATTAATTACATGCCTTTTCCCCCACCAGCATCATGTGTTTGAACACCGGGTTGAATTGTGACTTTATCTAATGAGCCATAAATACTGTCTTTTATAATATATCAGTTTCCGCCTCTGGGCTTCTGTTACCTGACACAAACTTGTCCTATTACTATTTCTGCAAAGTCCTTCACAGTTTAGAGTGCACTTTCAACAACATTTCACAAACTGTCTCCTATTTTAAATAGCTGACTTCCCTAACAGTCATATTCATAATTTAAATTCTATTTTTTAAAGAATTTCAATCACCACTCTGTTGGAATATTTTCCATATAAAAAGAGAAAATACTTAATAAGCAAAATGAGCTAATTAGAAGATAGTTGTGCTTCATTTTAGAAAAGTAACAAGTGATTTCGGATCTCTGCATTAACTTTTAAAAAGAGACTTAAATTAATGTTTCACGATTTTTTTCACCTGAAGATACAGCAAGAATTTCAAAAAGCTCAGAGACTTGTCTCTCTTTGAAATCAAAACAGGAAAAATCTTGCCCTGGGGCTCCTAAGTCACTTTTGAAAATGTGACAGTGTTGAAAAGAATACAAATTGCTTCTTAAAGAGCTTGAAGATGTTTTGATGGACACAGAGTTGGAATTAAAGACAAATAGGTTAGTGACACTTAATTTTTATCTATGAATTTGTTGTTTGGCAAACAGAAAATTTCTTGGTTAAGGATCTTTCTAAAAGCACACAAGTAAATGGATGGAGTTGATGGGAACAACCAAGAAACACAATTTCATGTATATGAGCCTCTCCCTCACTCAGAAAGACACTATTGAATCACTTTGATAATGCTTGCACTTTCATAGTGGAGTCTGGGCAATAATTCTTATTCTTGCTCTTCACATATATAACTCTTCCAAGATGTTTATATAGGAGAGATGTGCTAGGAAAGCCATGGGTCCTCAAAAGCTGTTCCCCTTTGCTTTCTGCCCAGATGAAAATAATTTTCTAATTTTCAGGAAGGACTGGGAGCTTTCCAGAGCTGCATCCTCGAAGCTTTGTTCTAAGGGAAGTTAACGACTGTTAAATATCCATTATGTGGCATATATTAAAAATTATAATTGATATATTAGATATATTAAGAATATTAAATGTTGTGTTTGTAGCTTATGGATAACATTTTTTTCCCCTGGGCACACGTCTATCACAAGTTGTATAGGCATTAAATCCAAAACCATTTCCACATTTTTGTGACACCCTTGGATCGTTCCAAGACCTGTCTGTCCCAACAGCACAATTGTGCAACACAGTGAGGTGTGCAAAAAGAGAGCTCCTCCAGGCAATCACACCCTAATCCCTCTCGAATACTTTGTGAATAAAAAGGAGTGTTAAATACAGGCATATCAATTTAAAAAAAATTATATTTGTAAAATGTAAGTCACAATATCTAAACTTGAAATTATGTTTTGTATAAAGCTATGTCATTATAGTTTTTACTCTCCATCATCCCTTACAAAAAGGCACAGCAGCCCTGTCTCCTGACATCCTGTCCAACAACATTCCACATAATCAGTGTGGCAGAATGAGTCCAACACTTGCAGTCATTCATGTTCCATATTCAAGAGCAAACTTTTAATTAGTTGAGAAGGATGACCATTTCCTTTGTCTTGATGCAAAACTAAATTTTCATAAACTGAAGTTTATTCTTCCTCTTCCATGGAATTTGTTTTTGTTTTTTAACAAAGTAATCTAATTTTATAAAAGACAACAGTAAGGGAAAGATAGAGAAATATATTATTAGATCTAATATCACAGATTCTCATATTGCAGTTAAAGCTGGTGTCCAGTTTTAAAAAAGAAAATAACATTAAAAATAAAAGGGAAAGGGTCAATCTTCATGGAAGGACTTAAGCGAAGGGTTCTATTTTGTCTCCCTACATGTTCCTAAAACTCTATGTTTATAGCAGACACCCATTAAGTTTTTCAGGGAAAAAATTCCTAAACATGATGGACAGGCTTGTGGCATGGACAAACACCAAGTACATGCCATTGGTCTCACTGTATTAATAGTTATTTCTACTCTATCTTATTTGCAGAAGATAAAGGTGAAAGCAGAAGTGACAGGGAGATAATGTCAACAAGAATGTAACCTAATTGTTTTTTCTAAGTGTGCAAAGTTAAGCAAAAGTCTCAACATCTCACCTGAACCAATAATAACACAAAATGGCTCCTCCACGTTTCAAGGATTAAAACAAACAAACAAAAAGCAATAAAAATAGAGGAAATCCATCAAAAAAATATTATTTTAGGCAATTCTACTTCTGTCCTCATTCTTAAACTTGTATTGTCTACAGCCTGATTAACAAATCTCCTCACATTCTCTGGCTCCTGAATACTCCTCTTACCACTCATGACATCCATGACTGTTTCACATGGATTTGATACACAACTTATATTTTGCATATAAACGGCAAGGCAAACCTGTAATTTTGACTACTGCTACACTGGAAATGAACAGCATGGCAATAGTAGGGAAAAGCAAATTCTCTAATGGACTACAGAGGGATAACTGGTTATTCAAAAAACTTTCTGCTCATTTTTCAGAGAGTAAGTGGGTGAATCTGGAAAGAATGAAGGGCTCTACCTCCAGGAAGAAAAAGTTCAACAAACTGCATGCAGATAATGACACACTGAGAGCCAAGGCTACAATTTTCAGAAGCATATTGAACCAAAAGCAAGGTGAAAACACCCTGTATTTAGATCTGCCATGCTGTAGGTTGGATCTGCACTCCTGCTATGCACAACATAAGTGAATTGATCTTTAAAAGTACACAGACATTAAAAGTAATGCCAGAGTATGTTTCCTTGGACAGCCACTTTTCCCATCTAGAAAAGGGAAGGAAACCATTGTATATGAAATTTAAAATGCCCTCAGTGATATGACACTTAAGACAACTTCACCACTTGCAAGTACTGCTTAGCTTTTAAGTAGAATATGAAATAAAATATTTAAATATCAGCATTTACATGAAAAATGTTTTAGCCTGCCATACTATTATTTCAACAAGAATTCAGGTATTCAGTCTCTCCCTGTCTTAGCAAACACATCCCTAAACTTTTGGGATTCTCAATATTTTAGAGGTCTCTATCTTACTACTTATGCATTCAAAACTGTCTGTGAGACTTGAGAATTTGTAAAGCAGGCTGCAGTCACAGCCTGACACAGGCTGCAGTATCTCATCACTTTTTCAGTGCTTCTGCAGCCAGGACCTCCAACAGAATGCAGGACTGCTGACAAATAAGGAGAAAATACTGACAGAACCATTTCTGCCATGGGGACATTTCACCAGAGCTGCAACATTTCTGTTTCAATAGCACATATTGTTTGCCAGGAAAAATGTGTGAAAGATGCTGTAAAAGATAAAACATATCTTAGACTGGGTGAAAGCCAAGTTCAGGTTCCTTACTTAGAGTGATTTAGAATCATGTGGATTAAATACCCTGCTGTATCTCAGCCAAAATATCGTATTCCAGATCCAAGTCAAGACTTAAATCCGCAGCCAGTCAGGACCCACAGCTTTCTCCAGCCAGTCACCACTTGTAGACCAAAACACTCAGGTTTTTTCTAGTTTTATCTAATGAAAACAAAACTACAAAGCTGCAGAATATGGTGAAAAGCAGAATAACTCAGCTTTCTCAGGAAGACCTGACATAGTCCTCTAGAAATACAAAAGCTGAAGAGATGCACCAGATGAACAGAGTTGTTTGCTGGCACAGAGAGTTCAGGCTAAGCAAAGGCCTTTGCTGGGTCAGTTTCCAGCACACAAAGCACATGAGGAAAGTGGCAAGATGAGTATTCACAGTCTGGTAGGATTCCAAAAAAATATACAGAACTTTAATACAGAAATGTGATAAGGACACTGAAGTGCGATGGCAGATCTCTCTATTTTATTCTAAATAGTTGCTAATCACAAATAAGTTCTTCAAAACGCTTGGGAGAATTTTCCTTCTAAAATTTTACTGCTGAACCTGGCCATATCACCATTAATATTCCTGCAGCTTAGGCAATGTTATGCTGTTGCTTTTTTTTACCAGTGAAAGACAAAATGCTGTGAGGGAAGAGATGTTTCCACCACTTTCTCTTCACAGGGGCCTTTCTGGGCTGCAATAAACAGATATTTTTCAAGTAATTACACTGCACAGGTACTCCAGAGTAAATTCAGAGCAAGAACCTTTCACCTATGAACACACAAGCATTGCTTTTAAATCTGTTCCCAGAGTAGTGAGGCTTAAATTCATGCATGAATTTTGCATTCCAGACTACGTACCCATCTTGAAAATTTTAGATAACACCAAAAATCCCTAGATGTTCTCCCCAAATTATGTTGCCTTTCAAAGCCATTGTGCTCAAAATGAACAGTGATTACATGTAGTTTTAAAAGATGCCTTGAACTCTGCTGAGTCAGTATTGGCTGCACACAAATTGTCCTTGAGGATTTTGATTGCTCCATAAAGTATCTCCGGGACTCTTAGGAACACTGCACACTCTCCTTGCTACCATTAAGAGAAATGATGCATTGCACACTGGATGAGAAATGCTGAAAAACTGGCTTGGATTGGAGGGGGAGATTCTTGCACGAGCCTGGAAAATTGAGCAATTTTGAAAATCCATAGTAACAAACGGTTTGTCTAAATTGAGCAATAGAAAATGCATCTGAATTGAAAACCCACACAAAGATAAAAATCCCTTCTGCATATAGAAAACAAAACAAAAAAAAAATCCCACAAGAAAATACATTACAAAGTTCTTTCCACTATTTGCTCTTCAAAAGCAAAAACTGTAACAAAATTTTAAAATCACTGTAAATATTGCTTGGATTTAAAAAAAAAAATACACACAATAAAGATACAGCTAAAGCTTAAATCAAAACTATCAACATTTTACTTAAGTTCAAGGAGAATCTGTCTTTACAATTGACAGATTCAGACACTGAAAACAAATTGGGTTTTGATTAAAAAAACATATGCTCAGAATTAAACTTGCTTTTCAGTTATTCATGAAAAGGTTTCGGGGATGGAGGGTTTAACATCTCTTCACTTGCACCCCTGTTTATAATGCATTTGTCACCTGCTATTAGATCACAGACAGATTTCAGTAACTGTAATTTCCCCAGTAATGCAATTTCCTTGTTCCTGAGTGTAACTGTATGATTTGAAAATAATTCAAATGCCTTGTAAAGCTCATCTTGAGAGTTTAAATGGGATGAACATTAATAAAATTAATAAAATGGGTTGTACATGTACAATGGGATGTTCATAATACATGCATGTAAACCTCTAAAAGAGGATATCAGTAATCAGTTTAAAAAATTCTGTGCATTAGAGCAGAATTAGAGCAGAATTGTTGATGAATAGGCCACAGAGCTAAGGAAAAAAAAAAAAAAGAGGAAAAAAAAGGAAGCTGTAAAAAATATTTGGATAAATTAAATGCATCCAAGTTGACAGGACCTGATTCAGTTCACCCAGGGATGCACAGGAAACCAGCCAATGCAATCTGTGAGTCATTAAAACTTATTTTCAAGAATTTGCTGAAGATATAAAGGGGAGTTTCTAAAGGACTGGTGAAGGGCAAACTGCATGGGTATTTCCAAAAAGAGGGAAAGGGCCTGGAAAATTACAGATCAGCCAATCTAACTCCAATGTTCAGAGAGATACCAGAACAAATCACTTAAGAGTCGATTTAAAAGCACCTACAGGATAGTAAACATGATAAAAAGCAGCTAACATGGATCGGTCAAGAACAAATCTCATCAAAACAATCCAGTTTCCTTTCATGACAGGATAATGGGTCTGGCAGATAAAGGGGAGGTAATAGAGACAATCTGTCTTGACTTTAGCACTGCACTTGATGCTGTCCCTTGGGACACTCCTGTGAGTAAACTGGGAAATTTGGGGTTGATGAAGACAAAAGAAGATGGGCACAAACCTTCATATATGTGCAGTAACCAACAGTTTGCTGTCAACCAGAAAAGCATTTTAAGCAGAGTTCTAGATGAGTCTGTCCTGGGCCCACTTCTCCACATATTTTCGATTAGTACTTCAGTGGTAGGCTGGAGCAAATACAATGTTCACTCACACGAACCAAGAGACTACATAAAATGGATTAACTGGATAGAATCCAAGGTGGATTAAAAAAAAAAAAAAAAAACCAAAAGTCAGTTGCAGTAATTTCACAAACTACTATAGTTAGGAAGATGCCCAAAACATTATTTTGCAGCAAAATAGTAGTGTAGAATAATTTTCCACAACCTTTGATTAATGCAGGGCTGCTCTGGGGACCACCAGGTACAGCTTTATGCCTTCAGGCAGAAGTCTGCATAAAAATTTGTACTTTTTCTTGCATGCTCATGTTAACCAATTTTGTTTAAAGTTTATTAAATGTTTTACTGTCCTGAAATAGCAGGACAGGAAACAGAGCAGGAGAGCAGCTTGCTTGATTTTAGAACCCTTTATAATAACTTTCTTTCCCTTCATGGTTTCTTGCAACAATACTCTAGACTAAAATGTGGTTAGATTTTCATGAACTGTATTTTTTTAAAAAAAGTAGTGATTGTGCCATACTGAAGGATAAAGCTGATATTTTATGACACAATAAAAGCCAAAAATAGAATCAATCAATTTGTATGTTGTTATTTATACAACCAGCCTGTATTGGCATAGCCTAAACTTCCATCATGTCAAAGTGAATCCAGTCCATCCAGTAATTTTTGCATTAGGTGCTCACAGGTTTAATTTTAGAATGCATTCATGCTTCATAGGTGCTCAGCTAAAACAACATTGATATTGTAATGAGAAATACATTTATCAAGACTATGTTGCTATAGTAAGCTGCTAAAATACATTGAGTCTCGAAAAGCATTATAAGCTTATTTCTCAAAAAATAAAAATAGTTGCAAGACCTACACCTACTTTTACCCCAATTTATTGTAGAACTTGAGCAAGTCAATTCAGCTTTCATTCTGTTAAAAAAAACCAAATAATTCTTCCTTCATTTACCCCCTGTGCTGAATAATTAGTTAATCTCTGTGCAATTATTTCAAATTGTATAAATGTGCTCAGTATTGTTATTAGCATAACCCAAGCCGGGTAAGATACAGGAAAAAATGCCACTGTATATGTTCTGTCATATCAAGTTGTTATGCCTTGCAGTAAACAAAAAAATAGTTGGCTTAAAGTCAGATAAAACAGGGAAAAGAGAAGCTGAATTAAGTTCTAAAAAAGGAAAACAGAGAGGGTCTAAATAGAGAAATGGAGAGATCAACACAGAACTGACAGATTGTCAGGGCAGAGGGGAAAAGCTGGCATGACCCAGTGAGCAAGACAACCACACCTCCAAGCCAAAGACAGCTCATCTGGAAACAGATCAAAACCCAGAACAAGTGTTCGGAGTGATCTCAGTCACTCCTTGAAACAGGGAATCCCTAAATCCACAAGCTTAAGCTGTTTGTAGCAAGAAAGAAACTTAAAAAAAAATTGGAATTTGCAGAACTGCGGAGATGCCTCTAGAGCAGCTGCAGAGGGATGATGAGGGCACAGAGTATGAAACATTAAAGCAAAATCCCATGCACCACGAGGTAAGGGTAAATCAAACATCATATTTCTGCATCTAACATTGTTCTTTATAAGGCTCAGCAGGTCACTGCCTTGGCCACTCTTTACTTTTCACTGCCGAAGGTGAACAGAAAGACAGGGAGAAATTAAAAGCAAATTAAATATCAAATATTTGTGAAAATGGAGAATGCTACAGATTTGGGTGCAACTTTAAAATCTCTTTCCATTAAAATGTTCTGCCAAAATGCTGGAGTGTGTTGGAGGGTGAATGGTGACAGGTGAATTTCTTGTGCACTCCCCATATTTGTTGTCATGGATTATCTTTTGCTGCAATGGCACTTATAAAACCTGGGTCTCTTGTGTCCAGGGAGCTAGGTAACATATATTTTGATTTACTGAGGCATGGTAATGTGTTCTGCTACAAAATCTTACAGTCCCTGATACAGCAAGGAAGCATCCTGCTGACTGAATTAAAAAGATCAGTAATTGTTCAGCCAGCCATGGGATGAAGAATGATCAATCACTAGAGGAGGATAGGGATTTGGAGATTGCATTGCACTACAGCAAATTAGTTTTTTAACCATTAGTGAAAACTTCCTCTTCAACATTGCCAAAGGTGGTTTTTTTCATTTTGCAATCAATAAAATGCTAGCTCTTGTTGTCTTTTTTAGCACTTGAAGTAAGCTTGTTTTAAGGTATTTGTTAATAATAAACAGTTAGAATTTCTATAGAGATTTTGTAGATTTTTCATTTCTTGTTTAATCCCTTTGACAGCTTGTGCAGGGAGAATCAGTATTGGTAAAGTTAAAAAATCCTGTTCTCTGAGGGCATGCACGAGTGACAGCAGCAGACATTTAGAAAAAAATCAACTGAAAGGGGCCTGTGGGTGACTTAAGAATAGATCAACCATCAGTGAGCTTATCCAGCTCTATGGACATTGTATTCACCCCATGCCAGGGTTGCAAAAGACCTCAGAAGGACAAGATAATGAGAGTTTAAACTGATTTAGGTTTTGAACATCCATGGAGACTCTATTAGGGCTTGTTCCTGCATTCCTGCTTTTCCTTCCTCTGGTGGCTTTGCCCTTTCCACTTATTCCTCCCATTAGGAGGATTTGAACAGAACTATAATCTGAGCTGTTTAGATGCTGCTCAATGCACTTCGAGTAAATGACCAGTCTGCATGAAGAGGAAAATCTGTATACAAAAGTATAAAGTTAGTACAATCTACAGATGTACATTATATCCTTTTTGTCCTCATAGCATAAGTCACACAGTCAAATCTCAACCAGTCCTCTCTACAGCATCCTCCAAAATGGGAAAACAAACGGCTTTTTTTCTGGCTGCCTGCTTAGTCACTGAAAGCACTTTCACCCACTCACATCTGCTAACGTGAAGTGGTTTTTTAGGTGTGGTTATCATAACTGTAATTCTCTTCAAAGCCATTTCATCTCATTTCTAACTAGTTCCTGGGCTAAACAACCAGACTTCAAAAAGCAAAGCCTCCATGAACAAAACCCTAATCCTTTCCTACATCAAAAAATCTGTGAGGTTTCATTTCCCTGCGCACACGCCTGTCTGGGCAGGCACTCCAGCAGTCATGGAGGCAATAGGATGGGTTAACGTGTTCCTATTGGCACACTGAGCATCCCTGCCTGAGTCACTGCAGCCAGAAAGGGACCACTGATTCATGCCAGAGTCATTCTCTGTGCACAGGAGAAAAGACAGAAAAGAGGTGAAGAAACTTTCCCTTTGCTCAATGATTTATGTTAAAAAATCATAAGTTAAAAGAATCACTTTTCAGATTAGGCACGGGGGTTTTCTCTTAAATTTTCTGATAAATACCAATGCACTGTTCATCTAAATAGAACAGGTTCCTGTAATAAAGTGGTGAAGTGTGTGATACCAGGCAAGACATCGTGATATCTTCTCATCTGGGACAGCCATTAATTTGTTCCTAAACCCTTTTAGGGGGGCACACTAATTAGCTACAATGCAAGTGGTTAAGTCCACAAGAACAATTGATCTTTCCTTAAAGCCTAATTCCGAGCTGATTTACACTGGTCCTATGCAGGTGATACCAGAATCAGACTGTTCATCTCCAGTATAAAAGTTACCTCTTAAGCAATAATATACTGTTAAAAATAAGAGTATAAACTGCCTAATAAATAAAGCAATAAGAAAAAGTATCAATATTCAAGAAAAGAGATACAAGGAGAATCAAAACCTAACCTGCTTATCCCTGTAATGATTTTTTTCCATAAAGTTATCTCATAGAATATCCTGAGCTGGAAGGGGCCCACAAGGACCATCAGC
>VZTH01002840.1:2034829-2301766 GCA_013397815.1 Aleadryas rufinucha
AAAAAAAGGCTGGGAAACCAAGGTTTGTGGAAACCAGAAGGAGCTTCTACTCTTATTTCACTGCAGAACAATTTGCAGCAGGTCTTTATTGTTTTCCATTTGTCTTTTATGACATGGAAGTTTACATTTTTTTGTGTTTCACACTTGTTCTTACTGATCCAGCTCTGCAGGTTTGAACATCTAGAAATAGAAGCTCTAGAAGGTACTAGAAAGAACAATACCCAGGCAGTGCCAGATAATATGACACTATTAAGACTACCAGAGAATCTGTCTTAGAAAGCCAAATTTTTAGTAAAATAAACACTTTTAGGCATAACACAACACAAACTGAAAAGATCCATGATTCTTATCCTGCTAAAGATACACAGCAAGCCTGAGATTGGTCAGGCAATATTATGCAGTTATCTCCCAGCATTAATGTTTTTGCTGCCTGTCTTGAAGTCTGACAGGTACAATTTTAGCTCTGTAAGCAGATGTCTCTTTCTGTGCATTAAGGTATATTGCCAATAATATAAAGATCCTCAGCAAATGCCTCATCAGAACTTCAAAATACATGAGTTCACCATATCTGAGAGATCCAGATGGCAACTTCTAAATTAAAGTAAACAGGAAAAAAACCTCTACCTTTATAAAATATCAGGGGTGAGTGTTGTTTAATAGCTACTTTATAATTGAAAGATTTAGTATTGAAAGCTAAGAGCCTACTCTAATGATGGCTGGTCTATGTCCAGCAGAATTCTCTAGTTATTCCATGGCCGAATGTGACTCTGCAAAGAGGAAATATCTGCATGTCCACAGTGGTGAGCCAATCTTCTGGGTTTGTCCTGCAGCTCATGCGAGGGCTCAGCTGATTTTTCAGAATGTGTAAAAGGCAATTATGTGTGATGAGATGCTACAGAGTTCCCACTGACCTACTTCTTCTTTTCAGCATCATTCAGTAATATTTAGAGAGATATCTTTTCCCTCTTATTGAACAAGAAAGGTATTAGCTCTCCTTACCAGGTCTCACTTCACTAAATTCACAGCAGTTTTCAATGAAAGAATTATTACATGAATGGAGGTGCTTAACAGACACATAACTTCTATCCACATTAACATACTTTCAGCACTCCCACTTGTGAAGCCACCCCATGCTGAGAAATGCACTGCCTGTACTACTTGTTACATCATCCCATCATTCCCTAGCCCTGAGACTAAATTAAATTATTAAATATTAAATAATTAAATTTTCCATACATAATTTTAAGCAGACAGTATGGAAGAGGAGTTTATAGAAATTAAAATGGTCAATAATCCCATGAAGAAAAATATCTCCGTTTCTCTCCAGCACTTAAGAAAAATTAATAGCATTGTTGTGCTTGTTTCTCTCTCTGATGTCAGGTAAATGAACATATTGCCAGGCTCCCACAAACAGGTATTGTCAGGTTTGCACGGCTTTGTTATTTCAAAACAATTGCCTCAAACAAGGCAAAGTGAAGATTACTCATACTCCTGCCTCCTGCTGAGCCTGATGCTTTAAGAGAGGCTTTCAGTCTTATGTAACACAAAAAAGGTGCCAACATATTCTGAAGAGCAGTAAATACCCTTTTCCTCAAATTGTTATGCAGTAAGGCATCGAGTTAGCTGGATATTTTTTATGGAACTTTACAAAACAAAGGCAAGTTTTCACAAAGCAGGTGGAAGTTCAGTACATCAAGAGTGAGTAAAAATAGAATATTTGGAGAGAAATGTCTTAGAATCTTTGCTTTTGCAGAAGCAGACACTCTTGGATATTTTGATTCTGTACTGAATTACCAATCTGAATGCTTAGTTTCAGTTAGCACAGAAAACTGAATGGAAAATGCTATTTTTCTGAAAATATCAAAGTCCATTAGGAAGAACATTGGTGGTATCAGAAAGGACTGCCCAAAAAAGGACTGCCCAAAACAATGCAATTTTGTGAGATGAAGGTTGTCCGTGTGTGTAAGGCTATTGTGATCAACATCCACAAATTGCAGCCCAAAATGGAAGGACTGAATAATCCCCAAGTATGTGCTTTGGATTACATTTACATCTAAAGTTAGAAGCTGAGCAACATTAACAGTTTAGAAGATCAAAGCATCCAAAACCTTTACTTTTTACTTGAATCTTTAAATTTGTTTTTCTTAAAAGCAATCTCTATTTAAAAATGCTGCAATTATTCTCATTGAAACCTATCTTATGAAAATATTAAGTTTAGTACACAGGAGAGAAAATGCCATGTGTTGGGCTGGGAGTTAACGCGAAAACACCAAGAGAAAACAGCAACTCGTCTTCTCAACTTTCACTTCGAAATTTTTTTTACCTCATGGCAGATTCAGCAGGGAATAATACCAAAGTTAAATTGCCTGTTGAACTTTACACAAACTTTCAAATAAATTATGAAACAGTGGTTTTGACCAGGTAAGGTTGTGTTTCCCTCTGAGTCACCTCACAGTCTTGATGATATTTTTCAGAAAGTCAAGACATTAAACACATGTTAAGCACCCTGATTTCCTTCTAAATTCAAAAGCTGTCTTCAAGATTTCACTTTCTCTGTATTTACTTTACTTTCTAATATTCCATTTCATGCAGCCAGTAGTTACAGGTAAAGTCTTTAAGTATTCCAATTAAATCATTAATGAAGATACAGCTTCTATATCCCAGCAGAGTGAAAGCATTTTTAACAGAGGTTCTGGCTCATGGCAGTTGCACAAAACTCCATCTGCTCATCTTCCTTCCCAATTAGTGGCCAGAAATGCCAAAGAATAATTCTGCCTCTTCATTTAGTTGGGTGGCAATGGCCTTTGTCCTCTTAATCAGCCAACTTGCTACCTAGGAAAATCAGAAACCTAAGTCTGAAATCCACTGAATGGTTTGGTGGAGTCAGTGCCCACCCTCCAGGCACTTCAGGGATACCAAATGTGTGAGATACAGCCCAGAGCAGTGCTGTGAATCATCATCATCACACACATACCTGTGCTTACTCAGCACTGTAATGACATAACTGATATTTTTCGCTCGGTGAAGTCAGAATGACTGAAAGTTTACTGTTGTGCTGGGAATTTTGAAAGAGAAGCTGCTAAAATAAGCAAATGATAAAATTATCCATAATAGCTGCCTTTGAATCGTGTCCACAATTCCGTCAGTTGGGCAAAACCAAACTGTAGCAAGTGATGAGCTCACACTGTCACTGACACACAGCTGGAGGGTGATGGGGCATCTGATTGGACTCCTAAGCTCCTCCAGTAATTAGCACTGCTCAGATGCTTACTTTGAAGGCTGGGATAGAGTAACATAGAATTTAAACAACTTCGTATTATGTAAGTAGGACATTTTAATTTTATATACGAAATGGACTGTACACAGCTCTCAAATTGGCATTTCCAGCTTTTAAAGGTGGAATTCTTCTTCTCCACCACCTTAGACTGCACAGAACAGAGTGGTCACAGGTCAGTGTATTCCAGCCTTAGTGGAAACACTTTCAGCTACAATGGACAATGCAATTGCTGCATCTTTTCACCCATTATTAGTTGCTTTAGATCTCCAAAAAAACCCCATATATTTGTCTAGCTCCAGTTTCATAATCACTATAGAAAAGGAGAAACTAATGCATCAAAGATAAAATGGGGATATACTCTATTCTCTTTCCTCCTGGGCAGCCAAAGCAAAGGCAGCATTTTGGATAGGGTTAGCAGATTCCATTTTTAATTTAAATTATCATGCCACAAAGCCATGAGAAAGACACTGAAGGAGTCTCAGAGCAGAACCTAAATGCAGTATGGATAGGGCAGCCATGCACAGCACCTCTCCTAACCCAGAGAAATTCAACAGAATTACCTTTCACATAGAAAATCTACATCCCTGCCTGGATTTAGTGTTCTTTCCCAGATTTTTTTTTAAGCTCCAGATGTCTGTGAGACTCCATTTGTACAACCTATAGTTATTCAAGGACTATATGAACATATGAATATCCTTACCCTTTCTTTGGACAATTGCAAAAATAAATACCAAAAATAATCCACACTTTTTCAAATTTCTGGGTGAAAAAAAAATATATATATACACACACACATATATATATATCACAGGAGAAAAACATAAACAAAGAAAACCTCAGGCAGAACACTAAACCATCAAGAAACTGTGAGAAATTTATCATCTTGTTGTCCTCAGCTTCTAGAGAATAGTAACTCGTGGGTTTCTTACATCAAGCCTGGATGTTGATGATCTTCCAGCATCTGAGGCAAACATATATTAGTGTAACCTGAATGAAATGCTGCCCAAACCCCAGATATAAATTATCTTGCCAGAGCAGAGGCCTTACTCAGAAAAAAAAAAAATCTTTTATTTAATTTAACAAAAAAAATTATCCTACTAAAATCAACCAAAGTTGCACATAAATTTATCAATGTTCTTCAATTGCACATGTCTAATATAAATGTCCTTTTCCTGATTTACAGGGTATGAAGTAGACATATAAATATTTCAAGTAATATTTGGACCAAAATACCTCAGCACTGTATTTTGATGCTGATATTACTTTCTTTAATTATGTAATATCCTGAGCTATATATTCAGCAGCTGTCCAAAATCGGGCTCTTTCCCCACTGCCATGGTATACCTCTTGCTTTAAATAAACCACCTCCCAGCCCCTTCTTCCCTCAAGGAAATCCCCCAAGCTCAAAAGTCACAAACTTTTATCTTTCCTAGTTGAAATCATACTTTTACTTAGCATGCCGTGGTGGAAGAGCAGCATCTTCTTAACTGACAATTATGGCAATACAGAAATACAGAACCTAGGACTGCTCTGCCACCTAAATCCTGCTGTTTAGGCAGAATCTCTATAATTAAGAAGAAACATCTGTCCCAGTTACAGCAGGCCACTGTCCCAACTCATCTGAAAGGCAGAGGAAGGGTCATGTTACACGCCCCAAAGGCAAAAATCTGTTACATGCAGCATCCAGGACATTCTCACCTATCATAGAAATTTTGACTGGCTGAGGGAAGTTTGTCAAGCCAGGTAGGAAATCAAAAGCAGAAAAACAAAGGGGTATTTCTAGCTCAGCAAGGGTAAACACATTTGCACACCAGAACTTCTTCTAGTGCAAACAGTTCTTAGGACTGCAGGCACATTTTCTCTGTTATTTCTATAACCAAATGCAGCTTCTGCACATACTAAGTGGATGTCAGGCTGAGAGCATTGAAAATTTCCAATAAGAAGCACTGCACAAGAGGCTGGGCTTCTTACACTCCCAGGGAAAAGCTGTAATGCACAGTATGAATTTTAGATATGGGTTCAGTATAAGGTCTCTCAGTGAGCTCATTTAGCATGCTTTATAGGGTTCAAACAATGGTTTGCCAGTAATTCCCATCTCAGTCACAATGGTAACAGTGTGGTGATCTGCTTAAGAGACAGAAATTAAAACAATTTATTGTATTAATTAGCATCTTCTCTTTTACACTGAGGTACTTGCTTCAAGTAATCTGACAATTTAATTGAGGACATCATTGATTTTAATTAACATTTTTCTTAGGAGAAAGGCTGTTACACTTGGATGGTGCTGGAAATTAGCAGTAGGGGGGAAAAAAGAAACCCTAGTCAGAGAACATTCATTTCTGGCCCCACTGCAGAGTTTTGAAATTCACAGCCTTTAACCTGTATGATTTTGATACATCAAAAATATAGGTGGAGAAGTAGTAATAAGTCATAACATCCCAGACTATTTCAGTGATAGGACTTGATCAGAATGAAGTCAACATGCCAGTCATTATCAGTCATGCAAGTCATTATCACTTAATTGGTCTGTATTCAGATCCAGAACAACTACTGTTTTCTTGCAATACTCACCAATTTACTTTTCTTTCATTGACTAGTTTTTCATAGTCTTTGAAAACCTGATACCGAGCTTAACCTTCAGATTGAAATGATTCCTTACTCCAACCCATCTGCTAATGTAAGCAAAACAATGTGCCTTAGCAAGACTATTTAAAATAATGTGTTCAATTTTTACTTGTAAAAACATCCAAAATTTGTTGGATAGTAATTTTTAGCTCTGAAAACCAAAAATTATTTAAAAATTGAAGATAAAACTTGTATTTGAAAGGACAGGAAGTCTATTTCAGTTTTTGTAACACAACAGTATATTGACCAAATCCAAGATGTCAAAAGCAGGGTCAGATCCCTTTATAGGCACTAAAACATTTTAAAAACACAGAGCAGGATAATTCCATTGCTGTTTATCATGTGCAAAGGGCCCTATCACTTCAAAGGAGTTCAGTACCAAATGAATCAGAACCAGTTCACTAAACTCTGGATAAGCAAACGCTTTTCCCCCCTATTCATTACAAAACCAGGGGAAAGGGCTAAGAAACACTCAAAGGACTCAATCTGCAGCATTATTTTTGTAGGTTTTGCACAAAAATGTCTAAAAGCATTCAGGAAGAACAACTAGAAGACCTTCTCAATTTCTTTATTTCCATTTAACAACATTCCTAATTTATCTCTCTTTTCAAACCTACATACAGTTCATGGCTACTTGTCACTTTAGACTTTCATCCTACGTAATTGAAGTCAATGAGAGATTTGAGACTAAATTTATTCCAAACACAAATTGTCCCAGTGCATGGGCAGAAACCCACAGTTCCAATCAGCTTTAGCCAGCAGATGTGAATACTCCGTACTTGTTCACATCCAAAGTTGATGGTTTTACCTTTTCTGTTATTATTTGAAGTAATAATTACTGACAGCAGGTTCCCCTGTATATCACCCAAAGCAAGCTCACTGCCCTTTAGCTATTTCCATCTGTCTTCGTGAATGAGAGACACCAAGACAGAGTTTGTTTTTAAAGGTGAGGTAAAAAAGGCTTTTGGGCATTTGAGGTCGTGGGTGGAATGCAGAGGAACTGTCTCAGGTGTCTCATGTAAACACTGTGCAGGAAATGACAAACCAAAGCCAAATGCCTTCAAATTATACTCCCCCTCCACCTTGTCCTCACTTTTCTTCTTCCATCAAACATTGTAAAATCATTGGTAAAAGTCTGAAGTATTTTTCTTTCACTTCCATTCTATCAACAATGAGAAATTTTAAGTGTTTGTTCCTTGCTTTTAAAACATAAGGTGCAAGGCAAGCACTCCACAGTGCTTCACAGCAGATACATGCTGGCTTATTGTCATAACAACATTGATTATTTTGTTGTTGACTCAGGTTATTATTCTCCTTAAAGGACATTTTTAAAGAACCCAACCTAAGGCTAATTTCAGCCTAATTACACATGAAATTAAGAGCATGAGAAACCTCTCCAGACTACTTGATTGCTCGAAGATATAAACCAGTTAAGTGCTTCTCTGGACTGGTGCATACACGAAGATATGGGAAATTATTCAGCCATTTAGAAGCTAACAAGATCTAAGCACTGTCCCATAGCTTCTTTATAAAGTACTGTTGTTTTGAACCAAAAATACAGCGTGGTCCAACACTCAGATTTCCATTAAAGTCAGTGTGATCTTACAGCACCCACAAATGCTTTATCTGAATTAATAGTGGGGGGAGGGTTCAGAACACTGGCAACACCTCTCATAACTCTAACAACTTCAGGATTTCAGAGATAGGGGTGTGGGCACAAAAAAAATGTCTTGAAAAACAAACCAGAACAATCATTTGGTTAAATAAATACGTTTGACCATATCTATTGTTATTCTTGGTAAATTTAGCCAGTGTAAAAAAATCTCTCGGGATATTTTTATGAAGAAGCATAATTGGGTTATTTATTGCACAGTAAAATTATGTGTTTTACTTCCAGAATCCATTAATAATTTTTAAAAAGCACTAGAGGAAGAATACAAGCAATAAGATAATGTTTCCATCTCTGCATCCTGCAGCTTTGAAAATAAATAACTCTTGTTGGGATTTTCTTGTGTTTGGGTGTTTTTTCAGATTTAGGTCACACATTACTCCTTTACACAAACTATCATGTATTAAAATTCTACATAACCTGTGGAAGAAACAGATCCAGGACTTTGCCAGAGTTCAAATTATAGCATGTGACGCAGCGAAACTATCCCACCATTTATAAATTTGTTTAAAGAAATTCTTTATTGAGCCTGAAATGAGAAATATACCTGAGATCCAAGTCTGGACTAACAGACTTGATCTTGGACAAATCAGATAAAGTCCTAGAGCATTTAATCTCAAGAGGCAGTGGCACTTGTAGACCCTGGAAGCTTAAGTCAGATTTAAACTAGTCCAAAGGAGAATATCCACTTACACATCAACCCACTTATCTTCTGTAAAATAGAAGCACAGTGCAAACAGGCTGCTGGATTTTTGAATTCTTTTCTAAGTTTTAAAGTTAAGAAAATGGGAAATCTTTCCACTGGAAAAAAAAACATATGTAATTTATGCAGGATGAGTAAACTCCTTCTTTCCCCAAGGCGGATAAAAGCCAGCCCCACTAAAAGGCATGAGTCAGCAGCAAACTCTGTTAGGATTCAGCAAAGCCAGAGACACCTCAAACTCCAAAACTGTGCAGCAGAATTTCACATGTTTCACTGATGCCAACAGCTTATGAGTCAGCCTCCTCCTCCTCCTCACTGGAGTCCCCCATGTCTCAGAATGACGCCTGTCACAAAAGTGCCATGGCAGACTGCCACCTGCACCTTCCCTGCTACACATCCTGAAACTGGGATACCCTCAGTGAGGTTTTGTGAAGAGGCTCTGAAACAAACATCCACACAAAGCTTAGCAGTTTGCACATTCAATTCCATGATGCACCACAGGAATCCTTCAGCCTTTCTGACCACAAACCTTGAGGGCAGCTCCCTGAAAGTCAATGCAAGAAAATGTGAGATCCAAAAACCTGCGTCCTGGAGGTGACACTCACTGGCATTATGTGGTGCAGCATTTAAACTTATAGTAAATTCTAATGAGCTTTAATACCACCACTACACCAGACAGGAAACTGGTTATGTCCTGTAGAAAAAAGCTTTGGTGTGGCTTTCCGAAGGAATCAGGAGGTATATTGTGACCTGGTTTCACAATATCTAGGATAAAGAAGCTGGATCTCAAGCTTGATTTGGCTCTCAGCAGGACCCTCAGCATTCTGTGCATTTCTAAACAAGATCTGCAAGCTTCATAACTTCACCTGTAAAATGGAGACACTCTCAACGTTTTACCCGTTCTTTCTGCCTAGTTTGTACTCCTTTTTAACAGGTATTTTCCCTTATTCTTTGTCCCATGCCCTCACACTTGGTATGCAGGTATTTTTGAGAATGTTTCAGAGTATTACACGTGTTCTATCGTCACCCTCCAAGGAGGAGTCCCACTGTAGGCTCAGTATTAAGTGCAGTGAATGATACTGAGCCAAAACCTAACCCAGACCAAGGCACGCTATATTTTGTGAGACAGGCACAGTATGTGCTGAGCTGTGCAGCTGTGAGTCACTGGTTCATCTACTGCAGGTTTTATAAAGTTCTTCTTGAGAAGAAACCATCAGGCAAAAGCTGCATTCAGAGCAGAGAGTGCAGATGGCCAATGCACCCTTCTGGCTACATCCAACTTTCTGGAACAGGAATACATCAATAACATGATGATTTGGACCAGCAGGGTTTGACCAGA
Source organism: Aleadryas rufinucha (assembly GCA_013397815.1). Classification (NCBI taxonomy): domain Eukaryota; kingdom Metazoa; phylum Chordata; class Aves; order Passeriformes; genus Aleadryas; species Aleadryas rufinucha. The sequence continues at coordinate 2,044,443 of VZTH01002840.1, forward strand.
AACAAACTGTCAGTAGTGACCAAGTTTTCAGAGCTGTCTCATCCCAAGCTGGAACCCTGCACAGAATTTCCTCTGTACCTGAAGCAGTTCAGTATCAGAGGATCTCAAGTGCTATACAGTTTATTTAAAGATGATTTTTTTCCTAACTGAATCTTGAGTGAGTCATCAATCACTGAGCTATTCTGTGCTGGTTTTCCTCTACTGCAATCTAACATTAAACTTTGTCTAACCAGTTATGACAGTTTTTGAAACATTTTTGAAATGCAGCCCCTTTTGCCTCATCTGTCTTCCTGCCACCTTCCCATTCCCTCCAGCTCTCCTCCTCCCCTGGCATCACCACTTGCATGTCTCCTCCGCAGGGGAACAAAACCAGTCTGTAATTACTGTCTGCAAGTATTTACTCACTCCCACTTCTTAATGGAACCAAATTGCTGATCTCTCCATAACCCTAAAATAGGCCTCAATCATCAGTTGAAAAAAAAAGTGTTGATTTACCAAACCATGCAGTCTCCCAACATCCAAGTGCTATCCCACACCACTTAACTCTGTGCCAACAACTTAAAAATATTTCAACACTTACCTTTATTACCATTGCAGCTTTTTTTTGGTATTTCCTTAGTCATACCACTTACATCATATCCCATTATATATTACTTACAAATTAAGCCCTCCATGGGTAACCATGTTCAAGACAACTTAAGGAAATGCTCATTAAAAAGACCCCCATTTTGAAGGAAAAAATACTACAGATATATAAAACATCAAGCTTACCAACAGAAGTGGGAACTAAATAGATAGATGCCCTCTTCTACATCTAGGTAATTTGGTGGAAGTTGTAATAGTCATATACTCGACAGTATTTTCCAATGTACAGGACACTCAACTAACCTTCTGGCAGATTCTGCTGGTGAAAGTACTCTCAGATTCACCTAATGAAATCAAGAAACTAATGAGCTAAATCAGGCCACCAATTTCAGCTGCTTAAACCTACATATTTAAGAAGTTATAGAGAATATTCGTGTGAACAGCTCTTTTAGCAAGCACCCACAAAGAGGTGATGACAGATCGTGGTAACTTCTTCTCCCGGGAATTACCTAGGGATTAAAACATCTTAATTTGTGTCTACAGTATGAATTTACTTCATTAGACCAATTTAATTTATGTCATTTTCAACAAACTTAGAAATTAATCCAGCTTTTCCATTCAAAATAGGCCAGCCAGAGAGGTCAGTTACACATGAAAACAAAGATAAAATAACTGCTTATTTTCCTGTAAATTTTCCCTAAACAAAACCAAATTAACTCTAACATCCTTTCATCTGAGCAGAGCACACAACTAGATAACGAAATACTTCATGTGTAAGACAAAGTATCTTCTATACTGGTGGGTTATAGAAGAATTTGCACCAATATATTGCTCACGGAGAGGAAGAAATCACTTATCTTTAAAGAAGGTGAACTGCCATTAGAGCAACAGCTGCTCAGGTGGTGGAGTCCGCACAAAGAAGCCTCTCCCAGCACCTCTCACCTGATGTCTGGGCCCCAGGACATGGTTCTGTTCATACACAGTGATGCTGGGCCCCATGTCCTGACCCACTGCCTGATGCCAGCAGCAGCTCCCAGTGCTCCTGTCACAGCACAAGGCAGAGCCCCAGGTGGGACCATCCACCCCCATTATCCATAAGGACAGAAATCTCCTGATCAGAATGCCCAGGTGATCCCAGCGAGTAGAAACATATTCTGTATAGGAAAGCAAAATAAAAGCCAGCAGGTCAAACCAAATTGACTGGGGAGAAATTCCTTCCACACACCACACCTGGCAACTGATTAAGATCAGTTAAAATTTACCAATAAAATTCATTTGTGCATACAGTCCCTTCTAAAAATTCTCTGGAATGCCCTACAGAAGACACTTTACAGAGTTTCTGCTCTTCCCAGGAAGATTTTGTTTTGTCAAAGTTTCAGACAGGCTTGCTACAGAGACTACAATTGAGAGTCAGACTGTTCTGAAGAGTTATTATATGCGTATTTAATATGTACAACACAAACATTTATTTAAAGCATCTATTTTCTTCTTTCTTCCCCTTGTACAGAATGGGTTGCTTTTTGGTTTGTTTGTTTATTTGTTTTTTTACATCAGCATGTAGCTCTATTAATCTCATTTTAACATTTTCATCTTCTCTGGTTCCAATTCCTACATCACTGCAAGACTGCATCTCATCACACACATCTAATGCATCATTTTAGCTTGAGTCATTAATCTTTGCTTTCCATTCAAAAGATAAGCCACGTTTAATAGCTATATCATATAATCTGCATCAGGGTTCTGGAAGAACTGTTTTGCAAACTTCAGGAAAACAGTGTAGCTATACCAAATTTAATTATACATCCAAATATCATTTTTAAGAGGCCAAAAGTTCTCTCTGCAACAGCAAGAGCTAGAAATAAATTTTAAACAATTTCTGCTTGAGTCTTGGGAGAAATAAAAGAACACAATCAGTTCCCTCATGTCCCTCTCCCCCAGGCTAGTTAATGTTATCTTTATACAATAAAGATAAGGATACAGTTTTAAAAAGACGTTAGCATTGATAAATATTTAGCAACCCAGAAGCACCCTCCCTGAAGAGGCAGAACACTTACAGAAGATTAGATTGCCAAGAGAATAAATGAGTCCTAGGCTGATATTGCACACCTTGAGACAGAATTTAACCCATGACAAGCACCATGGCTTCAAACATTTCTCCAGCTGCCACAACTTGCTCGTTCCATAATTAGTGACAGCACAGCCCAAGCACTACCAAGCACATGAAGGACACTAAGGCATAACATCCGAAATCACGCTACTTTCATACATTGACATATATGATAACTTTGGGTTAAAGCTTCATAAATATTTTCTAAAGTGCTCCAACAACACTGGTTCTCTTCCACCCAGTGTTTTAGCTGATCACTGCACACAAACACCACGTCACCAACCACATTCCAGACTTCTCCAAACAAACCTAAAGCACGGGAAGTGACACAGAGCTCTTTGCTTCTCCTCTTGACTCACAAGACCCTTGTGATGCAACTGCTGCCTAACTTGCGGTTGTAGAGACTGAAGAGGAGACTCACAGTGAAGATTTTGTCAGAGCTACTGCAATAAGGTATTTTTTGTGCTTCATTCCTGCTTGACCTTTTCCCTTATGAGAAGGAGGTGATGGCACTCTTCAGAATGATCATCCAGCCTTTCAGCAAAAATATGTCACATATTGGAGTTAAAATAAGAGTAACACAGGACAAGTGAAAGGAGTGAACCAACTGGTCAACCAGTCCTTATCTGAGGGAACACATCTAATTATATTCAAAAGACTTCATTAAACTTTGAAAGGAACTCTTTGCTTCTTAATTTTAATGGAATAAGAACTATAAATAGAATAATTCACTAAATTAATAGTGCAGGCTCCTTTCAAGAAGAGGATAATATGAGAGTTCATCATAGTACTTCACATCAAACCTAAGGTTTCAGATAAAGAGCAGATTTCAAAAATGCCTTATTTCTTGAAGTAAAATGGCTTTTTTTTTAGGAGAATTGATGATTCTAGCTAGCTGTGAATGACAACTGAGGCCTCTTAGAGCAGTATCATCTCAAGAAAGTGTTAAATGTTCTGTATGAACTGTAGACACATATAATATAAATCAAAACCAAGAAACATAGCTCTTCAAATTTCATTGGGAGTCCCATAAGCATAAGCAAGTGATCAACTTCAGGATACCATTATGTTAAATAAAGTCATGTTCCAAGCCATGCACCTGCTTCTCTGATTCCTGAATTCGTAAGTCCAAGATGTTTTCACAGCTTTTATTCAATGAATGTTCCTCAACATATAGTTAGACCTAAAGGTTGAAAAATAAGAAGGCAAATAAAAAGCAATAAAAATTCTTTGGTTTTTTAAAAATCTCATTATATTTTAAGCCAGCCTTATGAGCTGGAGAAGTAAATAGTGAGTTTTGACCTCCTGAGGTTCCTAAGAGCAAAACAGCTTCTAGGAAGAAAGCTAGAAACACAATAATACACAAATGTATTTAGATGGTCTGCTCCTTTAGTCTTTCCCATTGGCAGTAAACTTAATAAAGATGTTTATTGTCAGCAACTGAAACCCTTCAATTCAGTAAGAACTCAATTCCACCCCCTCAGTCCCTTCCTTTACTGTATCTAATCAGACACTGTACGAACACTATTGCATTCTCTGCAGCCAGGTGGGTCCCTGTGTATGGGCTGGTTTTGATTTCTCCTTAGGACTGGATTCACAGTTCCACTGTACAGTTTTTTCTGACATTTTTGTTCCTAACTTCCTTTCTCAAGTCTTTCTTTATCTCTTGATGCCAACAGTACATGCACTCAAAATCTCCCTGGAAATATCAGCAAAATTTCCATGTGAAAAAGGTGACTCTTTTCCCCTTAAAAAGCTGTGTTTTCAACAAACACCATAATCTCACTTCATGATTTGACCAGTCCATTAAAAACAGATTGAACTCACTGATCTTAATTCCTGCATCCCAAACCCTCGAGCTCCAGTGATGGTATCCCCAAAACACCAGATCAGCTCTTGCTGCAAACCCACCCACAGTGTTTATCTCAGCATGTTTTTTATACAGCAGAGCATTCAGCAGCTCAGCAGCATTAAGACCATGTCAATTCCAGAATTATCTAGCAAAGCTGGGATTTCATAGATAAAAGCAGACATGCCTTTGGTGCTAGATATAGAAAAGCACGAGTGTTGATTCAAACATGGGTGCTCCAGTCAGGTGTAGAAGTCTCTTGTTGATCCAGGGCTGCTTGATTTTCCCACATCCACACTCTGCTCAGTGCTTGCACTGTGCAGGGCAGCTCACAGGAACCACAACTGACAGAGCCCTGACTTCTCTGGACACTGCACTGTCCCCTCAACACCCCCGAGGGCTGCCCGGAACTCACTGACTGACTTCTTAATGCAAACTCTTACAGAGAAGTTCTGAACTTCTAAAGAAACATGATGCAACACATCCATATAATGGATTAGATGATCCAAGACAGGGAGAGGAAAACAAGGTATCTCATTAATACCCTGCACAGTGGTGCTGTCTGTGTTCTCCTGGTGTTTAATACAGTGAAGAGTAGTTAATGTATTATGCTAAAAAGCCTCAGGCTTCTGGAAGATTCATTCTGTGAAACAAACAAAATCCTATTAAGTGCATTTGTGCTGGTAATCTCACTATATTACAGTAAAATAATCTGTGGAAAAATCAGAGTGCTGATTATGAGCAAGGCATCCAAAATGAACTATGGGACAAAACAGAGAGCTGGAATTTCTGCATTTAAAGAGTTTTACACCAAGGACCTCCGCTTTACCAGCAGGTATCACAAAAAAAAACCCAAAGAACAAACCTTGCAAATGTATACAGATCTTAGGGAAGAATATATGCCATCTATTCATAAAGAAATCATATGAGAAAGGAGCTGGGTGGAAAAGGCAAAGAAGGCATATGGGATACGGTGACTGAGAAAATTTCTAGGCTTACAAGATGCTGAAGGTTTTTAAGAGAACACAGCTTATTTTCTCTAAGTTAATTTATCCCAAATTACTGGAATGCATTGAACCAAGGCAAACTTTATTCCATTCTGTTCTGACACCTCCTGCCAGCAGACGACTTTCCATTTAGTAAAAGCCATAGTCTATTTGGGAGAAACATAGCTAGAATCAAACTCAAGTGTCTGTATCCTGCTACAAACCTGGCTTCTTTTAGAATTACAATGTGCAGCTTTCCAGCTCTTATCCACAATGAATAACTTTCCCCAGTCATTAAAAAATACTTTTTCTAAGCTGTTTCAATGTGAATTGCTCAGCTTGGAAACACTGGAGAAGATTTTATGTTATGCCTTGGGATAAAGCTTTCACTAGTCAGGCATTATAACAACCCCTTAATAATTCCATGCTAATCTTGAAAATTTCAAGCCTATTCTCTCTGTTACTGAAGAACTGTTTAGAAGTACAGCTAAGATTCACTTGATCCCAGTTACAGAGAGGCTGCAAGCACATAACTGTAAAACTTCAAGACCACACAGTTCCTTTCCCTCTCAGTTTTCTTCCTCCACAATCTCATGCTTAAAAATATTATTATTTGACACCAAATAACTTTTAACACCTGTGAATGGAAAGCTTGAAATCTGCAGAAAATTGTGTGCTTGCAGCTAACACATCCCTCAGCTGAAAGGGCTTCTCCAGCTGTTCCAATATCCTTTGTGCTGAGTGTTTACCTTGCAATAACCACTGGCTCACATACAGCTGGCAATAAGTGTTTTATTAATGGTAGTTCCAATGTGAATTTACTAAAAGTCCACACAAAGCTAGGTTATAATGAATTACAAAGACAAACAACATATTGGGCTTTCCATTCATTTGTACTGCAGCTAATACAAGTCTGCTAGTTTCTAGTGAGATAAATCATGATAGCCTCAAAAAGGGAAAGAACAACTCCCCGTAACAATTGCCAAAACAAACACATCACAAGGATCCCAGCAGTTCCTTCTGGTACTATAAACTGTAAAACAAAACAATCAACCTAAGGCCAAAGTTTGGCTGCTGAAACTTGATTACTTCAGGGCACTTAAATCTCAACATGCAGGTCATTTGATCAAGGTCACACTTTTTATATAAGAAAAGATTAACTCTGATATTGCCTGGATCTATGTGCTAGGCACACTGATATTGAGCAGTAGAAGAATTCTGCATACACACTCAATTACTGCTAAAATCATGGCTGTATTTTTGCATGATATACAAAATTACTGTTGCTTTTTATAACGTGAGGTTCTCACAAGAGACCAAGAAAGCCAGAACAGAGTTGCCCACCGGTTGTTGCAGCTTCAAATCCCCTCATGATTTAATGCCAGAAAGTGTTTAAACATGTCCAAACATATTCTTTTTATCACTGCCAAGAACAAAGATTTTTAAAAGAAAATCTAATTCAGTGTCCTGTAAAAATGATAATACTACCTTAAAAGCCATGAAACTTTGTTTGAAGCAAAGCTGTAAAGTTTCTTCCCTGCCTCCTATTCTTCTGATGCTGCTAGGTGTCCTTGCTTCAGATTTTCAAGGCTTTTTCCAAACAATAGTAAGAAACAATTTCACTGAATATGAAAGCCAAGATTCTCATGAACTCTGTTGACCACAGAAAACAAAGTGTGAAGAGAAGTATTACAGAACCATGACAAAGCCTGGCAGTTTTTCAGCTCTGTGTTTTTCTTCTAATTTCTGATACACTTTAGTGGTAAGCAGCAAATACTTTTGTCCTGGAAACGCATCTCTTTTGTGTGTGTATCCACCTGAGTCTTCCTGACGGATTTGAACAGTATACTTGAGGCTACGTTAACTTGTTTTACTCTAAAGAGATCAGTTATTTCTTTCAGGAAAACAAGGTCACCTATCAATGTGTGAGACAAAGACAGAAAGGATACAAAGCTTTTATGATGAAATAACAAGACCTCAATATAGGACATTATTTAAGTTAAAACATTCCTCACCTGCCGGTTCCAGCAACAACTGTAAGCACTGTTACTTAATTTTAGAAATAAGAATAAACAGAGTATTTTGATCTTAGTAAGTGGCACTGAAGTAAATCCATTCTTGTGCAATTATAGGATGCAGGAACAAACATATTCTGAAATCACTTATGCTTTAAAGATCAAACCATGTTGATTTAGGGCTTAACCTGCATGAGAGATGGAAGGGATTGCCAGTGACTTCACTTCAGATTCAGCACTGACTTATCTCCCAAACAGGTGATTTTAAGAGTGATGTGACAACTGAAAAATAAATCCCTCAGTTTCAGGTTCTCTCCATATTTCTAAAAGGAGTGTGACATAAAAGCACACATACCAGATGCATTCTATATTGTTTCCAGAGTATTTTTTGTCAAATAATGTTCTTATACTAGGAGAAAAAAAAGAACAGAATGTATCTGCATACTTTGGAAATACTCCTTTAAACTCTCCAGACTAGAGGATCAAATACTATAAAATGTTTAAAGAATATTCTCATAGCACCTAAATACCTGCTTTTCACTCATTTGTGCTAATATTAATCTTCTTGCTAAGGAGAGTACTGAAGCATAACAAAAAGATCCAAAATTTTATGCTCAGCATCTCCCTGACAGGTAATACACCAGGGTGGAGGGCCATGAGCAATCAAAGTGAAGCTCCCCACAGGAGTGACGTGACCAGCACCAGGACACAAGCATGCTTCTTGGTTTGACATTGCTTCTTGTGTTACTTCTTCCAAGCTACTTTTGTTAGCACACCATAGTTGTTAATGCACTGCCTCTCACAGCTCTTTTTTCCACTGCATTTTATGTTCTGCACTACTGTCACTTCCTTACAGAAAGGTAGATTGTGCACAGAGCAGAAAAAAATTTTATTTTATTACTGAGCCTGAAAGCCAATTATCAGAAGACAATACAGCCTTGCAGTCAGGGCAGAAACATCATTTCCTTTCTCTCCATGGGACCAAACAGGTCTTAGGAATTTTACATTTCATTGATTTGTTTAAAGCTTAAAAATGAATCGCCAGGCACAGATCCTTTCTGCAGCACCAAAAGTCTCCTGCTGCAGTAAGTTATGCAGGGCTGTTACAGGACACAGCTGTGATTTCCAAGAGAATTGAAAGCCCTTGACTCTGTGCAAGACCCAGGGCTTTGCCTCCAAGGATTTCTTTTATTGTCCTTGTGCAAGAGGTGTTCAGCCTCTCCATGATAAGAGCTTATAAAATGTCCAGATTTGGCTTTGACACATATCAAAAAAATGTTAGAATTTCATTATTTTTGTCTCTCAGTAGAACATGGTTAAAAATTAAATCCCTTATTGGGCTTAAGGGATACCAAATCAACCAAATTAAGACTCTCTTCCAAAAGTAGTTCTGACAATATAACCAGACTATTTAAAGAACAAGACGGAGTTCAGTTTCAGTTTGTTAAAATATTATAATTTACATAAACACAAGTCCATTCTTTTACACAGAAATATCTGAAATCTGTTGCAAAACAAGACCTCTCAACTAACATTACAGTTATAAAAGATCAAATTTAAATAAAACAAACAAAACATAGTTTATTACTCCCCTTTAGGTATATCTCCAAAATATACAAATGCATTTTATTTTTTGAAGCTTCCATCAGCATGACAACTCAGAAACAGTTTTCACCTTTTCCAAATTGTTTGGTAAGAAATAGCTAGACATTCTTTTATTACCCTTTTTAAAATATATTTTTCTCCTCTATCCAGACTAAAATGTTTGTAGCATTGATGAGCCTTATGACACATTTAAATCATTTTGAAATCTATCTATTCATGAAATGAATCTAACAGTATTGTAGAACATAAACATGCCTTTGTTTCCAATGTGGAAACAATATTTCACCAGGCCTGGAAAGGGAGAACTTAACAACCACTTTGGCTCTGTTTATTGCAGCAATCATTTCTATTCTAGACTGAACACTAGAAGAATAGTTTAGTGGCAAATTGATTACATTTCCAGTATGTAAACTATATTGCCAGACGAAGTAGAAAGAACACCTTTTATTAAGGGATTCTGGTTTTTTCAAATCTAGATTCAGCGTGACATAAAAAAGCAGAATGAACTAACATTCAGCTGTGTAACATTGTATTCTCATTTATACTAGTCAGATTGTCTTAATTGGTTTTTATTGTCATGAATTCAGAAATCCATTTCTAACACCACTTATAAGCTGAGGGGCTTTGCATAAGTGCACACAACATTCACATATATGTGTGTGAAGCACTGGAAGAAATAACCATCACCTTACCAAACTTCTTGTCCCCTGTATTTGTGCTACAATTGCTCTCTTGATGCGCTGAAAATAAAAGAAAAGAGAGAGAATAAATTCAGAAGGAAAAAACAATCATTATACACTTACCCACTACCAGATTTCCAATATAACAACCCCTTAGTGGTGTTATCTGAGAAGTATTGGCATCAGAAGACCTGACCTTAACCTTTTAATTCTGAGGCAACATCCCCAGAGCAATTCAATGTACGTGACATCTATACCCACACAAGTGCATACACAAAACCTGTAAAGTCTTCTTTATGTTTCCATGACTCTTTACAACTTTTTACTCTTTACGAAAACAAAGATTGTTCTCTTCAACTCTATTTTTTAAGTTCAATATTATAATGCCACAAGTAGAAATCCCATTAAATATTCAGATGACATCTGACATGAACGCTTCCCCAGGATTTACATTCTTGATTAGAATTTATAAATTACATCATGTGCACATTTAAACATGCAGAAAATAGTGTACAAAGTGCAAATTAATACTTCAGAGCACTATGAGAATTATTTTACCTCCATAAACACACAGCAAAAATGCACATATGTAGGCAAGAGGCAAAAGTACGGTTAATTTAAAAACCCCAAAAAAACCAAGAGGGCAGGAGGGCTTGTTTTCTATCTTGCCATTTCCATCAGCTGTCTGATCATTTTGCTGACAATCACCCTTCCCATCACTTTGTGGGTGCTCAGAGGAGGTCCTCTCACCTCCTCTCAGGTGCTGAACCCTTGAATTCTGCTTCAGCAAACTGTAGCTGATTGTCCATATGGCATCACCTACCTTTTATACTGCAACGCACACCTTTAGTTTTATAATGATAGCACTTGTCTGAGTGACAATTCATCAGAAACAGGAAAAATAACATCCCAAAACATAGACTTCATCATTACATGAGAACAAAGAGGAGAAAGATTGCACGCAGACTTAGGAAAGAATTTTATGGGATCAGACATTCTCTTTCCACTGTCAGTCCATAATTTTCACATGACTCACACTGTTTCATGAGTGCCCTCAGGGACACACAGCTGGCCATAAGATCTACTCCCCGACTCCCCTCAGCCCTGACCAGCTGTGAATCACATCCCTCCACACTGTGAGCTCTTAAATCTGCCAGCATTATCCACGTTACCCTACAGCCTTTTCTGCAGCCACAGATTGTTAATCTCTTGATATCAAGACAGAAAACATGCTGTCATTTGCTGTGTCCAGCTTTCAGATCTGAATTATTTTACTGCTTGTAAAAGCTGTATGGCCTATGCTGTTGATTGCAGTAATTGATTCAAACATCTCATTTAAATACACAAATGTAGCCTAACGAGCTGATTTGTACCATCTTTGAGCAACCTGGTCCAGTGGCAGGTGCCCTGCCCATTGCAGGGGGATTGGAACTAGAGGAGATTTAAGGTCCCTTCCCACACAAACTATTTACAATTCTATGGTTTTGAGTTCTGGAAGGCACCTGTGCCTTTCTCTACTGGTGTTTTTTTTTTCTTGGAACATGGACAGAGTCACTATTACATAAATAAAGGCCTCAGTTCTCGAATTTTGCATTCAACAAAATATGTAACTACCAGGAAGAGGTGTCTTAGGATACAATAGTCCTGCTCCAGTCTTGGCTTGTGTCCTCCCTCAAAATGAGAACACCATTAGCTAGAAGAATCATCCTCCTAAGAAAACAACAGCAGACTGAAGACATCCAAATCCAAAAAAACTCTAAATTAGAGGTGTTAAAAGTATGCATCTGAAGTCTGTAAATAAAAATGCAAGGGTAGGTTCTATGAGGTGTTGCTTTACAACTTAGAGCAGGGGAGACAGAAGAAAAACAGAAGCTGGAGTTCTATTGATAATTGGGAATATTCTTTGGGCTCCCCTTGCATCCTGAACCAACTGCACTGTAAATTCCTTAGCTTCTCTCCCAGCAGAGTTCTGAGTATGTTTTCCTACACAAATGTCTCTCAAATAAGAACTCTGAGGGCTACAATCCCCCTGCTGTTCTTCAGCTGTCAACTCTCCCTTTCTGTACTTTTTGGCTCTAAAAAAAATTAAACAATAGCCTGATTCTCAACAGGGCTTTGCTTGGCTAATTGAGCACAATAATGTACATGAACAGCTTTTTTGTTCTTAGCATTCCCAGGTGACCTGGGTCAGCTCTAATTACTGGCTAAAACATTTCCATAAATACAGAATTAAAATGGCATCAGGGCAAGCCTGATCTGCTTATCCTGATGTTCCTGCAGACATGGGCATGAACAGCTTTGGACATCTATAGTGCAAATATCTACACCTGATCTAGGAATGCAGATTTCACAGTCAGCACAGGGAAACAGGCAATAGTTCAGCCTGAGTCAGTCACCCTTTTCCAGTGTGCACCTTCAGCTGAGACGGTTTGCATGAGAAAAACCCCTACTTCTCTGCTGGCTGTGAACTGAGTGCCCACAGCCAGATTTTAGTGCACATGCTTACCATCCTCAGTCACACAAAACCTACCCCAACGCAGGCAGCCTTTCGTTGGGTTTCACAAAGCTCAGTGACAGCTCTACCCAGGACATTTTATTTAACTAATAAATGACAAATTCATTTGAAAAACTGTTTTGGATTGCTTGGCTTAAGAGAAGCTTCCCTCAGAGACTGGTGGATACGAACTGAGCAAATCTCAGTGTTTCCTTAGCACCACCACCCCGGTGCTCCTAAATAGCAAAGGCCACTCTCAAAGAACATGTGAGTCATGTCTTTATAAAGCTCCAGGCCTGGGGCTGTACTTAAGTGGCATTCGAAGAGAATGGTGAGACAAGAACAGAAACCTTGCAGGCTTGTGGCAGAAAAAAATGTGCCAGCAAAGAGAGAGCATTCTTTCTGAAAGCCCAAACAAAATGTAGGTTCTTGTAACTCCTGATACAGCAGAGTGAGATCGTAAAAAATTTTAAAATTTTATTCTTACTTTGTCCTGACAGATTTTCTTCATACTCAGTGATACACGAGTTTCCAGATATCAAGGGCTGCTTTATACCTTCTTCCTTTCCTCCTGGCTAACAGCTAATAGAAAACAAACTCACTTGAATCAAACTTTTGTCTTCATTTTAGCTTCTCAAAGCAAACTGTGATTTCTTCATGAAGACAGAAAGAAGGTGTAATGAAAGACAAATAAAAAACGTACATAACGATGGACTGAGGTATAGCAAAGACGTTTGACCTGCAACAAATATTCCATGTACCTCTTTGATTGTGGCTGCAATTTGCACAGAAAGGCAATCCTAACGTGATATTGCACACTCCTGTACAATTTAACAACACATGAGTGATCAAAGATGTCTTTAAAATGAAGTATATGTAATTAACAGGGTGAAATAAGGGAGGATAGAAAGTGAGTCCCTTTTAAATTCCTTACATGACAGCCTGTTATGTCGTTTCTACTTTGTGTAGTACCGTAGCTGATTATATCTTTTTGAATCCACAGAAGCTAAAACTGCTTTTCTCAAACTTCTAATAAGCAACTGGGAGTGCACAATGGCCACTGTAACTGCAGGTCCCTGTAAGCTCCCGTGCATCAGCACTTCCCACACGTCTGCAGTGCTTGAGGGGTGCTGGTGTGTTATAAAATATGTTCTGTTTCAAGCAAGAACGTTCCAAGTCATTAAATACCAGATCTTCCATGCACAAATAAAAGGCTTCTGAATTCTCCTCCTTAGGATAATGGTATTGATATCCCTTCACGACTGTTTAGAGTAATAGATGCTAAACAGTGAAATCACTCAGTAATCCTGTGCTTTGTTCCACAGTGCCTGTGACTGCAGAAGGGTGGGTAGGTACTGAAACACCTCATTAGCTCCTGTTTGTTCTGGCCACTTTTGGATCAGACTTTGTAACTCCATATTCCACAAATTGTTTCCAAGCATGAATCAGTGCAGATCAGACTGGATCTCTCTCCAAGCATTACATCAGCCAGGATAGGGACAACTGGGGAAACGTGGGAGTTTTTTATTCCCCAACAAAACAAGTCCTTTTCTCTTATATCTTTCTCACGGTTCCCCTTGTATGACAAGATTGTTGAAACAAACAAAAAGCCCCAGACTTATTAATTGAGTTGTAAATGTTGTCCACACAGGCATGTCCTCAAGCCTCTGTCTGAATTCATCATTTCCAACCATACTGATGAATCTCAGAAAAACTGTTCTCGTTCAGTAATTCTTACAGATGCACTTTCATTCCTAAGTAACTTCGTAAATGTTTGCTGGGATTTGTGTTTGCTTTTTGCTGCTTCCATCAGTCTCTGATCATCATTAGTGCTAAATCAATATGTATCATATTTCTAGGCCAATCACTCTCTAAAACAAATGAAATGAAAGTTGTATACATTTCCCACAAGATCCTTGTTACCTTCTCCCATCTTACTGATTCCATTAGCTGTGCCTGCTCAACTTCCAAACTTTTATCTAAATCACTCTGTCCATTATCAAACTGAGATGCTAATTCAATATTCCCTGCACCTTTAACAGGATTTTTTTTATTTGCACATAATTTAAATTATGAATGTGCCATTTTTCTCAGAATAATTAAGATGTTCCAAACCAGCATCCATCCTCACCATCATTTAGGCAGCTCTGGTTACTAATTCCTGGGAAAATATATGGGATTTTTGTTACAGTCTGGAGACCTATTGCCCAAAGTGCCAGGAGACAAAAAAAAAAAAGTGACACAAAATAATGTCATCATTATGGGAGCCTATTTTTGACAAACAAATAGAAATACAGACTTAGTCAAGTCAGAGCTGCCACTGACCCTCCTAAACCTGAAAGAGATTATTTTCTTTCTACTTCCTCCCAGGATTTTTCCACAGCCACTGCCTGAAGTAGAAGGTTATCTGCAGGAAAGTCTTTGAAGCTCAGCTCCTCGGGCGAGACTGCTGCTGTGGGAAGGATATAAGCTCTAACTCTCATCATCCTTCCTCCTCAGAAGTCTTCCTCTCCTCTCTAGGCCTCCTGGGGAGCTTGAGCTGCTCCTCAGTCAGCACGTTCATTTGGCCATGAATTTCCCTTCGGACTGAGGCAGTTTTCTTGCTAAAATCTCTGAGATTTCAGAATGTCCTTGTTCTATGCTGAATGGAATCCAAAACCTTTGATGTTTTTTCAGCTAATTAAAAGATAGACAGCCTGCCCCAGAATAGCTATCTTTGATAAAAATATAAATTGATCAAAAGAGATTTCTGTCTGGTAAAGGACAGACTATTTCACAGATAGATTTTTTAGATAAGAGACCTAAAATCATAGAAGAGAGCAGCACTATTATCATCATTATTACAGAGAAGTAAGAAAGAATACTTATTTTGTGACTCTCTCTTCATGACAGGATCACCAGGCACCCAGTACCCCTTGGCCACCACAAGTTTTCATCCTAATTCCTCTTTGTCTTCAATTAACTGAATTAGAAAGAGATTATCTCTCCCAAGAGCAATAAAGAGTTGGTGAGGTCAGGAACCTTGTTAAGAAACTTGAACAAATATCGTGATTTTCTGTGCTGTTGGCTCAGCAGACTACCAGAACCAAACCATCTTCAGTGGGATCACTCCTCTGAGATGCATTTCACTGCCCTAAGGACGCTCATGGAATCTTGTTTATCAGACAGATCATAAAACACAAAGTTAAACCCAGGGAAGCCTAGAGGGAAACTCCAAAGTTTAATAAAAATTCAGAGGGGTGAGGCACAGAACCCGAGTTAGTTGGATAGCTGGCTCCACAGGATATATGTGATGTGGCAGATTTGAGAAAAGCAAATGGAGCCTGGCTGCTGTACACACCTACCAACCAGCCACGAGCAAATGGTGTGAATCATGCTTGGGAACTGCCGCATTAGTGTACTAATAAAGCAAAATGCAAAAACGTCTTATTGCACTCTCAGCTGTAAAACAGTTACAATTAAAACATTATGAACATATCTGGGGCAGTTCCCAACAAAGTCAGAGGTAGATAGCTCAATGCTCCTGTATTTTACCAAGGAGAGGGAAACTGTTTAATTGGATCATTAATGAAAAAAGGAATATTGAAAAAGTATTTCCTGTTTGGATGCCAAACTGTGCAGTTTCAGAAATAACAATAGTGGATGGAACAAGTCAATGGGAGACACAAGGAGAATGGCTTTCAAAAAGCCAAGGCAGAAATAAAATCTCAAGATGACATTTCCCCACGAGCACTTGCTCGTTGCTGCTCAGAAAGACTGAAGGAGTTGGGAAGAGGAATGTCAGCATCTGACCACATCACCAAGCCTTCTCCAAAAGCATCTGGTGGAAGCTGAGAGCAGTAAAACCACCATCTCAATCAGGCTCACTCTTCACTTTCCTGTGTCATTGACAGCTGATTATGGGCTGTGGCTTTCCCCCGAGGTCTGGGAAATGTGTAGCAAATATTACAGTTCTGGGAGGATTGCAGTGAAGATTTGGGATCTGGGAGTCATTCTAATCCCTACTGGGAGCAGAACTTGCTGAGGTGTCAGCTGGTTCAAATGCATGAAGGCGAAAGAAGTTAAAGCACCAATGAAAGTACATTCAAGGACACCTCCTTTTGCCAGACAGAGAAGGACATTGGCAGCCAATTTTCAAGCTTGCTTTTTTTTAAAAAAAGAAACCCTCTCTTTTTTACCTGAGGAGACCAAGAAAAGTATCAGAGCCAAAAACTACAATTATAGGAAATCACCAAATTTGTCTTTTCTGATTTAGAATGATACACTTTGAGCAGATTAGTTTCACCATAATTGGATCTCAAAATGTTGTCTCTAATCCAGGTCTTTAATCCAGGCTGCTTGAAATGGGGGCAGTGGAACTTGACTTCTACAGTGTCCACAGAAATACAAACCAAAGACAGTCCAATAGATAATGGTGCAGAGCCTTATTAGAGCAAAGTTTGCATCCATATGAATCAATTTCTTTTTTCCTTTCTGTCTTCTCTTGCCTCCATCTTCCTGTGCCACATGCACTTCTTTAAAACTCTTTTAATTTCAGGTTTTGTAGATATTTATCAGGAGCTTTGAGAGACAGGACATGTTAATTTCTGTCCCTGCTCTTATGTTAAGGATGAAGGTATAACCACAAATACACTGAACAGTGTTTGTATTGTACTCCATGCTTACATAATGTAATTATTTTCTAACACAGGATTGTCAATAAGCAGGTAAGAGGTCTGGCCACAATTTTTGCTGTGACCCCTACCTAAATACCTCTCTCTGGGCTGGTTATCAGATAATGAAAGATTTGTGAGGGTCTCATTAGC
Organism: Aleadryas rufinucha; assembly: GCA_013397815.1. Lineage (NCBI taxonomy): Eukaryota > Metazoa > Chordata > Aves > Passeriformes > Aleadryas > Aleadryas rufinucha. The sequence goes on from VZTH01002840.1 coordinate 2,061,569, forward strand.
CGTGTTTTATTTAGGTATGCCAATCTTCTTTTCAGTCCTGATGACAATGCAATTAAGCCAACCTTAACACAAAACAAACAGAAGGCTTACAAAGTCATCAAGGGTTTGTTTTGGTTTTTTTAAAATTTATCTATTAATTAATTAACTAAATAATTTCACAAACTCCATTTATCTAGTTCTCTGTAGCTAAATCACAGGCTATGCACATTAATCTGTGCAGACTCTGACTTTCAATTTCATCATTCCCAGGAGTATGTCCAGGTGTGATGCTTTAGGCCTGGCACTCTTGATTCCATTATTCCTGTACTCAAAGTCACCATGCCAGAACCTTTCATTTTGTCTCTCCATTTTTACCATGAGGTAAAAATATTTCTCAGACTGTCCCACTTCCAAATATATTTCACCTATGAAAAACCTTTCATATTAAAGACAAAATAGCCTCTCCTAAAATTAGTAGCTCCAATGGCTCACAAAGGAATTCTTCTATGAATGAAAACTACTTGCATAAGGATGTGCAAGATCTGTCCCTTAAACTTTACATAAGAACCTGCCACAAAAAGGTGGAAAAATGAATAGAAAAGTTACATTTATTTCTTCTTTTTTGATTCTATACAGAACTTCCAGACTTTGCCAGCAGGTGATCTTTGTCTCACTCTAAAAAGTACTTTTATAGAAAGGACATACTGACAGTATTTTTTCTTAAAACTTAGTGATCTTTTTTATTAAAGCATTCAACCAGGATGTTTCATTCTGAAGAACTTCAATTAATATGTCTAAATCCTCAGGATTTTTCAAGTGAAACTTGTGGATTATGAAAGTATTTTGGACAGAGCCTCAGAAAACTGTATTTCTATTCAAACACATTAAATTCATTATGTACTCCAACAAGGTTTAATTTCCATCTAAGGAAAAATATGCAAAAGGAAAGACACATTTTAAAAGTCCCTCAAAACTGATGCATTATCCTACTTGACAAGTACTGGCCAATTAAATCTTTTAGGATATTACACTTTCATCTCCAGAAATTTTCTTTATTTTGCAACAATCACAGTGGTAAGTAAAGGCATGGTATGATGATCTTAAGTTTGGTTTATATATATTTATATAGTTTGAAACATAAAACAGGATTACTTATTACTATATGTTAACTCAACATATACTTTGGCTCTAGTTCAATGCTAGGAGTGTAACCACAGAAAAATGGTGGATTCCCTAAATCCAGTAACACACGTGAGTTTGTTTGTTGAGAGTTTTGCTCAGTTGCCAGCTGAGTTTGAAAGATATCTGTACTGCTGTGCATAAACAAGGTTTACTGATGCAATGGAACTGAATCCAGGCTCTCCATTGCTTTACTAAAGAGAACAGAAGGTTCACTATGGTTGTCTTTGCATATAAACAGCGATTTTAGTGTCATATTTAATAAGCTAACAACGTTGTTCTCTCATTCCTTGGATTTTGTTGAAGAAGCAAACAAAATAAAAGGTGCCTGATTAGTCACGTTTTGAAGTTTGCAAGACGCAGTCAAGGTCACTTGCAATTGTCTGTAATTTCTATGCAATAGTGAAGCACACTGGGACTCCAAAGCATTTCCCAGATATCATAATAAGTTTTCTAATTTTTCTCAAGTATCAATTAGAAAACAATTTCATCAGATAAGTAAAATAATTTTAGGAGGTCATACGTCAAGCCACCTTAGGCAATTTAAGTCAACTGAATGAAATGACACTAAAACAAATTCTTCTAGATAAAAAAGCCAATGGAAATCCCTTTTAGAATGTGAAAATAATCTATATAAAAACAATTAATTAATCTAAATTAAATTAAATTAATCCAGTCAATGGATTGTTTCTATGTGAAAAGAAGCATCAACTTAAAAGTTGAATACTCAAATTCGTCTTTCCAACAGATGGGCTTGTTTAAAAAAGAGTAAGTGGAAAAGTTATTTCCAGCAGCATGAAAGACCATCCTGCACTTATTATTAGTTGTTTTTCCCCTGTGTTACCTGTTTCTGCTTGTAAAATTGAGTCACCGTTGTCACTTTGCTTTCTTGATGAACAATCTATTAAGAATGTTTTTTCATGTGCAATACAATAATCATCCCTTTAGTTTGACTCATGGGTTGTCAATGTGTGTTTCATTTGCACAATTATAAGCTCACAGTAGATGTTCTCAAAAGGAAAATGGGAAGAAAAGGTAAAAATAAAGTTAAATTCTAACTTTGCTTGAATGTTAGGATGACTGTGAATCAGTAACTGCAATCTTAAACATTATATTATTTTCTATTGTATTCTAGTATCTAAAATATTCTAGATGTATAGAATCACTTTCTGTTAGCTTAGATGCCACACTGAACTCCTAATGTGGCCTTAGCAGCATAACTATTTCAAACTGGCAAAATATGTCTGAATTAGAAATTCTTTCCCCCCAGTGTGGTAGGGGTGGAGAAGCTGCACTTAAATGGGTCGTATTAAAAATTCTTCTCTTTATCAGTTTCTACTGACTGGCTCCACAGCAACTGCCTCTGAACTAATTATGAAATTATAAATATTTATGGGATGACCCTAGCAACAAACTACTGTTACCTCAGTACTTAACTGACTGCTGAACTTATTCCATCCCTGAGGGAAAGAGTCCTGCAATTTATCTGCATCACCTGCTTGATCTACTACCCAGGATTACAGAGGCCTTCAAGCAAAACCTTCCAAAGTTCATGCACACACAAGAACATTCCTGTTTTATGCAAAGTTACCAAATGAGGAACTTTCTCCTTCCATCACACTAATATTTTAGTTACCAAGCCTGTGCAACATTAATTCTTACATTTTCACTTCCCTTGATCCATCTGTCTCCCAATTTGCACAGCAGACTCTGACACAGTGCTCTGATTCATTATTTTATGGGATAGATATTCGTGTTTCTCCTCATCTCCCTAAGAAAAGTGTGCTTGAAAAGGCACAGTTTTAAGGCAATGGAAAACCATCTGTATGTAGAGTCAAACTGTTTGTAAATATTGTAAATTATTAGGCCTAGTGAAATAAGAAGATACTGTAGAATGATCAAATGATGGTCATTTTACCATGGAGGCTCTCTGAGGTGTTATAATAGGCAACACAGACACTCAGGTTACATGGTTCTTCACGGGGTGACAACACTATATTTCATAATACTCTTGTGTCCTCAAGACAGAGCTACCCTTGTTCAGCTCCATTTACCACTTCCAGACTGACACACAAAGGAAATTTTCTGATTCTGAAAAACCTCAGGCACTGCAGACCTTTATGCTTTCACATCCCTAGAAGAGCTTGGGGATTCTTTTATTCATCCTAACTTTTAAAAAGACTTCACTTTAACTTTTGTCTGCACCAACAGAAAAACAGACATTTATGAGCAGGATCAAGGCACAACAGGGAACCACTGTAACCTAACTTCAAGTCACATTTTTGCAGCAAAGTCTTAGATGCTTAATGCTGAGAATTTCCATCCTTTTGTGAGCTTGAGTCACACCAGGAAAATTCAATGCAGCTTTTGACTGAAAAACTATGCAGGTATTCACCTTATGTACACACCATACAAAGAGACTGAACCCATACCACTAAGGCAGTGGGATCTTTGACTGAATGAATGCAGAATCAGACCCATATGTTATTTTATTTGTGGTAGTAAGAAGACTGGCCTATGTCTATGAAATCTAGCTAAAAGAAGATATACTCCAGGCTCTAAGTTCCTAGAACACTTAACAGTTATTAAATATTAACACTATTAAGATAATCAAATTAATGTGATGGAGCTAGCCTGTCAAAAGAGGGAAAAACAACCTTTTGTTGCCCCTTAGTCATGTGGAAAATTACCTATAAAACAGAAGTCTTTCTTTCATCCTGAAAATGTTCCCAGATGCAGACTGTTTCAGACTGTTAAGAACTGAAGTTTCAGCAATTCAATTGTCAATGATCACTAAAGAAAGAAATTGTCTTGTAAAAAGCAGCCAAAATTACATCTCATCTTCACAGAACATTATTCTGATAGATTGTCACTTGAGTCCAAGTCACTATGAAGAGTAACATGAATAATAAATATGTCGTGATTTAAGAAAATAATTTCTATCCTTTGGTAATCTTGCAACTATTGTGCCTGAGTGGGGACTGACACACGTTTTCAGCCCTGCTACCATCCTTTCAGAGAGATGATAATAATTGTGATTAGCATCACAGGGGGTGAGCACAGTTAGTGCCTTTTCTGCTCTAGAGACTCTTAGGGGAAGGGCCCACCAGGAAAGCAGGCATTGAACTCATGTGGGAAACTGTCTGATCTTTATCTGGTTGGAAAGGACCTTGAAGCTCATCTCATCCCACCCCCTCCACAGGCAGGGACCCCTTCCACTATCCCAGGTTGCTCCAAACCCTGTCCAGCCTGGCCTTGGACACTTCCAGGGGTGGGGCAGCCAAAGCTGCCCTGGGCACCCTGTGCCAGGGCTTCTCCCAACTCACAGGGAAGAATTTCTAACATCTAATATGAATCTCTTGGTTTTTAGTTTAAAACTGTTCCTCCTTGCCTTATACTACTTGCTTGTGTAAAAGTTCAGTCTCTCTCTTTTTTTGAGACTCCTTTATGTGCTGGAGGTCCTCTAAGGTCTCCTCAGAGCTTTCTCTTCTCCAGGCTGAACAACTCTCTCAGCCATCTTTATAGGAGGTGCTCCAGCCCTCTGAGCAGGAGAACCTTCCTCAGCCTCTAAAATGACTGGACTTATAATGCATAAAATCAATATATTACTATTTTAATTTATTAATGGAAATTTATGAGCCTATCATAAAAAACGATTATTTAGAAAAAACCTTCTCTGCTAAGAAAGGGATCTGTTTGCTTTTGACAAAATAGACCAGGAAACTCATCCATGATCTATTCACTACCTGAACATGAGGCTGAGGGATTTAACATATTCATAATACCTAAATCTATGTCATACTTTATAGAAAAGAAGCATATCCTCAGATATTTAGGCCCTGAAGAGTATGTATCTATATCAGCATAAAAAGGTTTATTGAATGAAGAAACTGAAGGATATATTTGATCTACATGCATCTGTTATCCTCTTAATTTATAAGAGCTTATTCATAAAGTCATTACTCAGTTTTTATTTCTTCATCATGCAAAAGAAAAACTGGAGCATTATTAGTCAGCTCTTCCTTTTATAATACAGGCCTAGCTACATAAAAATGTAAAGTTGGGGAGAACAATACTTTTAGAACTAACATCAGAAATTACTTGCAAAAAATACTTGAAAAAAAATTAAATGGTAGGGGAATAAAGGAACTGCCTAAACAATGAGATGACAATTTTGTCAAGACTATCAAGTAACCACAGGTCATTGTATTGCTTCATAAACCACATTAAGTAATATTAGTGCCTAACTATATTAGTGCCACCAGAATTAATTTTTAAACATTAAAACCTTTCATAACCCTCACACAACCCAGGCTGCAGGTTGCTCTGCCCGAGGGCTGAAACTCTTTTGTCCTGGGTTCCCATGATGAGTGCCACACCGAGCGTTTGATGCTTGCTGGCTGAACTCATTCTGTCAGCAGAACAGTCAGTATTGCACACTGGAATTCTAGCTGTACTTCAAGGACAAGTCATCTGATCAAAGGGTGCCACAAATCTTCACAGTGGATGGCAGACAGGAAATGGTAAATTATTATTTATGGCAATGACCATTATGAATTTGAGATGCTTTTCTAAGCCATTTCATCATTACCCATTCACATTTTAAATAACCCCCAATTCCTGGCATTGCAGTTATCCTTCAGCTGCATAACATTAGTGCTGAATAGTCTCTGAGAACAGCACAGGAGCCACCACACACATACAGACATCCATACATGTGTGTGAAGTGGCTTTTTTGCTGAATGAAGGAAAGAGTAATGAGTCAAAACCATCAGGGAGGAAAATAAATCCTTTGCTAAGGTCTGTTCTGTGGGTCCAAAGCTTGTGTCCTTGGGAGAGAACATGACACTGATCAAGAAAACAGTGGTTGATGTGTGTCCTCCAGGTAAACAAGCACACTGCTTCATTCAGCTATGCATATCAAACATGCATGTAAACCAGTAATACTTTTTTATTAAGAGGAAAATCATATGTGAAATACGACTGATTAAAACCCCTGCCAGAATCACATAAATGAGTTCAAGAAAATGAGCATGACAAGTCAGATGTAATGCTGTACAAATAAATTTATCTGTTAAATACTTTTCTTAGGCATTGTTTCTTTACAATCCTGAAATGTGTTTAAATCACTCAGTGTTATCTGAGGAAAATTTCATGAGCTGCTGAAAATGACTTTTATACAAACTAAGTAAAACAAAGTCATGGCTTAGAGATCATGACACAAGTTTCTGTGTGCATAACATCACCAGAGCAGAATTTCCGTGCTTCAAAAACAGATCAATAGTTATGAAAGTGTTGAGGGCTTAAGAACTTCTGCCAAGAATGTCATTTACTGAACCATTCAATACAGCAATGAGAAAGACATTTTCTACTCATTTCTACCTCTCTGGTAGACCCCTCCAATTAATTAAACTGAAGGAACAGAGTTATTTTTATAGTGGAATGCACAACAATCTTTACCTAAGATAACATGCACCAGTGTAAACGAGCAATTTAAATTATTCAGTTGTCATAAAAATATTGTGCTCAAATGCAGGGAAATTATGAAGATAACTGTTCTGAGTTCTGACCCCAATCTTCTGAATGTCACAGGAAGGATTGCCAGTGTTCTTAATGACAGTTGGATCAGACTGGCAGAGGCTAATAAAGAAAATACCCTGCCATACATGCCTGGTTTTAGAGAGGTCACATCTTTTGCTTGGTAACATTCCAATGGTACAGCAGCTGGGCAGTGTCCCCATGACTTATGTTCCTTGTCTTTGCTCTCATCACAGAGAGACTGCACCTCAGAATTTGGCTGCAACCAGGCAGAGCCAAAGCAAAATGGCAACAGCTCCAGATGAAATTTCTAAATAATTCCACCAGATTATATCTCTGCCAACATTCTGCAAATTCATAACCACTAGAAATCAGCAGAAGATTTGTCTGCCCTGACTCTTCAGAATTAAGGATTTAAAAAAATCTAATCTAATCGAATGCTAACCTGAAGAGACAAATGCCTCCACTGAAAAAACTCAGATTGTATTGATGCAAATGGATGGGACAACAATAGCCAATCCTTCAGTTTTCACACATTTTAAACTCCAGTCTGGAAGAGATATCATAACTCATTTCCATCTACAAAACCTTGGAAGTGGTAAGGAACCTGTGTGTTTTAGTCTAGCTGTTAGGATGTTTGAGAGAATGGCACCACATTGTCTGGGATCAACATTATGAAAGTTTCTGGTTCACAACAGGACCAAACTGAAGCTGAACTAAGTTAAAGACACACACAAACTGAGTGAAAAACAATTGCAGTAAACCACATCTAATGGACTGAATTCAGCTTTTATTAGACCATTCTTCCTTTGAATCTTTCTGGTTTTAAACTTCAAACATTATATTTCAAAAAATTTCAGAAAATATCTGAAATTATCAATATAATTTTGTAATAGAGAAATTCACATAAAGTGTAAAAAAATTTAACAGATCCAAATATAAAGGAATAATATCTTAGACTCTGAGCAGACAGAATGGAGAATAAGTTCATACATCAAAGTCAAGGAGAAAAAAGCAAGGGGAACAACTCAGATACTGAGACTATGGAGAAAAATTAATGGGAAAAGGCAGTTCTGTGTAAGAGCTGTAGCTTAAAGTCTGCAGGTTGCTTGCTAAATATCATATCCAATCCCTGTGCGAGATCTGCACAGCTATAAACAGCTGCTGATTAATTTCCATTTCTCAATACATGATAAGCCAAGCAGGTTGAGAAGGGTACCTTTCAAGTTTACCCTACAAATAAGGAACCATGTTTTCGTACCATTCTCACATCTTCCTTTTCATCTTTGCTGCTCCTCATGTTTCTGTAGTTATTTTCATCTTCCTTCCATTATAGCTGTTTAATGCTAATGAGGCAACACTTGATCCAACCCTAAGTACATCAATGTGCTTTTTTCGTGTGAATATCAAATGCCTGCACTCACACTACAAAAACACATGGCCCAGGTAACTATGAAAAGACACTTAATTCTTTGATAGTAAAGGTGACTTACATTTTTTCTGTTTGTCACCCCAGAAAAGCACAGTGAGAAAGGAGAAAGAAGGTTACAGAGTCGAGGAGAAAATTCTTTTCTTCTAGAATGACTAAGCTATGTGGGAAGGAAAGGATGTAAATACTGAAGGGAAGAGAATCACTCTCAGGGTATAACTACCCAGACTCACAAGAAGACCAGTGCATGGCTTTATATGTGGCATAACTATCTGCACTTAATTCAGTGTCATTTGAGGTCGATGGAAAAAGTCTTGTCAAATTTTCTAGCAGTCAGAGAAAGCTGTGACTCTGGAAGAAACCACAGAGCCACTATTTGCACTTTTTCCATGATGGGTTCATGGGAGATGTGTCCATATTATGCAGAACACCCATCAAAAGCTGACAACTAAAGTCGTATCAGCACATAACAGAGCCTGAGCTTGTTCACAGAGAAACCAACAATCAAACTCACAGTTCCACTGCAGCTGGGGGACTTCTAATGAGACTTTATTTATGTCCCTGAATTTGTTCTGTAATTTACAGGAACAAGGATTCTTCTGAGCAAGAGTGGAACACCTTGATGTGAAGATGAGCACACAAGATTCACTTTTGGTAAAAGTTCAAAGAGGATTTAAGTCCATGAAATAATCTTGATTCATGATGGTAGCGCTCAATGACTGACTTCTTAAAGTTTGGTATTCCAATTACAGCTGCATGAAATGCTTATCTTCAGCCTTAGCCAGTTCAAAAGTACAATTGCTTTCAACTTGACCTGACTTCCTGAATTAGTAGTGGACTGCTTGATATACTTTTAATATCTGCAGACTATTCACTTGCACTGGAGAGGAACAGTCTTGGTTGACTGGCTTATCCTGAAATGTTCTGAACCTGCCATGCATTTAGAGTTCAAATTAAGGTCATTTGAGCAACTCACAGGCTACTTTGGCCCTCACTTGGTTAACTCAATGTCTGGACACAGGAAACTGAGCTTAATGATCTATTTCTCTAGATATTTCTCATAGTGGTATATCAAATGATGCTTAAAAAGAGAGTGCAACATTTTTCATTTGTAATATATTTATATATTGTTATCTATCAGGTCAAAGCACTAAGTTCATGCCAAATAAATCTGTGCTGTGCAGTTGTGAACAGGGAGGAATGTTCTTTCAGCCTCCAGGATGCAGAGATGTTAAGAAATTGATTGAATCTATTTTCTGATTTGTTTTGCATTTTTTCCCCTCAGTGAGAGTCATGAAGAAGTCAGTTTTTCAATAGCATGCAAGAGAACAAAAAGTATTATCCACAGCAGGCAGAAGAGATGGCCAGAAACACAAACTGGGGCTTGCTGAAAGCCCTCTATCAGAAATGCTTCACTTCATCAACAGGACATTAAGAGCAGAAGCCCTGAGGAGGCAATCAGCACCAAACAATCTCTGCAGTCCACAGCTGTATTCCTCTGGCCCCAAGAACCTCACCTCTTCCCCAGCTGTTTGGAGTCATTCTGCCTGATACTGAGGACTGCCAGTGCTTCTAGAAGAACACTGTCAAATTTGACTCGAGAATCGGATGGCAGTGAATTAAATGCAAAAATTTCACATCACACCAAGGGCATTAAATCATAATCAATTAAATTTGGCTTCCTATTATTATTTGCTTAATCCTGAAATATGATATGAAAGCTGAGCACAAATGGATCCTCTGTCATCTCTGCTTCACAAAGCCAAACGTGGAAAAGCCTCACTCTGCTTTCTGTCAACAGAACTTCTATGATCTATCTTCAAAATTATTTCAAATTTATAGAGTTAATTTAGTTGAAAAAATTCTAGCTAGTCCACAGAACCCTATACAGCATGTGGCTTGGAAAGCTCCCACTTCCAAATTATAGACCACCATGCAGATGAGAAAAATGACTAACGTTTTACTCAGATTCTTGTGAAATACTCATCTCCTTGAAATGTCATACCAAGGATGAGAAAACAGTGATCACACTTCCCCCCCACCCAACCATGTCTATCACAAGTATCAACTTGATCATGACTTCTCTGAAATAAATGAAAGCTACCCTCCATAATAACGTGTTCAAGGAATCCAGCTTGTCAGAACCACAGGCGTTTTCAGGTGTACAAGCTGTCAGGTCTCCTAGCAAGCCAGAAGAGTGTTTAAGGAGGAACTCATGCAAGCCAGACCACAGGAACAAAAATCCATGAACGTTTTTGTCATCATTTACTATCATCTTGCAGTCAGCCCCTGCTCTGAGCTGCCTTGTGAGAGATTCTCTCTCCTTCACCCATCTTTTGGGTCTATCGTAACCCCAGGGAGATTTGTCTCACGACGTAAGAAATTAAATTTGGCAGTGTATGTTCTTCATGCCTCCCCCAATTTTTCACAGCTCTACTGACTGCTCATTTATTAGATCTTTTGACTTACTTAGAGATTTTCATTGTGATTTTACTTATCTCTCAGCATTGAACAAATAAACTTTCACTGGCATCTGCTGGGTGAGGGGGAAGGGAATGAAATATGATTGCTTTTATTGCCTACACATAAATTTTACTGGTACTAATCAATAAACTTTTTACTTGCAGCACTCAGGAGTACACAGTTTAACTATAACAAGTGGCAAAAGAAATGCAGAGAACTGGCATTATTTCTGAAGTTGAAGGTAAGGTCTCATGAAATTGTTTTCTTTGGACTCTTTGTGACAAGCTACCATGTACATGGGACACAACTCTCAGTCGTGAAAGACATGGATAAGTGATTATAATTGAACTGCTTTGTGCTCTTTTAAGTCAATCCAGGCACACAGTTTGCAGTATATAACTGATTGACTTTGTCTCAGTGTGTTACTTGCTACCCTAGATCAGGAGTTTAAGAAATCGTAACAGAAATAATTGCCTTTCCAAAGCTGTCTTCCTGCAGGTGAAATGACAAGGCAAAGAATGTCAAAAAAAGGGAAAAGCTTCTAAATAGCCAAGTTGCAGCTCTTTTATAATTAAACTCCATAACTACAAAATAATCCAACTAAAGCCTACAGTGAAAATAAACAAAATTTGCAAATGAGGATATAGAGTGTAGGAGTGGCAACCATCATCTTTGCAATGATAGCAGAGGCACAGCTTTTGTGATTTTCATCTGTTGAATTTAAATAAACATTTCAAAAATAGAAGCATTTTTAACTTCTTTTATAAATAGAGAAGTGAGATGGTGATATTTTACACTGCAAGTTAAAGAGATCATGGATGAAGGTCACTGGAGCATATAGAAGCTGCAAATGTGTAACCATTAATCATTGTAACCAGTACAAAATTCCTTTGGAACCTGTGAATTTCACCTGTATCTCCTGATAAGATAAGGAAACCTTCCTTTCTTACAACATATTAAAAGCTTGTACTGGAATGAAGTTGAAGAGAAAATGAATTATATGGATCTTTAACTGCAATATGGGACATAATAAACTTGGTCCAATGGAGTTTTCATTATGCTAGAAGAAATAGATAATGACATTATTTCTTTTGCAGGAGTATCAGCAGAACTCAGCATGAAATACTCTTCCAACACCACAAAAAAGACCCCAGAGAATTTATGCTGGGTGCACTAAATGCTTTGACAGGCAACTGCTGTGGTACAGAAAGATTATGGCAATTCATGAGCTCGGTTATGAGAGTTGCCTAAAACAGGCTAAAGCATTTAGCACCAGTGCAGCAAAGGTGCAGGGAAGGTTGGGGGTACTCATTATTATGTGATCTGGAAAACTGATCACCAGAGTGAGATCACATTTTAACTGATTACATTTTCACCTAACAACTTTTGGGGGTTTGGCCATAAATGATGCTTTATCCATCAGATTCCTAACAGCTTTGACAACAAAACAGGATGACAAAATTGAATACCAAAGACAGACTAGAACACAGAAGAAATTTCCAAGACAAAAATATTACTCTAACATAGCTTTTCTTCTTCTTGTTTTAAACAGCCACGAAAAATATCATTGCAGTCGCAGAGGAGACATGCACTGGTAAAAAGGTAAAAACAGTCGCCCAGTCAAATCCAGAGTCTGCAATGTGACTGTAAAGCATTGCTCTTATTAGAAAATGAAGATTTTGTGCAGCCAAATTTAGGTCATCTGTCCCTCAGGAACAAAGATAAGATCTCTAATTTGATCCCAGGGTAACCTGCTGGTTTGTCACCATTCCATCAGAGAGGAAAAAGACTAATTTGTTCGCTTCAGGGAAAGGGCCAGAGGAACCTAACTATGTAGTGTTTGTTTGGCTGGGCAGCAAACAAAATAAGTGCAACTTTTTTTTTTTGACACTTGCCTCAGCTTACTACTTATGGCCAAACCAAATGCTGTATTTAAAGGGGGGATTTATTAAGGTCATTCTTCTCCAATTGCAGGCCAGATTAGTATCACTGCCACAGTGTAATGCTGAGAGGATATTTAGTTTGCAAAAATCCCTGCTTTGTTGTGTTTTGGCATGTGGTATTATTATTATTATTATTAAATTATACTGACCTTAATTTATTAACAGGTATATTTTCTGCACATTTAGATTTTAATGCAAAAATTAGTAAATAGTGCTGTGTTAAGCTGCAGGAAAAAATATTAACACGTTTAATCCTGATTATTTATATTTCAGGTGCTGTTTAGAAGGCATTTGTCCAACTTCACTTCTTTTCATGTTATGTTTAGGACATGGCTCAGTTTCTGAGGGTCAGACTCATTTTCAGAGTTAGCAGTTTACAATCATTGTCCCACTGTGAGGGACTGAGGTATAATGGGAGACACAGCTTTGGCTTCTATTATTCATGCTTATTTGTCTTACATTAATATCCAAGATAAATATCAAGATTTCAAAAGCCACTATACAAAGGATTAGAGAGAAGCAGCACAGAAAGAAATTCATCCTCAAAGTGGAATTTACAGTCTAAATACAGTCTGTATCTTCTTAACCTTTGCAGTATCTCTACCATCTTGCAGGCATGAGGAACCATCAGCAAGACCCACATTAATCTGTTAAGTACTTCTTGAAGCAATTGTTATCTTTGCTAGACCTCTTTGGACATGGTGGGATTGCTAAGAGTGAATTTAAAAGCACTTTCCTCCTTGTTCCATATTTGAAAGAGTCACTAAGGCCAAGTCATTTCCTCTTTTGTTTGATGTACATGAGACCAAAATACTTTTGTACATCACAGTAGCTTAATTCTACTGAACTGCTTTCAAGATGTATTTAAATCACTAAGTATCCTCTACCTAAGCCCTCATTTAGCCTTCTGAAAAAACTTTATTCTTGGCAAACAGATATAATTATTTCACGTGCTTCTCTCTCTGAAAACATAAGTCCAAAATTAGCTGACATGAACAGGCACAGATCAGAAGAGCTTTTAAGTGTGGCTTTCTTACAAATCTTTAGAATAAAAGTTATCATTTGTTGCCAAGTTTCCTGTAAAATTTTGTAAAGAAACTGATGTGAGTCAGATCCCCTCACTGGGTCACAGCCCATTTGTTTTTCCATCTCTGCTGGACTGGGGAAAATACTGCCCAGCTGAGAGCACAGCTCAAGAGCTCATGTGCCAGCTACTGGTGCTCCAGGAACCTCCTGTCCCACCTCATTCCCTGGCACAAGTTCCTCACATTTTCAGAAAGGAAACAAGGTTTTGGTAGATATCTCTAGTCCAATCCATGGATGGATACATCAGTGCCATCAGAACCAAACAAGATGAGTCTTTACCTCATAGAGAAAACAATATGGTCACCAGTAAACCATGAATTAGAACAGAGGTTTGGTTTAAAACAAACCCCCTTTATTATTCAGAGTATTTTGTTTGTATGTAACCCACGGGGATCTGAGATTGGGCAGCTGCTCTGCTTGGTCTGCTCTTGTATGGCTTTTATTGTACAGCCCTTCTCACTTCTGGTGCTCAACACAAAAACATTCACGGTCACTTATCCAGATCATTCCGTTTAACAAAAAAAAATAAAAGTTGGCTACCTAAAATTTATCTTGTGTCTGAATTACTGCTTGTATATGCTTTAAAGCCTACTATCTTTTCAAAAACTTTTTCCTCTTGCATTTTTCTTGCAGAATTTCAGAAGTAACTTGCCAAGATTACACACAAGCTACCATGAAGTTCACAATATGAAAATAAAGTGATTTTTTTCTTTGATTGATGGCCAAAGTGCTCTCCCAAGATGTGACTAATGCAGCTACAGAGCAGTGGGGGAAGGCCATTAAGGCTTGTATTGATTTCCTCTGAATTCTGGATAATATATCAACAATCTTTGCTACTTCTGCTTGAAATTTTTAATTTAAATAACCTGAACCAAGCAGTCAATCATTTGCTTCCCTTAGAGCTGAGGCCATTTTGCATTGATATTTCAGATGGAATAGAAACCATAAAGTTGCTTTGTGTTATGCATGCTATTAATAACATTTAGACTGTGATGATGTAGCAAATGTAAACAAGCAAATGAGGCACTACATAGAAGGTTTTTGAATGGTTCTGCTGCTGCCTGGCAGCTTTGGGCAACACAATATCAGAAGGATATAAAGCTATTTAAAAGCCTCCATTTTGCTCCTCCCCACGAGGAGCAGTTGAGGTCACTTGGTTTGTTCAGCCTGGAGAAGAGGAGACAAGGAGAGGAAGTCATTGGGGTCTGCAGCTCCTCACGAGGGGAAGAGGAGAGGCAGACACTGATCCCTTCTCTGTGGTGACAGTGACAGGACCCAAGGGAATGGCTGAAGCTGTGTCAGGGGAGGTTTAGGTTGCGTATTAGGGACGGGTTCTTCACCCAGAGGGTGGTCGGGCACTGGAACGGGCTCTCCAGGGCAGTGGTCACAGCACCAGCCTGACAGAGCTCACGGAGCCATTGGACAATGCTCTCAGGCACAGGGTGTGATTTTGGGGACTGCCTTGTGCAGGGCCAGGAGTTGAACTTCGATGATCCCTGTGCATCCTTTCCAATTCAGGGTATTCTATGATTCTAGTTCAAGAAACTGGGTACCAAAAAATGCAATTCATCTTCATGAATGAACATATTGTGGGGCCAATTTCACATAAATTTTATGAAAGATGAATTTCACTCTGCTGAGTATTGTACTCGCTTTTGAATGTTACAACTTCCACATGAAGACCAAAAGAGAAAAGCAATATTGTACCCATTTACAAGAGTGTCTCCAGGACTCAGAATTTCTAAAACTAAGTTCTACTTCTCTGTTCCACTTTCAAAGCTGGTAATGTTGTCCCTGCTGTACTACAGAGAAAATGAAAATATACTTCTTGAAATAATAAAATTGAACAAATCTATTTGTTATTCAAACATTGTATGAGGATGTGCGCATGTCCTTGACATTTATTTTAGTGTGATAATCTGCCATTTGCAAGATATTATATTCAGTCACACATAATGCTCATGCTGAAGGATGGGTGCTCTTATTAACCTCAAAGTACTTACAAATTGTAGATGTTTTCTTTATTAGTTTGTTCAAATCCACTTGAAAAGGCTGCTGAAAGATATCCTACAGAAAAACAACCAGCAGCCTTTGAGGCACTGATGGTTTCTTTCCTGTAACACTCTCCTCCCTGATTTGCATTGAATGCATCCTAACACCCCTGACTTTCTTGTCTCCTTCCTAGTAAGTCAACTACTAATTAATCAAATGCTTATTTTAATTGGAAACATTTTCTCATTAATTTGAAAGATGATTGAAAGAGACTTAACTTGAGCATCACCTTCTGTTCTTCCAAAAAAGACTGTGTGGCAAAATTCCCGTTTCAAAAAAAGTATCATCTCAAGCTCACAGATGTGCTCATGTAGGAAAAAAAACTCCCAAACAAAAATCTTCAAAAGCAATAGTTTTGTAATACTTCATCAAATCAACAGAAAATGCAATAAAAGTGCAACTTGAAGAGCATTCAGAGCTAAGAATTGCTTGCCAAATTCAATTCACTCTTTTGCTGGCTCTCTCACGAGTCTGACACAAGCGTACGCTCACTGACAAGGTTTGCAAACACGCAAAGTGCAGAATAACCTCAGGGTTACCACACTGTGCTACTAGGTGCATAAAAAAACTGCATTGTGAAGTAGGTTAGTCTGACACTCATAGAATGCATAGCCTTTGTTTCATTTTTAAGCTGAAGTTTAAGAAAATTTGTTTTCCAAGCCCCCGAACTCTTATCTAGGTACGGGCTTTTGCTGGCACTGAGCTGGAGCTGTCATTGCACACCAAGCACCAGTAAGGCATTTAAGGACTGGCAGTGGAAGTTGTAGGAATTCCCCCTGCCTGCAAAGAAAAGGCATTAAAAACAATCTGTAGCAAAGAAAGTGTCAGCTTTCCTTGTAATAAACAAGCAAAATCAAAAATCCCAGCTGAAAACTCATCGAACTTCCAAAAATATTGCACTCACTGAAGCCAAAAGATAAGATCTATAGTTACCTATTAAGATCATTCAAGGAATTATTAAAGTCAGGCCAATTAGTTTAGATACAAAATAGCCAGCATCTCTCTCTATTTCCTGTCTTCCTGCAGTACCAGACAAATCACACAACATCTCAAGCTTGCTGAGCATAATCCCACATTTTAAAGTGATGATTTACAAAACACCTGCAAATGTTGAGTGGAGCAGACTCCATCTCACCTCCCTTGAGATTCACATCATCTAAGTTTTAGGGCCTACATGCGTTGGACTTCAGCACCTAAATTATTACCAGTGTAATTCACATAGATGTTGAATAAAAACTCTCTAAACAACTACTCCTAAAAAAAAATCTAGATTGGAAACCTATTAGAAGGACTCTTTCTGCAAATCTAGGCTCTCATGAAGCTTTCTGAGCGTATGCAAATCATCTACATAATTGAAAGAGCTAATTGACGTTCTGATATATGAGAATATGCTTTTTCCTGGAACAGATGTTAAGAGCTTTGTTTCATAATTTGTCAACTTTACTAAATGTCACTGAGTTTGTCTTAAAACTGCGTTTTCTTTTTGTGCTCCAGAGAATATTCCCTGAGCAAAAGCTATTTGTTGAACTTTTCCCAGTTATTAAAGCCTATGTCCTTCTGTAACCGAAAAATTAAGATATCTGGAATAATGGACATGGTCAGACTACAATAAATGCAACAAGGTGGTGTTTTGGGTTTCCTATTTTCCTCCTTCAATGGTCATAAGTCAAGATTTGTTCCAGCAAACACTCAGGCACAGTAGAGCAATGACATCATTTTGAGAGCAGTCTGGGCCCTAAGGATTTAAATAGAAAACTACTAAAGCTTTCAGTAACATAATTACAAATTTATATTCAAATTATGTCTTTTGAATGACATCATTCTTCTGATTACTGGATTCAAGGTAAAGGACATTAAAAAAAAATCTTTATTATTTTCCCTTTATGGCTGTTTTTTTCTAGACAAACACACTGACTGCAGCATAAAGCCACATTTCTTTATTAAAATGTCAAATGCCGTTCTTTCCTAAATTTCCCTGAACAACAAAGAAAGTTTCAGAAGAAATACCTACCATCAACTGGATTTCCAATCATTAAATAAGCAAATTGATGAAAAAGAGAGCTGAAGAGGAATACTGTACTGCATTGCAGTTTTCTTTCCCTTTCCTAAAACTGATGATTATTCAGCGGTCATAAAATATCATCCACAGACAAAAAGGCACCAATTCCGTATAATGCATTTATTGAAATAATAAAATTATCTGAACCAAAGGCCATATTGTTATTAAAATGAGACAATATACAGTTCTAGTAGCTTCATAACTTTGTGCATTACTTTGCCAAGCCTAAAACAGAGCAGTCACCCTTTCTACAACCTAAATTCAAGCAATGAAACATGATGAAATTCAAAACAAAAGACTGGTAAAAATATAAAATCTAGAAAAAAATAATAAAATGAATGAGTGAAATCACAATTCTATCAGCATTCATACAAAAGCCTCCCAGCACAGTATATGAGGCCGTGATATTTGCTTTCATAAACTGCAAGTAGTTTTTTTGTTGTTTGCTTCATTTTAAAATATGTTTTCCTGACTGCATGGAAAATACAGGACCAAGCAGGACATATCCAGTGGGCAGAGCTGTGCACTGCAGAGTATCTTGATTATCCTCTCCATGGTGTGCACAACGAATCCTTTCCACGCAATGAGATTTGTCACCCAAGTGAGACCGCCAAGCTATTCCCGTGACACAAGAAGGGCGTGGCAAACACCACGGAGAAAGGAGAAGTCATCAGGTCCCTTTCCGTTGCCATGTGAATGCAGAGGTACAAGAAAGAGGAAATTCATGTGTTTGCAACCAAACTCTGACAATTTCCTCCACAAAATATATTTTTATTTCAGAAGTTATGTCAATGTGTATGACAACAGTGCTTCCTAGGGAAGCATGTTCTTCCTCTGCAGCTGGATGTCATATCCTTTCTGGTGGTAAAGCCTTACAGAACACAGGTGAAGGATCTGCCTCAGGTCTGAATGCAGGAGGATGAACCAGACTTCATCACTGACCTTTTCTTGACAGAAATTTATAGATAAAGACCAATAAAATGTATATTTTTAAAGGACTCTATTTTTTTTAAGGAATGTAGAAGTGTTCTGTCGAAAGGACCCAACTCCAATCAACAAAAAGCTGCCCAACCAGTTAGAATTTAATTTCTTTTTCCTACAAATGCCAGTATCCTCAGTGCTCACTAACCAATGAAAAAAAAAACCAAACACCAAAAACAAACAAACAAACAAACAAAAAAAAAAAAAAAACACACCACAGATGCTAGAATTTTCTTTTCTTTTCAGAAGCTGTGATGGAACAAAATAGATTCATTGACATTCATATTTTCCATAACTGAAGTGATAATGGACCATCTAGCTTGTCAATCTGCTGTGCAACAATATTTTTCAACTGACTATCCTAAATTAATTTATCCTGAGAATGGAGCTCAGTGCACCTCATCATAATAGTCTATGTCATGCAATTCAAAGATAAAGACACACATTGTTATCTCTGAGTAGGATAAATCTGGAATAAGCCTCCTGAAATTAATTGGGGTTACTGCAGTCTTACTCTGATGTCACTCAGATCTGTGTGTGGTCTAGAATTAATACAGAATGCTTGCACAATGGTAAATGGATTCTGCTTCAGGAAGGGATTCAGATGTTTGTGAACAGCATGAAAGTTCCTCACTGAAGAAAGAGATTAAGCAATCACCATCTAAGAAGTGAGGCCATAATTTGGCTGTGTGCATATATTTAATTGTCCCTGCAGAGGGGTCACTGTTGGCTGTGTTGGTCTTCACAGTTTGCATTATGCTCCAGAATAATAAGACCAACTTTGAATCAGCATTTCAGTCCTCCTAGAAGAGTCATAACTGGAAGTTCTAGACCTTGAACTTATGAAAACAAAAAACTCACTTATCCCAGTTTTATACATTAGCCCACAGAGGGCTGCATTCTTCACTTTTACAGCACCATCACCAATGAAAGCTTTCAAAAGCATAGACTTATTTTTTACCAAATTTTTTTGCCAAATATTACCTATACTTCAGGCTACATCTGCAGAAAAAATGGTTGCTCTATTTTACCAAAAAAAAAAAAAAAAAAAAGTAATTTAGTATGAACCAAACAAACCAGAACAGTTGATTAGAGTTAAGCAAAGAGAGATAATAACACAGTATATATTCTGTGTAAATTTTAAAATAACTATTTCTCTCTTCCTGTTCTATTTGCATGACTACTATGTAAAACTCAATTAATAGCCCTGGCAGGAGGAGTCTGCCTTTATGTTTAGGAAACGTGTGACTTTATGCAGAGTCTGCTCAGCAATATGTGTGATACACCAGAGGAGCACATTAATAACAAGAAGCTGGGACCAGTACAGGTTTCATTGATGCTGATGGTTCCCTTTTCATGTGGCTGACAATTTTAATAAAAATGATTAAATCCCAAAGTGGGTTTAACTTTATCATTCAATATAACTGACACTGCAGGAAGTGCAATATGCAGTTAGAAGGAAAATTAACTGTGTTCTGTAAGGAATATCCATCATGCACGAGCAGTGTAACAACTTGGGGTAATCACTACTGCATTTTTTCATTTAGCTAAAAATAAATACTGAAAACAGAAGTTAATCAACTATACTGTGGAAAAAGATATTCTTTCCATCTTAAATCATATCCATCTATCAAGATGTTCATGGGCAAGTCTCCCCATTAAGGGATAAAAGATGGAAGATTGCTGCACCTCCAAATGACCAAGTCCTTATAGGAAGGGCTCTTTTTGAGAGGTTCTCTGTGTCTGTGAAAACTTTCCTGATGGAGGTTAGCAAATAATTTCTGTCTGTTCCAATCTTAACCCACTGGCCATAGCAGCTATAGCATTCTGACACCAACCCTATGCACACTGGCACTTCTGTCTCCAGAAGTCGGGGCAGAATTGCTCACATGAGGCACATTTAGTCCTGATCAACCCCACTGGGCTCAGCACTCAGTGCTGACCCACACAAAGGTGTGCTCCTGCTGTGCCACATCCATCCCTCAGCTGAAGTGACACAAGGAATTACCTCCACGGCTCAGCACACTACCAGGAAAAAAGAGCAGGGGAAACATCTGCATTTCTAAATGCATCAGTTATTGTGCTTCAGTTTCCAACCTAATATTATAACTTCTGGCATTCCCTTTCCCATACTTGGACAGTGGGTAAATATATTTTTTCAGTCAATTACCAGATTAATATATTGAAACGTTTTGCTTGCATGTAATGAAAAACTAACTAGAAACAGCACACATTTCAAAAGCCTCAACAATTACAATCTAGAGCCAGCACCACTGTGTGTTGCAGTAACCTGACAGCTCCTTGGACAGAAGATTCATTGATTGAATGAATGTTTGGTGTATAAAGGAAGAGTTCATCGCAAGATCTGATAAAAACAGTTTAAGACTTTCAAGTGAACTAAGATTAGAATTACAGGTTACCCTGGTTACAGCTGCTGGTGAATTTCAAAAGCAGTTTGAATCAGCCTGAATCATTCATTGCATGCCTTAGCTAACATATGAAAGAAAAAACCTGACAATGAATTATCACTTGGGAAGGCAATTCTGATCTGAACTGCTGTTACTAAATGTAAACAAATTTTTAATTAGTTTTTTTCAATGACTTCAGGTTGTCCTATTATTGATAGTACCTCAATTGTTATTTGCAAATAAGCAGAGGCTTTGCTAAATAAGTTATAGAAGATTTTGTAATTAATTTTGATGTGATCTACTCTTGATAAATCCACTGGGAAATTAATTCAGCTGGATCCTACCACAACTATTTGTATTAATCTCTCTCTAATCTTCTACAGATAAGTTTACTGTGATAAAATATATAGACTAGGAAGAATTCACAAAGCTGTATTTCAACTAACCATTAAAAATTCAATGCAATATCATGAAACTTACTGGAAAAACTGACTAAGTATTAATACTTAAGCAATTGTGAAGGAATGTAGCAATTGTACTGTTAAAAGAGGTCAAACAGGTGGGAATGGTCATTTTCCCAGCACACAGAGCAAAGATTATCCCTCTTTTGAAATATGCTAAATATTTATCCAGACAATAAATGTATTTTCTTCTAGAGCTAACTCATCTTCAGTGATACTGTTTTATGGGAGAGGTCCTGACAGAGAGATTTAATGTTGGGGAGAAAAATTTAAGCAAGACATTTAAATAATCCAGAAGAATTGCATAGGGAAGTTTACCTAATGTCAATCTTCAGTGTGCTTTGAGCTTAAGTGACTCTGAGGATGAAGCTCTCTGAGCTTCACAATCTATTTTGGCCATTATTCATGAGCTAACTTTATAAATGACCTTCCTTGGCAAAAAGGCAAAAAATGAAACCAAACACAGTGTTGTTTCTATAGTGGAAGCCCCATAATGAAAGCAATCTGAAGATCAATCACTGACAATTCTAGCTCCTACTAAAAGTCAGCAATTTTATGAATAGCAACATTTTCTCAGCCAAGACCTAACAAGGCAACCAGCTCCTATCCTGTAGCCTTGCAAACATCTGTATCAATAACAGTTTTGCCTATTGCTTATATCATCCTGCAAGAAGAAAAGAAACAACCATGGGGGTTCATTGACGATTGAAGCCAGATTTGGATGCATTTGAATTTTCCTCTAGCTGTCAATAGCTCATTAAATGTAACAGCTTCACAACCAAGACATAGAAATGAAATATGTAAATTTAGGCATTTTAATATTTAAGCATGCATTAAAAGTCAAAGGGTTTTCTAAATGTCAGATTAATGACAAAGGTCAATGATTATCAGTCCAGTTTCTCAAAGTGACACAGCAGGTTTAACATCTGTGTGCCAGAATACAGTGCTGAAGTTCCTTGAGAGTTCTGTGAGAACCCAGGACTCTTAAATTAGTAAACTTTTCACTTGTCCCTGTGGCTCCTTTTAAAGATATTTGATGTTTTCTTGTGCTTCTTCCAGTCCTTATTTCCTATTCTCCTAGATATCCTACAGTCAAAAACTACATTAGATTAATTTTACTCTGCACCATTTCTGTTGAAGTAGAGCAAATATGAATTCAGTATAAGATTCTGAGTTAGTGGCAGCTCCTAGAACAGGGCACATCTTGAGTTTCTCTTTTCAGCTTCAAGAATTATCACATATTTCAATAACCAGCTGTCCAATGACTCCTTGTGATAACCCAGTTTGTTCTCACACCAACACCTCCATTTCAACAACCCTTCGCTCCTGCTGTTCAGACTTCTCTTTGAGGAGATTTCTGGACTGTAGTTGTAGGATTTGCTTGCACCAACTTGCACCTGATATGCACTTTGCAGTTCAAAGATAACACTTCATGCTCAGCAAGGGTTGAGAGACATTCTCTTCTTCCCACTGTACATGCAATTGGGAAACAGCTAATGGACATATCAGGGAGCAGCAGAAACAGCTGTTCCACAAGGCCAGACAGAGCAGGAGCTGAGGCTGGCCAAGCAGCAATCTAACCTGTCAGGTTGCAGTGCCTACAGCATCCAGGCAGGGCTGGGCTGTGGATAGTGACATGCTCTGGTGGTCATCCAGTGATCATCAGACAAGATGCCATAACAAACCAAGTCCAAGGTAAATTCTGAAGTCCCATTTGGTAAGTCAGGACAAGAGGAAATGGGGCTAGCTACCACACAGCTCAGGGAAGGAGTGGGAAGCATGGCTAGAGCTCCTGAAGAGGAGAAAAGCAGAGGAGGTGTGGGTGATGATCCCAGGCAAGGCTGCTCCAGGAAATCAGATTGTTAATGTGCTCAGGGCCCTGGAGAAACTCCCTGCTGCAGAGAGCAGTGTCCTGCACCAGCAAATGTGTCAGCTCCCTCTTAGCAGGAACCATCAGGATGGGGTGAGGGTGATTTCTGCCTTGGAAGATGTGCCTGGCCCATGCACACCCATCCTGGTCTCGTGGCAGTCACATCAGGGGCTCCTCAGGTCCTTGTACCCCACGAGGAGCGAGGCTGCTGCTGAGGCCAGCGAGCACAGGGAGCTGCCAGCACCTTCCCAAAGATGCTTGGGGTTCAGGCAGGGGCTTTAAAAGCAGCACTGTTGATCCTGTCTGAGCATTCCCTGCACAGCTTCACATTGTTAGCAAACTTTATTGATCCTTTAACAGAGAAACCTTCTTATGAACTAATGGGTTAGGATTGGACAGCTCCTAGACAAATAACTTATACATACAAAATTATGTGCTGGCAACAATTAATCTTTCTTTTCCTCATATAAAGCATTCTTTGCCTGGTACCTCATTGAAATAACCTAACCTTTGAGTTTTGTGAAGCTAAAAAAGATTTATAGCAGCTGAAATCTGCCTGTAGTCCACATTTTAGCTCCCAAAACAATTTAAATACTTTGCTATACCGGAGGTTTTTCGTCTAGAGACAGAACATCTTTAAAAGAAAATAAAATCTGACAAAAATAAAGGTTCTAACCAATACAATCTGGCCTGATAAATATAGGCAAGGAAAGAAATTTGCTAATATTCTGCACCATGGCTAAGTGAATTTGGAGGTAGAAGCAGATTACTTTCCACTATAGGTTTAATCTGAATCTCATTTTGTTCCTGGGTGAAAAAGAAAGGCCAAAAGAAAATAGAAGAAGTGAGGAACCTGGACTTATAATTTTGGTAGAAGAATGTAATAATTTTCATCAGAAGTACACCTATAGTAAAATGGAAGGTTTTAGAAGTTATTAGTTCTGCCTGAGATGCAATCTTGATACGGTATGTTTAATGTTTTCTATTTTCTGAGCAAGTATGTTAAAAGTTATTAGATGAAAGAAAAAGCAAATCAAAGACCACTGTAAAGTATTCTTTGAATCAATTTTTCAAAGTAAAGAGCATTGAAAACTGTAATTTAGTCCTGGGCCTTTAGAATTTCCTAACAAAAGTACCATTATTAGGACTTTTAAAAAGTCAACGAGCAATTACAAATACATAGTTCACTTGATCTATGCCAGTGAATCTACAAAAAGGTGAGCAATTTGCAAAGACAAATTTCTCTAAATAAACTTTTCACATACAGTTTTAAGGCCCCAGAATTTATTGCTACAAAATTATAGACACAGATGGTCTAATGAGCAAATTCACACTCTAAAATATCTGAGGGAAAAAAAAAAAGGTACTTAGCATGTTTGTGAGACCATTTCCTGACCTAAAATAAACAGAAAGTGCCCACTGCTGTGCAGCTACTGACCAACAGTGATGTTCCAAAGTGGATCCATAGACATACATTAAACACAGGTGCTGGGAATTTCCATCTCATCCAAGTTTAAGTGGCAAATGCCAGAATTGCAAACATCTCAGTTTCCTCAACACCTGACATCCAGATCCAGTTTTTGTTAGCTAAGCTTGGAGAATTAGCTTTTGTTACCTTACTATTACAACCTGAAAAGTCTATCATTTCATTTCTGTATTTTAATATCTTTTCTTTATTACTTTTTTTTTCTTTTTTAATTCCTTTAGATACACTTACTCCTGCCAAAAGAATTCACCAAATTTCATCAAAATTCTGGCCTTTAAAGGCAACTTGATGTGTCAACAAAGCTGTATTATTACTTTCTAAAAAGAGGGAAAACACTGCCTTTTAATAGTAACAAAGAAAGAAAGAAAATTATTTGAAATATTGAAATGTATCTGCAGTGAACCATTTAAATGACAATAGCAAGAGAGGGCTTTACTGAAGGATAATGAGAAAATCTCTTAGCAGTCAGTACAAAGAGCGTTTCTATGTGAAGACTTTCCCTTGTAGCTCTGTGGTTTCCAGAAAACAAGCAGCACTTGGAGGATACAGGCAAGGAAAAGCAGCTCCATCGAGGAACTCTGGAGTCTGAGGTGATCCTGGTGGAATTGGCCGTGCCTCCACACGCCCAATGAAGAGTGAAGCAAAATGTGTTAACATTTGTCTTAAGAGTTTTCTTTCCCACAGAACTCGAGCTAAATGCAGGCATATACACTGCTAACCTGCAAACCCTCTGTTGATAATCAGCATTTTTTCACCTGCTGTGATCATGTTTGTTTCACTTACCCTGCAAACATCAGCATCACACTGTAGATATGAGTTGGTTTGAAAATGTTTCTGGTCTCATTTTGCCAAGGTTTTCCTCATTTAGTTTGCTCTTGGCCCTTTGTTTCACCAAGTTCTGCTCAGAGGATGCAGGATCTGACTTGGAAAGGATTTAAGGGGGCCTTACATGTAACTTTGTGCAAACTGTATTGATAAGAATAAAACCTAATAAACAAAAAGTGAGATTAAATGGAACAAATTGGGAGCAAATAGTTTTCATAATGGAAGAAATATGTTGCTCTTCAGCCTCAAGTTCCTGTAGAGTTTCACTGTTGTTGAAAATTACTTTCTCAGTCTTTTTGAAGTAAGGAAATGACATTTCCTCCGTTT
This sequence comes from Aleadryas rufinucha, assembly GCA_013397815.1. Classification (NCBI taxonomy): domain Eukaryota; kingdom Metazoa; phylum Chordata; class Aves; order Passeriformes; genus Aleadryas; species Aleadryas rufinucha. Next base: position 2,087,655 of record VZTH01002840.1, read on the forward strand.
TATAGAGGAAGAAATAAAACACTCCATGGGAAAATTACTTGGAAGCATCAACATCACTCTGGAGTATTTACTTGAATGTGTGACTCCCAGATTAAACTAAATTATAAAAATAAATATCATTGTTAGTTTCCTTTCAGCTCCCTTTCTGGTTGTTGAATAATTTGAAAGATTGCATTCTCTGCCCCCAGGGACAAGAGTCCCTTCTCCTAGCAGTAGTATTCCTGGGTCTTTTTCTGAGGACAGACGAGATGTGGGAGCTGCATGAAAAATTTACTTATGAAGTTAGTCCAACAGCCCAGAAGCAGCAAAAATACTTTTGTGTGACTCCAGTGAAATAACAGAGCATGTGAGTTTACAGAGCCATCACCTGAACACTTTCCATTACCATTAAATTCACGTCTCAAATAGAAAAGAAATTCAATGGGGTAAAATATCCTCTATTGACTAACATTTTCATTACAGGGAACCATACAGCTCAGAAGAGAATGGTCTGCTGCTGTTGTTTTCTAATGTTTATTATCCCCGGGCACACTGCAGTGGGGGAGTACTGCAGGTGATTAATGATTTTACCTGCTGCAAAAGAGCAATTGCAGAAATGTCCATTTCATTTTTTTTTATTGCAGATATACCACTAAAGTGTAAATATCAAAGTATTTGTAGAGGAGGACACTTTGGAATCAATAAGGAATAGACTCAATCACCTTAAGAGCCTTATAATTTGGAGTTTAGAAGTTACACCTTTTATGAACTGACAGACTTTTACCTACTGGTAATTTGAGTTACAGAATAGCTTCATCTTTCAGATGAGTTGTTTTGGAAACATCTTGTCACAGAAAGAACTATGATATCTGTGCTGAAAACAGACCACCCAGTCTGGGCTGAGTATGGCACACGCATTACAAACTGTGGCTCATCTAGTCCTGCAGTGACTCCAACTTTAGAACCACACTGATTTAAAATTGTTTTGGCTGAGGCTCAGGTCTATGTAATTCAGTGCATTTTTTGATCAGGCCAAAGTTTTCTGCAGGTCTGGTGAGGTCCAACTTCCTCTTTCAGCTCTGCCAGTGTTTTTGTACCTGCAAAGAGACCTGCAGCTGCCTAGGAGTTTCCATGCTGTTAACAAATTCATGTGTGTCAAAGATAAAATGCTCATTTCTAATGAAGGAGAGAAGGAATAACTACAAACCCCAGAGCTCAGACACTATGGTATTCAGCTAGCACATTAAAAGTACAGGTTCAGGATATTAATCTAGAGCAGCAATTAAAATGTGAGCCTCCCATATGACGAATTTTAAGTATTTTAAGTGGCAGGTGCCAGGCTGTTCTCAGGTAGACAATTTTCTGTCTCCTTTTCATTGTTGAAAATGGCCATTTTGTGAATGGTTTTTTCTTGTCTCTCATTTTGACCAGGTCTTCCATTCTGCATCTGTCCAAATTCTGGGATCAGGAAAGATTCAGCTTAGGGCAATCAGCAATTTTCAAACAGAAAACCTCTAAATCTTTTACAGAACATTCCCAGGTGACTCTACTTGTGAACATTTATTACCCTGAAGTCTTCCACTTCACTGGATTTCAAAAGTCTTTTGCAAGCAGATGAGGTGCTGAAAACATTCAGATAAAGGTTACAAGAACCCTCTATATTATGAAGTGGCAGGCGGCCTAAGATTAAGAATTGCTACTACTTCTTCCAACAAAAATTACCTAGGATGGCACTGTAATAACGATGGCATTAGAGAACATGAATGTCCTCAATTCCCCAGATGGACTGTTGTCCTCTAACCTACAGATTTGTCTGGGATAATTACCCCTTTTGCTGTATCCAAGTGCCCTAGCAGCTATCCATGCAGCCCCAAGAATGTCAGAAAACAGTGGCTGCAGCTCTACACGGAGGCTCCCTGACCCAGCTGCTGTTCTGTCACATATCATAAACTAATATCAGCACAACTCCTAAAGCATAACCTCATTAATTACCAATGCTGCATAATGCCTTTGTGGCAGGTTTCAGGTCATCATCACAATAATCAGGAAAATAATATTGTATAGCCAGTCCTGAGGCATCCACAGTGCTATTTCCAAGTGTGAGTCATCATTCCTCTTTAAATTCACTTCCAGGGCTTTACATTGCAGTCAGGACATTTCTTTTCAACCAGGAGTCAAAAGTCCTGAACCCCCCACCAGTTTTAAGCTGTGAAACTTCTCTGCCTCCTGTGGAGCAGTTTCTGCTGTTAACTGATGTGAATGATATCAGAATCAGACACCACCTCTCTGAACACTCATACCTGCTTCTCTGCTGCATCACTGCTGCCTGTGCTCTCTCAGTGCCTTCAGCTCCTGCTGACTGCCTGAGCTCCCCCTCGCAGCGATTCAGCTGCAGTAGGTACTGCAGGAACATGTTGCTTTGCCACCACATTTCTTTCCCCCTGCTTTGTCCCTCTTTAATGGAATCATTTTCCTGAGATTACCTTTTCAATATTAAAAAATGAACATAAAAACCCCTGCCTAATTAATCTTCCAACCCTCCTTCCTCATTTCACCGATCGCACATTTTTGAAATATCTGAAAATTTGAAGATTTTTTAGAGCCACATTTTCTTAAGCAGCTTATGTAAACCAAATCATTGCTGTTTGTGTCTCTTTCCTCTCAAAAATCTTGCAGTATAAACCCCAAAATACTCCCTGTCTCATTTCTTTCTTCCATATTTCCATCTTAATAAAGCAACGGATGAAACAAAGTTGCTAGCAAATAAAGACAATATATTCTCAGTCTCTGACAGCCTTGCCATTGTTTTCTCAAACAATGCCTCTTGAATTGCCAACTGGATCTCTCTCTTTTTAAGTTCTGGATATCTACTTGTTCCTTCCCAGACTTGACCTTCCATCTAACATTTGGTCTGTGAAAACATGCAGGATCAAATGGAAAATAACCTGGATCTTCATCTCTGGCTCCTGTGGTGTTTCAGCAAAAGAAAAGTCCGTTACCTCTAGCAAAAACTGACAAATCCACAACATTCTGAGAGTAAATTTCCTACAAGTTTCTAAAATACTGTAATTCAATATTTTGCTTTGCACTTTTGCTTGGTGAGAGAAATTATTTGTACAGCTTTTCCTTTCATCTCAACCAAAGAAAATCATGTGTCTAGTACCTGTCATATGTACATGGCCATACTGGCAGGAAACTTGCATAAAACACATTTGCTTGTTTTAGCTAAATAATCCCATTACCTGCCAGCAAACAGTGTAAACAATGCAATGCACAGAAATAGATAGCAAACTGGATTTGAGTCAGTAAGCTAGGGAGGAAAACACTAACTTATGTCTCAGGGTATGGGAAATACAATCCTACCAGGTATTTTTAAGTCTTACTTTGTTCACATCAAAGCCTGGTTGCAGGAACAGCTCATTTCATTTCCCTGGAAACCAAACTAAGGATGGGATACTCGCAGAAAAACAGGTGGCTGAAGACAGCTGGCAGAGACAAAACACCCAGCTTTAAGGCAACTTTAGCATAATGACATGAATCCTCCAACTTCTAACTTTGTAGCTTGCTTTTCAAGAAACACATTAAAATTTAGAATTTTAAAGAGAGGCAGGTTAGAAGGGCAAAGTGCCTCTAAACCTGTAACACCTACTCAGTTGATCAAATGTGCAAGGAAAGCACTCAGTAGCTTTCCAGTCTTGTCCAAATCTCTCTAGATTTAGATTCTCAACCCATTTTACAAGTTGGTCTTAAAGCCAAATGTGCTTTCCCCTTTCCCCCCAGCCCAGTCTTGGGAGGAAATCACAGAACCATAGAATAGGCTGAGTCAGAAGGGACCCATCAGGATGATCGAGTCCAGCTGCTGGCCCTGGACAGGACAGGCCCAAAAATCCCATCCTGTGCCTGAGGCCATTCCCCAGTTACAAACACAGACAGGGTTGCCCTGTCCCATGTGCAGAATCTGGCACTTGGCCTTGTTAGACTTCATCCAGCTGGTGACCTCAAGGTCTCTCTGCAGGGCCCCTCTGCCCCTGAGGGAGTCGACAGCTCCTCCCAATTTAGTCTTGTCACAAACTTAGTGTTCCTTCGAGTCCTGGGTGAATTTCATTAATGAAATGATTGCTGACTTCAAAGCACAGAGAGGCAAAGAGGAATTGGGTATCTGTAGGCACCTCAGAGTGAGAGGTGATGTCAAAGGAAGAGAAACAAGAGGGTAGAACAAAGTATAAAGAACAAAGGAAAGAGAATGTTGATGGAGAACCAACAGAGGCTTCAATAACTGCATAAAAACTGGGCCATGTAGACTGGGAGGTAGTTAGTCTGATGAAATTAACCTGAAGACCTGTGCCACTTCCTACCTATACTGCTTATTACCTAGTCTTTCCTTGTACAGCATGTTTGTGGAACTGGGTTTTGTTCCAGACTAGCACTTAGTGACAGCAGATTTAAGAGACAAGTCTGCACGGTTACGGGAGACACACAGATACACACGAGACAAATTGAAATGGCAGCGCTGTACTTCTACTGAAGGATGTAACATGTGGCAGTGAAATAATCCCTCTGGCCAAACAGCTTCCACTGAAACTCTGCTAAAAAAGCTTTGTGCTTCTTAAGGGTTCAACTTATAAAAAAGAAATGATATGTAAGCTGCAGGCAATATTCAACGTCTCGTACTCCGAGCCCAGAACTCAGTGAACAAAGATGGTTAAGTAGCTCACAATGTGAACCAAGTTTTAATTATATTTAAATTCTCAATATTATTTAAAGACAAATAACAACATAATGACTCTGTCACAGAGCAGAGAGAAAAACTGCAGTCCCCAAACAGCCAACAGTCCAAGCATGAGGCTGAGATAGTCATAAAAGCAATGCATGCTTAGCAAAATACCCTGCTATGGGTTTCACACCTCAAACAATTTCATGTATCCCATTAGACTGCTACGAAGGGAGACAAACATTAAAATGTATTCACTGTCCTTCTGTATTTTTAATTCATTCCAAGTATGAGTTGAACATGAATTTGTGAAAATCAGTTTTCACCTTGTGTTTTAAGAGTGAATTGTGAAAAAGATCTTTTTGTGAAAGGCCCCATCCTTGCAGAAAAACTGTGAAATAGAGGGTGAACACAAAGGTGAATGGATAATAGAAATGCCTTTGAGACAGCAAAGAATGAACAAAAGGGGTTAATATTCTGTAAATAGTGTCTTTGAGTTTGGCACAGCATTTGAAATGGAAGCAGGAAAAAACTATACTTCTGTGTAGTCCTAGACATCATTCCCAGTTCTTTCCCACCTCTGAAGTTACATCACTGCAGCTACAATCAAATAAACCCAGGACAGGATTGTTTTGCATGCCTTTCCCAGGTACAGCTCCTAAAGTCACTTCAGAGAGGTGTGCAGCACTGAGTGTGCTGGGGCTGTCACTGGTGGCCTTAACAAGCAGACTTTAGTTAAAACTTTAGTGCCTGATGCAGCAGCCCACTGACTTAATGGTGCTTCTCACTGAGAGCAGAGTACAGCTGTGGTTTGTCATCTGTGCATGTTCCCAAGGCACTTGGCACACTGTAAATTTTGCCATCAAATGGTTTGAAACTTTCTTACACCGGCCAGGAATGTAAAACTCCAAGAGACAGCTGGAGTCTCGCTGAACTGTAATGGGATTCTTAAACAGGAGTGAGAACAGCACAAGGACATCCTGCCAGATCTTAGGCAGAGGGAATTTTAGGGCTCCAGGACCTGCCAGAGGTAGAAAACAAGATGGACAGCAAGGGGGAAACAGGGAAGATTTGGCATTCATTAAGGATGGCATTATTTAAGGATGCCTGTGGTAGGTGGGAGACATTGGGTATCAAGGGAAGCAGACCCTCACCTTTCCCCATATCCTAGAGCAAGGGTCACCAAGCTTTTTGGTCATATACCACCCAAATTACCATATGCTGTCACTTCACAACACAATTTGAAACACATTCCAGCATCTCAAACAATGATGAGGAGGAAGATGTTAATAGAAATAGAGATGTCAGAAAGAAATCCCTGGGCATTATGGCAATGTCTGGGGATGTTATCAGTTCATCTGGTTAATCCAATTTAGCTGGTTATTCCTGCAAAAGTAATCCAATTTATCTGCTTGTTCCTGACAAAGAAAAAAAAAAAGAAAAGAAAAAAAATCTCTTCCAATTGGTAAAACATATTCTATAATACTGTAAGTTTCCTGAAAATTCCAGAGTAAGGGGTTTTTTTAAGACCACCTTCCAGAGTAATTCCTAGTTACACAGAAACTTCTGAGATGAGTTGAGATGAATTACACTATTTTAATATACAAGAAAATTGTGACTTCCCATTAGGGGAGACAGTAAATGTTACAGGGGAAGGCAGTATCAGAATTTTTATTGTGTTAGAGGAGTTTATTTTCTGCTCACACCTCCAACTGACCTTGAGAGTAGATTAATGACGTAGACTTCTGATCAAACAAATAAGTGAGTCCTTTTTTTCATTTTATTTCAAAATATACCACAGCTTTTTAACAGATTTTGTCAACAACAAAAACCCTTTTTTATCTGCTTGCTTATTTTTCTCACCAAAAAGCCAATTGTTTTAAAGCAGCTCCTGAGCTCTCAGAGAGCCTTTTGGCATTTCGAAAAGCGCAGAGCAAAATTTCTAGAGCAGGTGCAGACAGAAGGGATTTTCTCCCCCTTCCCATCTCTGCTGGTTCATTAAAAGCACGTATTCTCTGCTAGGCTCTATGTGTGTGCAACACAGCATTGCTGTTATAGAGATGCTTGTGCAGATGCTTACAGGGAGGATGTGTAGAGATGCTGTTAACTCCGACTGGATGGGTGCTGGAGGTGATGCCTCCCTCTCAGCCCAGCACCGTGTCTCAGCTCAGGAGCTCTGGTGAGAGAGCTGGAAATCACCACAGGCAGGGGATGCTGGAATGGCTTTACAGCCTCCCAGTCCTGGGGCTGGTGGATCTTTTGCTGATCAAGGTAGATTATGCCCCCTGCACTGGGCTTGTTTGAACACGTCTGGTTCAATGTAGAAGAGAAACAAACACCAAGTAATTGTTTCCTCTTCATTTTCTTTGCTGTGGTCATAACTTAATTCTAAAAAGTAGAGAATATCTTCCAGACGATTCTTCTTTGCCTTTCCCCACTCCTTCCTCCTTGAAAGTCTGTTTTTAAAATACACATATATAGAAAGAGACAGGCAGGTGAGAAAAGAGGAAAATAGTATCTGGAAAACATGAACATTCTGTCTTTATATCTCTGGGGATAAAAGGATGGCATGATTCCAGTCATAAGCCCATTGTACAGAACACTACAAATATACAGCCAACAGTTTTATTGCAAATCCTCAAAACATGCTGGTTTTTCCTCTTGAAGAATGTGTTTTTTGAGGCTCATAAGGACTGTGCAAAAAACTTTGACTTTCTTTTAAGAGAAAAATGTTAAATTCTTACAAGACAGAGTTTGAAAACTTAAATTCTGACTGTTCAAACACCTGTCGTCTAATCCACTTAAGTTCAAAACAGAACATTTGAAAATGTCATAAGTTATGAGAGACAGCAGTTAACAGTAGAATAATAAATTCACAATGATTTTACTCTTAAGAATCTGAGTTCAGTTTATTGTCAAATCTAGGACAGCCAGAGGAAGAAGCCTGGAGACTTGCTCTTCTCAGAATGAGAGAAAATTTCTGGACATTCTTAGGATCCTCTTAGTTAAGAATATTTGTTTAGGCTTTAGCAGAGATCTTAAGGAAATAAAACACTTGGTAATATAAACCTCATTTTGCTTCTCATTACTGACAATTGTAAAAAAATATATCTTCATAAGACACCACAAAGGAGGTTGGGCATCATTTATGGTCAGTTTTCTAAGGGCTGGGTCAAATTCAGCCCTTGAACTATTTCCATCTTTTATTTACAAGCAACTGAAGTCTTCCTTATATGGCCTCTCCCTTACCATTAGAAATTACTCTGAAGACCTTCCAGCAGCTTTTCAATCAAGCTCAGTGTTACCTTGCCTAAAGTTTAGTGTGCAACTTTTGCAGCCCCTACACACCAAATCTCCAGGAATTAATATATATGGGCATGGATCACTTTTGGCTTGTGAAATGGACACCTACATGCAAATATTCTGTGGTGTCTCAAATCTGGTTTTAGATCAGGAAAATTAAACCAAAACATATAAAATATATTCCTACATGTGCTCTTGACAGATTTATACATTACTCAACCTCCTCTGCAAGGAGCAACCTCTGCCCTTCTCATCAGGATGGAAATTACTGAATATTTCTGACAGACCACATACATGTGAGTCACGCTGCTTCTCAAGCATTTGTAATAATCTAATCTTGAACAAGCTCTAAAGGCAGGCCAGCAGTATCTGGTCATACTGGTTGCAACATCAGCATCCAGGCTGATGGGCACAGTGTTTTACTGGGAGAGAGTCTGCAGCTGATGGCTGCCATGATATCCTCTGTTTGATGAACTGTTAAATCACATTAATCTCCTCCTCTCACTCTATGGCACAAGGGACAGCAAAACCAACCACATCACCCTGTACAATTCACACCAGGACACAGGCTAAGGAATACCCAGGCAAAAGTTTAAGAAAAATTTTTCTCCCTACTTGTGTACCTTTATTCTTTTAGTACTTTATCATGAAATATTGGTTGAACTCCATTAAAATTCAGTGGCAGGCTACAGAGGGCTGAAATGTCAATTTGCATACTAACAACACAAAGTTCTACAATCAGAAATATCAAAGACATGTTGAACTAATCTCTGAAGGGAAGAAGTTCTGATTATACTTGATATTTGCTAAAAAATGTGAACCAACTACCAATTATAATGTATTCCTGACTGACAGATAAAATCAGTCTGCTTGGAAGTAATTTAAGCATGTCTAAGCTCAAGGAGTAACTTCTATGACATTAAATTTCATTGCATTAGCTAAATGAAGACAAACTTTTTAAATTGTCCAACCTGATTCTGTGCTGAAAAGAATGAAGAAATTGAGGCAGAACTTACATACATCTGTCCCCTCCAGCTAGACTGTCTAGTGTGGATGCATTCTGAATATGGAGAAAGAAAATCTCCTTTCCTTTCAACTGACAATGTGTAAGACTCTCATCCCAAGAGGCAGCTGGCCTGTCTCCTGTTTTGATCGCTCATACGGCTCAGGGACACTGTGTTTTTCACCTGTTCTGGGGTGAGTTTTATCCAGAATAAACGTTTCCTTTGTCCTTTTATCTTTTCCCTTTCCACTCTTTGCTAGTATTTTAAAATATTACATTTACCACTTTAATTAGAGAGCCTGTCTCGTCCAACATTTTGCTCTTCCAGTTGCTGTGTCATTTAAACCTTTCAGGTGCCTTGAATCAGGCAGCATCATCTGCTGGGCAGCAGTAACAGCGCAAGCAGTCCCAGAAAAGCACTTGTAGGCAGACATTGAACTGTTCCCTCTATGCTTCCACAAAAAACTGACAGGATATGCAATGTGCAGTGGCAACAGGAGCTGAGTTTTGTGTTCAAATTCCCAGTTACAGCTATGTGGAGAGACCCTTACAGAGCAGCCCGTGCAATGCAGCCTCTCCTGCGTGGAGAGCCCTTGGGGGTGCAAATCCCACTCAGCAGAGGGATCCTGCAGCAGCACCAGCACAGCGCTTGGAAAGCACTGTGGGAGGCTCACTTGCACCTTCCTGCTCTCCTCCACCGCTCTGGATTGTGCAGGTTTAGTCTAAGTTCCTCCCAGAAGGACAAATCTGTGCTGCTGTGCCACCCGAGCGTGGCAGGTTCAAAACCAACCACTTGAAAATGGGGAGATGAAAACTACAAAATATGTTTTGAAAGAATAGACCTTGCTGGCTGGTGGTCGTTTGTAAGGGAGGAAACCTCATAGGCTGTGTTATTCCTGTGTTACAACAGGCATGGAAATGCTAAGGGTGCTGGAATAAAAGGCCCCAAACTCAGAAATTAAGGCATTGTTCTGCAGGCAGTTATGGCTTGTCATTCCTCAGAGAGATGTGAAGCCTGTCTGCCACTGCATGTGGCTTAGAATGCCCTGCCAGCTCAAAGCTTAGCAGCCACACATTGTGGCACAAAGTCACAATCAACAATATGCCAAATAAAAGAAAGAAAAAAATTATTGTGACATCACCACCTTAATCAGCAAAATCCAGCATCATTTATACATGTGGAAATATTGAAATAAATTTGTTCACAAGTTAGTTTTCCCTTCTGTTCATATTAGTTCTTAATGTAGTGGTGTAAAATCACAAGTAATATCCCTTACATTTGGTATTTTGTTTTATTTCCTCTTGTCTGAGCATTACACCTTCAGGTATTTCAATTATATATGAAAGATGGGTCTCTTCCTTTTGCTTCACTGTAGATGTTTTTCATTTGCCATTTGAACTCTATAAATATGTGTTGTCAACTTTACTTAACTTCAAAAGCTACTTCTGATCTGTCTTACCAGACCTTTTGGATTTTAACCAGCTAAAGCTTTTAATCAGTATTTAAAAATACAGATGTGTGCCTGGTATTTGTTAGTCTATTTGAGACATACAATTTAGGATTCCATGAACCTCAGTTAAAAGCTCATATTCCACCCATGGAGTGTGATTCAAAACACTCAATGAGATGCCCAAAGCAGGCATTATGTTTCTCTCCATATATTTTTGCCCTTCCCTTTGTTATCTGTGATAAGTAGCTCATTGTGGAATAAGCTCTAATGCCCATTTCTTACATATCCTTAACCAATTCTATGAGAAAAGCATCTCTAGTTCCACCTCAGCTAAACTTCAGCTCACTGAGCGAATTCTGTTTTTCTTTGCAACCTATCAAATATTTCATTAGTTTCAATTCAAAGAGTTTGTAATTCTTTATGCTTCTCCTGAATTAATTCCTGTTTTTGAAATTTTGTCACAAATATTTTTGCCCCGGTATCTTTGTGATAAATTTTTCCCTGCTATATTCTGGCTCCCAGATTATTGTAAAAAAATGGCTCTGCACCCCTTCTGGGTATGCATTTCGCAGAATTCTCCTCTCCAGGCACAGTGAGCCTTGTGTGAATAGACACAAGCAGGAGCACCAAGTGCATCTGTTCTCAGTAAGAGGTGAGTGAAGAGACCATCAGCAATCACGACCACTCAGCTCCACTAGAGCTGAAGCATTGAGGTTCATCTCCATTTGGCCTGTCAGCGTGTTCCTTCTGTCACAACAGTGACTGCCTTACTCCTTTGGTGAGGTGTATGCTCTGTGTTTCACTCCTTTCATTACCCTTTGAATTTCTACTCTGCCCTTTACCTGTCTCATTACCACAGTGCCTATCACAAGGGGGTGATGACATCTGAAACTGAGCAGCAAAGCCTGACACAAAGGTGTATTTGGAGAAAAGTCACTGGTGGTGATTACAATGAACCTGACTGGAATTTGGTGTGGTGTCTGGGGGCATGGCAGAGGCAGACAGCTCAGGGTAAGTGATACCACGTGTGTGAAGTGTAAAACAGAACAGAACCAAGCAGAATAGAACCAAAGGAAAGGCAGGCACAGGTCTCTGCTGCTGTGTTCTTTCCCACCTCCAACACTCACCACAGAAAGGCACATTACAAAGCTGTCTTCTCCTGGGTACCTGCTCCTACAGAATGAGCAAAGTGAAAGTTTAGCTGTGAAAATCACCTTTTTCACCCATGAGGCATGCTGACCCTGGTACAGGCAGGACATTCCAGAAGCCCTGCTACTCTCATTTTCAGACAGATAAGGTTATTTCTGTTCCATGGCACTGGCCATACACCAGCTAATGGGTTGAGCTTGATTTTTCCTAATGGATTTCATCCTTTTTCTAAAGCAGTGTAATGCTGCCATTTGGGTCACTTAAAATGGAGTTCTAGATTTTCTGAAACCACTCCATGGGCCTTCACAAATCCTCCTTTCCCAGATTCCTTTGCCATATGCATCTTTCTAGACATTGTGGGGTAACATCAGAATGGTGGAAAGCTGCAGCACTGTGCCAAGTTCAGCCCCCACAGCTACAGGGGTGGGCTCTAGGTCAGGATCACACAGTAATGCACAGCCTTGAGAACTTCTTTAGATACCAAGGTGTTGAATGTCTATAGATTCTGAATCATAGCATTCAGATGTCTTTATGGACACAGCTGTAAAGAAAGATTTTGAGGCTGAGTGTCCATTCTCCACCTTACATGTCAGAGGTCACCTGCAGAGGCAACTGAGCACACAGACAACCTGGACAGGGTGGTTCTCTTTGAAACCCCTCCAGAGGAAACTACACCTGCTCCCACCCATGCTACAGCTCTAAGCTATTCATTGAATAAATGGAGATAAGTTCATATTTTCACCACACTTTCCAAAGTATAGTAATAAAAACAGGTGATGATGAAATGTGGAATAAAAAACAAATTCTGTTTGATATAAAAAATGTCCCCTTGAGAGAAAATGTAATCCTGTGTTCATAAATCTGCAGCTGGAGCTGAGTGAAAATAAGCAACCTTAGGTCAGGGAACTGCACAGAGGTGGAAGTGGTGTAGATCATCTTATAATTTAGAGGCAATGGTTGCAAAGTGCTTAGCTCTGACGGGGAGAATTATTTACAGCAAGTGCAGAGAATAATCTAGTGATATGTGAGGCTCTGCAGTTACATAAAAGAGAGAGATTACCCTTTGATCCAAATATCTGTGCTCTCTTATAGCCCTCATTACAGACGTTGATCAACCAAGCTTGCTGCATTGCTGCCAGATGAAAAGAGATGAGAGTGATACTCTCACGCCTCCTCAGCAGCTTATCTAGGGGAGCTGTGGAATCATTTGAATGATGGAACATAGACCTGTACAAAAAAAATGGACTTTGTAGGGATCACTGTTCCTTGGTGACTCCTCCTTGGAGAATGAATTCAGGGAGTTCTGCTACACAAAAGCACAAGCTCTGTAGAGCAATTTTTCATCCTGAAATAAGCAACTTCTCACATAAGTATGAATATACAGATGTACATTTCACTTATTGCATTATGCTCATTTTGTTCACAAATCATTAATAGTGAAATGCTTTTCTTAAATAGATCACTTCCCTATCACAAGGATAACCAAAGAGTCCTGTACAGCCACCTGTGTGACAAGGTCTCCATCGACTCACTGTTCTCACTCTCAATAAATGTAACATTTACATAACTGAGATCTAAACATTAAGCTTGAGGATACTGCATGAGAAAGAAGATGAACCAAAAAACAAAGCTACATCAAAATTTGAAGACGTCAATCTGCAGAACATTCCTGTTCTGACTATCCTGTTGTGCTAAAATCAGCTTTTCCTGCAGAGCTTAGCCAGTTCCCTTCCACCATTTGGGGGTTGAATTCTCTCTTGCATGACCTTGCTCCTCCTTCTAAATAAGCAAGGAGGCATCAAGTGAGGGGAAGTTTTCCATTGCAGTTTCCCTCCACAGTCAATGGCATCAGTTCCCCTGTGAGGTCTCCCTCGTCACCCTGAGCACACCGACCTCCCCACTCAGCCTCTATTACAGCTGATATTCTGAGATTTATTTGCTTTTACTCATAACAAGAAAGCTTTTCTGAAACTTGCTATTACTGCAGTAATGTGGTTTTTATGATGGCAGGCAAACAATTCAGTATAACTAAACAGGAAATGGATGGATAGGGACAGCTTTCCCTTGGAACACCCTGGATTTTCTAATTTGTGTTGATTCACATGCTGCTCATACACAAAAAAGAGGAACCTACTGAATTCTCAGTGTAAAGGTGGAGAGCTGATTTCTTTTTTACAGGAACTGCAGCTGCAGAGAAAATTGCCATCGATAAAATGATATATGATCATTTATGCAGCAGAAATAACTAATAGAGCTGAGACTGCACAAAAGTGCAATATTCATCTTACAGAAAGCATTTTTCAGTGAGACTGTATGCAAATCAGGTTTTATGCTGCTGAAGATTCTGATTAAACTTATAATTTAGGTTTTTAATTGAACTTTTTTATTGGATTTTTCACAATAATTCTGCCTCATTTATATAAATAATTAACTGCAGTAAAATAAGTTGCCAAAATAAATTCATAAATTCTATGGCTTTTTTTTTTTTTTTTTAATTCTGGGAAATTTCTGCAGCACACAAACACTGAGCACCCTATGCCTGGCTTTTCTTGTGTTCCACACAGTCAACCCTAACAAATCTGTGCACAAAGACAGGATTTTAAAAAATGCATCTGTAAAAGGTGCAAATTATTTCTAAATTTTTTTTTTTAAGAGAGGAGCAGATACATACTTTAAAAAAATTACAGAACTATAGAGTCATAAAGATGATTGCTGTCCTGCAGAATAGGAAGCTTTGACAGTGAGGCATATGTGACTGCACTAGTGTCCAGTCCCAAAAGTTAGTGCCACTTTACATTAGGCTTTGGAAAGAAAAAAGGTAGCACTGCTGTACAAAATTAAGCTTCGGACTTCTTTTGGATTTTTCTTTTTAAGAAGAAGATGGTTCCAAGTTAACTGCTTACCTAGAAATACTGAACTTATTTACAGTAGTTTAATTCCAGAAAATCTCATTAGCTTCAATGAAATAATTCTACTTTTATATTGGCATGATTTAGGTCAAATTCTGAATCACTAACTTTTAAATTCCAACTTTAAGGAATTTAATATTTCTCTACATCCAGCAAAATCCTGCTTTACTCCCTACTGTACCCAGTATTTTCACAGATCTGGGTTTTAAGAAATCTATTAATTATGTTCCCTAGCATTCCTAATGCTGTATATCCTTTCCGCAGTAAGACAGATATCCAGCTGCTCGTTCATAATTTATTTACATTACCAAAATTAAAATACAGCCCATAAACTGCTAAATGAAATTTTTAGTAAAGCTGAGACAGAAAGTGCTGTGGTTCAGCAAGTGAAGGACATATCAAATGCAGGGGAGATTGAGTGGGCTTAATGTTGTACCCCCTGCAAAATGTCTTTGATTTCCAGCAAATTCAGTGTTTTGTAGGAGGAGGCACACAATAAACAACTGAGCTCTGTTACACTGCACAGACAAGAGGAGAGGGAAAAACTACCCCAGCCCTAAAGGAAGTTTTTCTTTCCCATTAACAGTTTTAAGCCTCCTGGGTGACTTCATGGAATCACTACAGCAAGTTTTGAATGATGTATGAAATGAAAAGTTCCTGCCCAGCCAGCTGAGAGAGAGTTCACAGACAGTGCTTTGCCATCGTTTATATGCTCTGCTGTTTGATGTAGTATTTAGCCAAGCTAGAACCACAAAAGCCTGGCAGCTTTTTTATAGTTGGGGAATGAGCCTTTCTGAGCACTGAGAGTGTAAAAGCAAAGTCTGTTCTGCAGCCTATGGGGGGAGTGCAGAACTTCAAAATTTAATCTGCATTTGTACAAAACAAAATTGATAAGCAAGTAAAATATGTTTAATCTAAAACCTGACAAAATATTTAGATCATCCAAGTAATATTACTTAAAATTAGTAAATAGTCCATATTTCATGTAATTTTTATAATCTAATTGTATTACATTTATTTTGTCAATGTAAACAAGTGCAGTCTTTCAGATATGAAAAATGGAGAGCGACACAGTAAGTTAGGAATATGAAAGAATTCATTATTTACAAAGGAGAGTGTGCATTTTCCGTGATTGCTTAGTCTTTATCCATATAAATGCTGTTCAATAAGCACACAACTGACCTCATTTTGACTTAGAGACTTTTAATTTAAAACATATTTCAAGCCTACTTCAAAGTTTTCTCACTGAACTGTTTCAGAAGTTCTCAGGATCAGAAACCTGTTATATAACCCTAACAAATTCAAACAAATCCTTTTTATTCTTTTAATTTTTAACTGTGATTCAAAAAGTTTTAAAAAATGGGTTTAGTGAAAAACAATATAATTCAAAAAATACTAATAAAAGATGCATGAAAGAGATACTATCACCATGCAACATTATTAATAATTAACCACAATATTACTTTCACAGAAAATATCATTATCTAAGCTCATCAGACAGTCAGGAAACTTCCACAGACACGTTCTAGCAATGCCCAAGATCACCACAAGACCCAGACGTGCTCACCCTCAGCAGTGGCTCCCTTTACTCCCTGGACAAAATGCAGGGCGAGGTCTTGCTTTCACTGGCGGATTTGCCACCAAATTCACCGTGATCATCATTTCAATTGAGATGCACAAAGTCAAACCCATGAATTAATAACTGAAAGCTCATGGTCTGCTTTCTAAGATATACAGTAAATATCAGAACTGAAACTGCACAAATTGACCAGCCCTCAATTTGCTCCCTCTACAGCAGACAAAATTAATTCTGCATAAAAATTCTTTCTGAAGAATATTTGTCATTAATAATAAAGGTATTATTTGCTTCTTTCTCTCGTTTTTCTTAAATAAATCATAAAGAATTATTTCAATTTATTTGCCAGAAACTTGGAAATTTGAAATGAACCTTTTTGCCCATGAGATTTGAACTTCATCTATGCAGATTCTTCTTAAAAAAAAAATTATCCCCAATTCCCACTGGAAGAAATTAAATAATCTCTAGACTATTCAGACAGCATTTTTATTTAGCAGGTCATAACTGAGATGAACTGAAAGGGCAGCCACTGTTAAACTGGCACTTATATAAACTTCCAAAAAAAGTCTATTATTTCAATTGATATTTCTGTTATGGAATGATTTCATCTTCTCCTCTCTTGACCTTTTACATGTTCAAGTGCAATAGTCTTTCAAATAGCTGTAGTGACACATTTAAAAAGGCAGAGCTGCCCAGCATTATTAGAACTCAGAGGAGTACATAAATATAGTTTCAGAAGCTTTTATTTCACATTCTCACAGTCATCAGAAATGCTTAGAAATAATAATTTAAAAGTGTTTTGTCAATGTTTCGGTTGTCTGGGACCCAGTGAAATGGAGACACATTCAAAATGACAGTGGATTACTGCAAGGTGAGCAAAATATTTGGAAAAAGGTACCATAGGAAATTCACTGCAGTCTATGTGGTTTAAACATGACTGTCAGTTATTCAAAATGTCATCTGTACAACCAGAGTGCCTCAAGCTCTAGATTAGCAGCAGATTCATTCATTGTAATTTCTATAAATGCCAGAAGCCATTCATGATCTTTGTTGTCCAAATACATTTTGTCATAGCAAATCCCAGCAAATAGCTAATATTTTATCTTCTCTTGGATGGAACTTCACTTTCATGTTAATGTACCTGATTTTAACCTCTATTAACTGTTTTAGTATAATTTTTTCAGCCATTGAAATATTTCAAAATTATATTTATAAAAGAATTTCTCTCTTCATTCCTTTCAAACTGCTTCCAAATTAAGCCCCTTGGAGATAATTCCTCTGGACCTCTGCAAAAGACCTTTTTTGTGCAGGTCTGAACCAAATTATGAGAGATAAACGTCATGTAATGAAACTGCTACTGCTGAGATGTAATGGCATTTAAATGCATTCTGCATTTATGCCACATCTTTATTATGAGCTCAGAATTACTAAACAATACTTTAATGCTGCACTGTTCTGGTGGTGTGGATATTAGATCCAGAGTGGATTTATTTTCTGCTCTGTGGAGCATTCCCAGCCATTCAGCAGGAGAGCCTGGTCCATGCAGCCATGAACTGATCTGGCCCAGAGCTGCTGTGCTGGAGGGAAGCAAAGGCATCCTGTCAGCAAGAATCAGAGTTACTTTAGGATGGAAAAATAAAATACACCCCTTTGCAGAGACGTCAGTCATGTGAGATGGGATGGGGCAGCCTCTGTTCAACATTGTAACTTTCTACAGTATTGATAACTCTTAGAAAATTGGAAAAAAAAATTATACACCATATATTTACCTGCCAATCTCCCTGTGAGTAAAGGATCTCAGACTCAGGTGTGACAAAAGAAAGGAAATCTGCTGGTAGTTTTGACCCCAGAGGTCTTAAAATACAGACCAGGGTTAACACCAAGGATTCAGAATCCAAGCATTGCTCCAGTTGTGTTTCTCAGTAACATCAGCACAGCTTATGATCTATTCATCATTCAAGTGAACAAAACCAAGTAAAAGATGCCAAGTTAGCATTCAGTGTTCAAAAATTTGAATAATTACAAGGGTTTGCTTCTAATTTTTTTTAAAAAAAGGTCTCATATGCCTCAAAAATAAAAAATATATATCCTAAGAAATTTACCATGGAAATAGCTAACTAGTTAGGGAGAAGTGCCTGCAACAGAAATGAGAGTTTCCCCCTCATAAAAAGCAGCTGGATTATAACAACTGACAATAGCAACTCAAGTGTAGCAGTTCAGAACCTAACTTCTTGTGAGAGACTGATCACAGGGTATGTGCAGCCCTTCTCACTCACCAGAAGCAGCAGAACCTTCAAGCACAACACAACATCCAAGCTGGCAATGACAAATATGTCTGACTCTGCCCATCAGTTTACACCACCTTCCAAGGAATCAGGCCAGGTGCACACGGGGTTGGACATTGAAACCATAAAATCGCCATTTGTCCTCAGTCTGAGGACAGTCACCTGTAAATATAATTTAAGATAGAGTGGTTTTATTCCTTTCTGCAAAACTTTCTCCTCTGATTATCATCTGAAACTAATTCTAATGTTTCCAGAACACAAATACACACAGATTTACTCTGGAGCTATCACATCACACACATCCTGAAAATATGAAGGATAGCTGGAATCAAAACGGAGTACTAGAACGGGAAAATATCACTTAGTCGAAATATGGTTTTTTCCAGCAATTTAACAGAATTTGTTGTTGTTCAGAGGGTGTATCACCAAAACACAAATTACCTCTTCTGAAGGGAGCTGGCAGAAATGCTCAATTGTCTGTAACTCAAGAAATGGAAGTGCAAGCATCAAAAGAGCAAGACAATTCTTCAAAGATATGTGGGCTTGTAAAGAACAACCCATGTCTCATGCTGGATTTCTAATTCTTCAGTTCTTTCCAATAAATTGAGACACAAATGCTCTTGTTTACCTTATAGAAGAACAAACTATACCTCTACCTGCATGAATCAACTTAGAGAAAACTTTGGGAAAGCATTCTAGTTCATTTCAGCACTGTCACCCACCTGCACAGTCTAGTTCTTAAGCAGAAACTTTTCAAACCAGTGTGCAGGGTATACCAAAGACATTCCTGAGGCAATTCTGGTGAGAATATGCACTTAATATCTGTTCATCAAAGAATGATTATTCTTAGTGAGCTCTAGGAACAGTACAGTCCTTTCCTGGAATGCATTATGAAAACATATATAAATATTGCATCAATATGTGAATCAAGATCTCTACATGTAAGAAATATAAGAAAAGTCACCTTACAGTTGAAGGAAACACCACATATTGCAAGCATTCTCAAAAGAAAGACAACTATATTTGAAAATTTCCAGAATCTAGGAGAAAGGAATTCACTCAGCCAGCTGCTGCCTGCTCTCTCAAAATTCCTAATGAAATAATTTATTCGATAATGATGACACAGGGAGAACCAGTAGCAATATGACCCCTAACAGTTTGTCCCTATATTTCATTTATGACAAGCCTGCATTAGCTCTGTTAAATTCAGTGCAGCAACACCAACATCTGATCCTTTCCTGTTTTGGGAATTACCACATGGGGACACTGATGGAGAGGCACAAAATTATTAAACTGAGGACAGGTGAGCTAAAGGCACTTCCAAATGACTCCTGATGTGAACAGTTTCACTGTGACCCCATACAGTGTTCTCCAATTCAAAAGATTGGCTGTTTGTCTTACAAGGACTGAGTTCTGTAAAGATCATCACAAGAAATGCAAAATCACCGTCTGGTTTAGTGCACTCTCTCCATCACTCTTCTCCTTGTACTGTCCTCATGAGGGTACAAGCATCAAAATACCCAGCCAAGCTGTGGGACAGGATGGAAAGTGCTTAGGAGTAGGTGGAGAACTTCTGGAGACAAATACCCAAACACTTCTGAGCAGTGCATGTGAGCATATGATGTGTATCACATAATTTGTACCTTGGAATTTTTTTTGCTTGGTGCTCAATTTATTGTTTGAACTGACAGAAAGGATAAAGGCAGCAAGCATCAGAACCATAGGAGTAAACAAAATTCATCCTTGGGATCTATTTTCACTGACATCCATTCTGCCTTACACAAGGAAGCTATAATACAACAATAGCGGGAACCTCTTTTCAAACAGGGATAATTCAAGATAATGCAACAATTCAAGGTCTCGCTCCTGTCGTACTTCATGTAACCTTGAGCCCTGTGTCCAAGCTCAAGGAAATGTAGGGAGAGGAACCAGCCTGGCATTCATAAAGTCATATTTTGTTCCTACTGTGGTGCTGCTATAACTTCCAGGGCCTACTCGGCTCTTGCAGCATCACAGGCAGAGAATTCTTGGTACGGTTCTGGAAGTTTTGCTTGGCATACTGTACTTTTTTAATCAGAGTTAGTCTTCTAGTCCTTAGAAAATTAATTAAATTAAAAATGCCATGCTTGAATGTGTCATGTATCAACTTTGAAGACTTAATTATAAGAGGGAATTAAGCTTTGATTAAGCTTTTCTTCTGAGAGCAGTGGCTGTCATTCTCCTTTGTCTTAAAATAAGGGAATCTTTTGGGCTCAGTCTACAAAAATGTCACTATATTATTTATTCCTGACAACACTGACTAGAAGTCTGCCTGGTCTGAAGACAAACACTGCAGGTGCAATGGTCATTTTCTGCATTCTGCATCCTCAGAGCGCCATGGCATTACAGTCTCCTTGCAAAAACTGGGAGGAAAAAAAACAGCACAAGGTGGCAATAACAAAACATTTAGAATCACATTGTTTGGATCAATTTGTTGAGGGAAGGTGACATTTGGAAAGGAAATCTTTTGTTGTGTTACCAGAAAATTCCTATTGGTTTTTTGAGCTCTCAGGCATGATAAGAGTGTGGGCACGTTGCGGAGACGCTTGTACTTAAATTGATACAGAAAAATCTAATAAAACTGAGTTAATGAAAAAATAAATCAGGAAGTTTCAGAATCAGAACTCTGAAAAACAAAACACTAACTAACTCTACCTAGAGTTGGGGTGGATGGGGGGGTGGAGGGTGGACTTCTGAACTCTACAGTTAGCCTGCTTCACTCATTTGATGGATTTCCATGAGAGCAAAGTGTATGCAGTCAGCCAATACATTCCCAGGAACTTTTGAAAGCATACAACACTCAGCAGTAACAAAAATTAAAATGCAGCAGCAATAGAGGCTTAGTTTGAGCAGTGACTGAAGGCTGCTTAACAGGGAGGGAAGCAATACCTATAGAACAGGACCACTTCCACATAATGCACATGCCAATCATCCTGCTGGACAGATTCCTATCACTCAGAGTCCTGCCAGGGGTATACATTAACTTTAATCTGGAAATAAGGTGCTACATTTAATTCCAAAATCATTAACAGCTGCCCCTGTGTTAATGCAAATTGAATAGCCTCATAGTTTGGCAGAGGAAATGAAATCTGACTGATGCAAAGCAGAAACAGGGAGAGCTTCTGTTATTATTTGTATTATTACAACTATGAAAAGGCCTTACCACTGCATTTGGAAAATGGAAATCAAGGCTGCATTTGAACAGACCTGTACTGTTGCAGACAATACTTTTCTGAGAGAATAACTAGGATGAGAAAAGAGGAGAAAAAGCAAGCACTCTTCATTTTATAGATAGCAGCAAAGGCGAAGAATTCAGTGGTTTCATCCCACCTAAATATAGACAAACTAACTGAATTACCTTAGCTGAGAGTACAGAAGCTTGAAGCTTTTTGTATATTCAAGGAGAAGAGCTATGTACAGCTATGTAGAAATGCCACATATTTGTCCATTAACTATTCAGGAAGCCTTAGGCAGCAGCATGACTGCCTCGTGTCTCATTAAATATCAGAAGTTAGGTGGGATAAATCCAACCCAGAGAGGTTTGGAGACTTGCCCAGGGTCAGACAGGGTGATTCAGCAAAGTAAAGAACTGAATCAAAAACTGGGAGTCTCATACCACTTCCTGGGTCCAAAGGCATTTCTAACACCATTAGTGAAGTTGAAGACACATAAAACTGAATTCTGAAACGTCTTTGCCTAAATGAAGCCTCAGACAGTTTGGTGAAACCTGGACATGCTGAGAATCCTAAACATGCAGCACCTTTCTGAAGAACTCCCACAGGGAGCAATTGCAATAGAACACGTGGCCTTGTAGCCCCCAGGTAAATGCAAAGTGCCTCAGAGCACAGACACAGTTTGCATCCATTTTTACATTTGTGTATTGCCATGTACAAACCCTCAGGGCTCTGCTTACCAAAGAGAGGTTGTTCACCAACGAGGCAGGTCAAGCCCTCAGGAAGGGTGCAAATGTCAATTTAGACTCTGCTATTTCTGCCTGGACTTGTTTAACCAGGGGAAACTCCACAGAAAGTGAAGAAAATAATGAAGTGCTACTGCTCACCCAAAGCCTGCTGTCTCTGAGGTACTTGGCAGAGATGATTGATGTCTGAAAGAAGGAGCTGACACTGTCGTTGATGCCTACCTTATTTCTCCTGCATTACTTTTCCTTGGAGTGAGCACAGGAAAAGTTAACTCTGCAATTGCACAGAGATTATGGAAACATAGAAGGAGGAAGTGATAAACAAAAATAAACCTATCATAGGTATCAAAAAGTTAGTATGCAATCTCGCTAAATGCTTACATATTTACTTCAGAGTCTGACCTATTTGGATTGTTGTCTTCTGAGGACAATGGACAAAGTCCCACACTGAATCTGCTCAGGAACTACCACATGACATTCACTGACCCATTGGTACACTCAAATATATATTAATAAGAACATTTCAAGTTCTCATTGAACTCCTAATTTTGGAAATCACTAAAATGAGAAGATGCTTCATGTAAGCACACTAAATGCAATTCATAAACAATTTCACTTCATAAAACAATTCTTTAGTACCTCAGAGAAAGGTGACAGACGATTCTCATTAATCTCCACAAGTGTTTGCTTGTGGCTGAAGGAGGGAATTAACCAGATGAAGGTCAGGCCTGCATCTAACTGAACAGCCACTGCAAATGACCTACAATACTTCCACCCAAACACTTAATATTCCAGTCAAGTAGAGGAAATGATTACAGTATAGAAAGCTTATGACAGAAACGGCTTTGCAATATTTATATTTAACAACCCCAAATAAAAAATAACATACAAAGTACAATGCTTCATTTGCCATTCTGTGCATGCCCTGCCCAGAGCAGCCTACAATAACACAGGAATGCAGGATGCACCATATCAGAGCAGAAGATTGTTCTGTCAAGAGCAGCGTTCTGCCTGCATTTCAATGATGGGGAAAATATGCTTTGGTGTAGTTTGCAATATAATTTTTCAAGGTTATTGAGTACTTCTGGATCCTTCTGAATGAGAAGTGCTATGCAAACACTGATAAATAATTTTACTATATATATGCAGTTGTAATTTAGTACTAGAGGGAGATAGGCCATGGAGTCCAGTTAAAAATATTAGAACTCAGAAGCAAATTATTTTAAATTTTTTTTCTTTGAGCAAATAAACCAAGTGGGAGAGCCATAAAATCATTAAATCATTCTGAATTTTTTTTTATTTAGAAATGTATTATTCCTGGATGAAGGCTTTGAGGAAAACTGATTTTCATACAGTGAGTTATGTTGCTTTTTAAAATAAATAAATAAGCACAATATTTAAAATAACCCATGATATCAGCGTTTACTCGATCTTCTTAAGTAACTTCCAGACTGTTTTGATTTGTGCACAGTTTCAAGCAACTTTTGGGTTTCCCAAGGCTCTGACACACATAGAGCACAGCTCAGATTCTCCACACTGAAATCGATTCTGAGCTGAAGGGCACAGCCTCCATGGCAGAAAGAGGTGTGAATTACGTACCCGTTTAGTCTCACTTCTGCTTTTGGCTTTATGTTTGTAAATCTATACTAAACACATTAAATGAAACGTGTTTCAAAATGCCAGGTGGAACCAGATGGAGCAATACCTTGGGCAGGCTTTGGAAATATTTATTCAATGGAAAATGAGAATAATTATAGTGGTTCACCTTCTTAATCCAATTATTCTAGCATGCTGCCAACAGAAGCCATCACTACATGCCCCAGAAAAAAAAAGTAAAAAAACCCAGCTCTGTCAAAAATACAACTAGAACTTCAGGATACAAGCAGAGGTGTGTACTCTCAAAGGCGAAGCTCAAGGGGAGCAACGGTACCTGCGCTCTCTGCTCTTTCTCTTACATTTTCAGGGGTCATGGGCAGATTTCTTACTCTGTGACTCTGTTTCCCCATCCATTCAAACAGGTCATGGAGAGCTTTATTTAAGACTTTGTTGAAAAGACCTTTTTAATCAGCCCAAAGCTAGTTTCATACAAATATTTTAATATTCCAACAAACATTTGCTGAATACCATTGCTGTAATTTCAAAACCCTGTTTTTTCCTGCCTTGAAAGAAATACGACAGCCCCATTCCCTTTTGAGAGACATTTCATATATTTTTCTCACTTTCTTGGCTTCTTCAAGGTACTACATTATTCATTTCAGTATTTATCTATTTTGCTTTCTCGATTTTATGCTGCCCTTCTCTTCTTCCAGTCACATGAGACTCACATTTATCAGCTTCTCACATACATGTTTAAATCTTAATCAAACAGACCTCAGATGCATAATGCTCTGAATACATCCATATTCCTCCTACAAGCACAGTTTTAACACAAAGTTTATGTGAAATCTTATTGTAGCACTGAGGGTAACACTGCTCTTATTTTAACCATGAACATTTGCATCCTCCAATCCAGTTATCCCGGGGAATTATAATGCCTCCCCTCACCTTCCCAACTGTGTTTGGATGTGATGAGACACCATTTTGCAGGCAGGCATTATGTATTCCACTGGCTCCAGTATTAATTTTTCTTGCTGTCAATGAGACCTCTACAAATTAAAGAGCTATGCAGAAACTAAGCCATAACAGCAGACGCAGGCATGACTTTCAGATACCACAAAGAAAATAAATGAAACCATCTAGCAGTTCTGACAACTTGATAACACAACATATCTGCCCTGGCCAAGGGATGGAACTTGAAATTACTTTATCCAGCAGTAACCTCAGTGCTTTTTCGTGCAAAGTCAGGCACATCACACCTATACACTGTGCAGATGACAGGTCATTGCTAATTAAACCATAACCCATTAGCAGTCATAAACACAATAGAAATAGATCTGGAGTTCAG
Organism: Aleadryas rufinucha; assembly: GCA_013397815.1. Classification (NCBI taxonomy): domain Eukaryota; kingdom Metazoa; phylum Chordata; class Aves; order Passeriformes; genus Aleadryas; species Aleadryas rufinucha. The sequence continues at coordinate 2,112,923 of VZTH01002840.1, forward strand.
TGACACTAGCTGGAATGTACAACATACTTCCAAATGTGTGGCCCATCACAAATATTTTAAACTGCATAAACAGAAAACACCTATTTTTTTTCAACATTGGAAAAAAAAGCCAACTTTGCCTTAAAATATTCAAACAAAGGTGAAAATACATCTTTTTCTGTAAGGAGACATTCTGAAAAGTAAGGGCTGACTAGCTTTTGTGTGAACTTTCTGCCACTGAATTGGCACTGTGGTTCCCTCAAAGAAGCAGAGGTGGTTTTAGAGATCTTGGCCAGTTCTGATTTTTCTCTGTGGCCATCTGCACTATCAATGGGGTGACTTCCTGATGTCACAACAGGGGACATTCATGGGTCTGACATTTTGTTTATTGAAAAAGAATAATGAAATAAAAATCCCCTTAGTTTTTATTACAGAATGCCAGTTCCTGATAATGCCCACCTCTTGTGATTTGAACTCTGCATTTTCCCGAGGGATTTGCTTTAAGCATACTCATAGCTTTTTCTAGTTAAAGGAAACATTATGGTATACAAGAAAAGCATGTGTAATGTGTTCCTGACCTTTATCTTAACCTTTCTGAGCTCTGTTTTCCTTACTGTTTTTCATTCTGACAATGCAGCACTTCAGCTCACACCATCCTTTTGTTTTTCCTCTTTACCTTGTACATTCGAGTTTAAATAAAATATTTAAACACTTGAAATGAGAGACAGCAACCTTACTCAGGCTCTCTAAAAATGGCAGATTTATCACATGGAAAACATGACACTGGATGCCAGAAAGCCTCAGTTACATTCAGACAGAGAACAACAGCTTCTTGGTATTTGGCAATAGAGGAAAAGTAATGGTATTGTAACATGGAAGCTGAGCATTGTGGTACTGTACAACAACATATTAATCATCTGTTATGGTGTAGAGAATGAGAATTGGATTTTATTTTTCAATACCTAAATATGACAAGTTCTCTTTTCAGTCAAATTCACAAAAAAAAAAAACAACCTATGTAGAGCTCAGAAAGGAGATTGGCATTCAAGTAAATGCTTTTCATTTTGTTAAATCTCTAATAAACTCTGCCAAACCAAAAGAAAGATGTTTTAAATGTTCCTATATTACAATACATGACATAAAAATAGAATACATCCTTTATTTCAGTCTTGTTTCATGGTTCTAGAAGATTTTTTTTATGTTATTGAGGGAACGGACCAACAAATCCTATCCCTTGTTCAAGAGGTCAAAACCTGTTACTGAGTATATTTATATATTTTTAACCTGTGAAGTAGGCTGCCAGCTGCCTCTCACCTTCATTTGCTAAACTTATGAAGAGAAACTTAATTGTCTTTTAAGATGCACCCTTTTCTGCTGCAGTGGGTAAGGGTTTGCAAACCAGTTTAGGAATGCAGAATAAACACATACAGAAAACTTGTGCTGTTTATCCAGGACAGCTATGAAATCTCAGCTACCTATTACCAGCTGTGGTTTGCAGATATGCCACCTAAATTCAGGAATATTTACCAAAACTTTTCTTCATTTCAGTGTCCCTCTGGGGTGCCATTAATAATTAGTTTTACCAGCAGCACTGCAAACTAAACTCATTTTTCGTTTTGATTACAAATGGTACTCACTAAACACCAATTTGCAGAGTTTGCATTAGGATTGGGAACGGTAGGACAGTGGCATTTCAGCAGAAGATAATTTCTGTAACACAGGAAGGCAGTAACACAAACAGTCCTGCTGGGAATCTGGTTTCAGTTCGGCTTGGAAAAGCTCACACACACTCGGTGTCAAACAGGCTTTGCTACAGAAAGCTGGCAAAATAGAGAGGGACTAGGAAGAAAGAAAACTGCAGAAAATCAAAGAACTTAGTCATAGTGCTAGGAGAGAGGGGAATGAAATTCAGAACTGTTGTGTCACAGTCCAGTGCCTTTTCTAGAGCTAATTCTTGATTTAGCTTCACGTGTGATGCACGCTGCCACTCTTCTCCCGTGATCCTGTGTTTGGCTGGGGTTCTCTGATCTATCCTTCTCCCATGTGGAATATATGAAGTGACTGATGTCTCTGAACACTGTGCTTCCATATGGCTGAACACAGCTGAATATTTAGGGTGCTGTTATAAATAAAAATAATTATTTAAGTCTTGCTGATTAACAGATTAAGGCTGCTGTTGTACAAGGGTCTGAAAACAGATTGCATTTTTCATGGAATAAATCTGTTTGAGTCCTTGGCCTTTAGGGACCTTTTCTTTTTTTTTTTTTTAATCAGCACCATTTAGCGTTTTCTCAGCTTTTAATACTCTGTTGTTCAGCCATGCATGACACGCTTCCAATGGTAAGTTAGCATAACAGCACATGTTTTTCCTGCTCATTTGGATTGTAAATATTTGTACTGCTTGCTATCAACAGCTTTACAATTCTGTACCAAGCTGCATATACATTTTTTTAAAAGACACTATAAATAGAACTAGATACCACATTTATACATAAGTATATTTAAATAAAAATGGCAAAACTATCCACGTATAATAAAGAATAGTGTAACTTTCAGGCATGGGCAAGTCTTGAAATTGAAAGATTTAGGATGTTTGTGGTTCCGGTACTCACATTAAAACATTAACTTTCATTGACAGTGGCAGAAGCTGGCAGATGTTATTTTGCTTGTGCTAACTCAATAAACGCAGGTCAAACCCAGTTAATAAATCAGCCATCACTAAGTGTCAAGCAGTTCTGTTACTCAGAGAGAAGACAGGTGAGGAACCAGGCTTGTGCTTATCTGTCACTCAGACACATATCTCCCACCTGCCATCCTCAGAACACAGAGGAAAAATAGGGTTTCTTTCCTCTTTTGGTCTCACCCAGGAAGAGACACTCAGGTTCATGCCCTCTTGCTCACATCACAACAGGACTGATTGATTCAGCCCATTTTTAGGGGGACTCAGCTTGTTCAGAAAACTGGCACCCAGGGTGTGCTCTGACAGCAAAACTCCTTGGGCAGCACAGGGGAATCTCACCCTTACTGGAGGGCTCCCATCGGCATCTAAATGATAATTGGCAAGTAACAATAATTTTAACCAAAATGGCTTCTTGAAACATGTAACTACACAAACTTTTATATTAACAACTAATGCATTTATTACCCACATCTCTCAGGTTCAGTAACTATCTCCCTTGGGGGACGAGTGACAGCCCTGATACAGAGACTGAGTGATTCACCTTGTCAAAGGCACATTTCCTCTACATGACCATGCTGACTTCTGGGAGCAGTGATTGGTGTAGAATTATGATGACTTTTGCTGAGTTCTCAATTATCCCTCCTCATTACTCATGTTTGGTTTTCCTCGACTGAATTGAGGCATGATGGATTTTTCCACAGTTAAATATGGAAACTGTGTGGTCCTGACCTCACATGTAAGATTCAAATCTGGCCCTTTTTCTCATTATTTGCTGGGAATGGGATCAAACTGGGTAACTGCTGATCATCACCCCACTGATAGCTAAGTCTATGGTAGAAGTATATGATGACTCTTAAAATTCAATAAATGTTTTGGCAAGAAATCACAGAATACACTGAACAGTGACCTGCATTACTTCTGCCATTAGCTCTACTGATTGCACAGTCTCTGTCATGCATCTGGATTTTATCTAATAATATTTATACTGGACAGCTTTGGAGGACATGATCATACCTGCAGTCACTGGGACTGCTGAGGCACAGAAAACAAAGGCATCCTCTGGACAATAAAAGGGGGTGGTTAAGGAGAAGGGCACAAAAATATTAAATCAGCATTACTTTACAGGTTCAAAAACAGACTTCCCAAGGGAGATGAATGGGCAGTTCATCCTTCCCAAGCTTCTGGGGGTTTTTTGTTAATCATCAGCTGTATAAAATGTCATTTTATTAGCTATGTGCTTCACTTGGGTTTCATGATTATTTTTCATTAAAAGCTAACTTTACATTGCTGTTATCTGACTGAAACTTTAAACAGTAACAAAGTTCACTGTTGGACATAACAATGAAGTATTCACAGCAAAATAAGTGTGAGGAAAAAAAAACCAGAAGCATCCTGATGGTCCTTAAATTTGTATTTAGTCTCTCAAATAGCAAGAATGACTTTTAACAGATTGGAAGAGCTCTTAGCAGAATTGCACATTTCCATTAGCAATTCTTCCAGCACCAGGGACCAACACTGCTGCCTGATGGATCTTTGCAGTGTACTGCAGCAGACATAGGGTTACATTCCTAATGCTTGGCTTGCTCCAGAATTGCCCTTTTTAAGCTACAAATTACTTTTTTCTGTTGCCTGAAGTCACAGATGGACTATTAAACAGGTGCTGCAATGTGTGCTGTGCTCTACAAAACCAAATCACAGAAGTCTAGGTGTCACCTCTGACCACAGACCTAGGAGACCCACCATCAAGTGATGAGTACAGCAAAGAGGGAATGCAGCAGGAGGGGGTTGGAATCACACCAATGCATGGCACAGAAAATCACCTGTATAGCCACAGAAGAACTTTACCTCAGAGTAACTGCTTGTAGGCATTCTACATTAAATCATATCTCCCTGCTCTTTTTCTTCTCAGGACTAAATTTGTATGTACAGGTGGGGTGCAAACCCAGCAGAGATGCTCTGTTGGATGGGTTCAGCAAGGAGCAGTAGTGGTTTGAGATGACAGGCATTAAACAGCTTTCAGATGGTTCAAAATCCTCATTCAGCTCTCATCCTAAGTATTCTTAAAAAATGACCTAAACATACATGACTGCCCTTTGAAAGTATGTGAAGGTCTAAGTCCAGAAATACAGATTTGTTTACTACATAGAAAAAGGCTGTGGTTTGCTACAGATTACACTAATTCATCCCCACACAGACTTACAGCTCTGGCCATGACCGCAGAAGCATCCAAGGTGCGAGGACACGGGAATCACACTGAGATAGAGACACCCAAAGAAGCTGCCAGCATTCACTGCAGCAGAGTGCAGCCCGTGAGGAGAACAGCCTGTTCCCCACAGCTGAATTAGCCCAGGGCTACACTGTGAGGCTCCATCCTGGGGCAGCTCCTCAGAGCCAAGGGAGGTACAACTGCACAGTGCCACACTGCCAGGGTTGTACGTGCTCCAAACAGCTTGGGAGCTGCCTGGATGGCAGACTAGCTGAGATAATGAAGTCTGAGGTAATTAAAAGACAAATATTTTCAAATAGTTGAAAAGAATATTTTTGGGCAATTTTGTTTGCTTGTTTTTCTGAAATAGATGTTTAGCATGGCAGTGCTGTCCTTCACATGTTATCTCACCCTCCTTTCTTGCAACAGTCCCTGGAAGCTTTACCACTCCCTTAGGATGGCATGGCAGGTCCTCAAATCCCACAAACGTTGTTTGTGACTGCCATATGGGACTTACCCTGTCATAGAATAAGTCTCTGAGGCTCTTTTTGAAGTCTACAATGCTTTGAGTTCATTTTTAAATGCAGACATCCCAAAGGAAAATCTTCAAATTGCTGTCAGGACAGTGACGGTCCTTTGTGATGCTACAAAGCCCCAAACTTTGCCTAGCAGGGATAAGATGCTTCATATGTGTAGGCTCTGTTTCTGCCATCCCTGTCTCGTTCTGCATCAATGTAGAGAGAATACACAGCTAACAGTGAGAAAATACTCTTTTTTCTCTCCCTTCTTTCATATTTTTTCAAGCAAAAGTGCAGTGCTTCTCTTCCAAGCTAAGGTGGCTTTAAAAGTTAATAACAATAACAAATTACTGAAGGAAGTGTACAACATGCCCAAGGAAGAAAGGAAGCTGGCACTGCTACGCATTCCTCCTTCAGCACTAATGCAGGCTTTACAAAATGCTGTCAGGAAACAAGAAGAGTCTTTCACCTTTCTTATAGCCTGAAACTATTCACTGCAAATACAATGTAGGAATATGCTAACTATAGGAAGAGAAGATATCATCATATGGTTGTTTTAATTAGGACCTTGAAAGCCCAAGTAGTGGAATTTTAAGACTATGTACTGACATTTTAGGTCTAAGCATAATGAATATTTAAACAATCCTGTGAAATACCTGCCTAGAATTAAAATTACATCCTTTATTATGACCAGTGATATTCTTACTAGCATGGGTTTAGACAGAATAATTTTTAACAGCTTTATGCTCTAAAAGGCTGCTCCGTCAGGTGTAAGTGAGCCTCAATTTCACATGTAGAATTCCAGGTCTTTAAGAAGCTATCTCATTGCAGTTATCATCTCATGTGAGATTGCAACACATTTCCCCTGTGCTCCTAAAGACACCAGAGAGGCTAAATGTGTTTGAAAATCACACCTTAAGGATAGACAGATGCAGAGAGAAAATGCACACACTAAAAGGGGATTAGTGTACATACAACATTCAAATGCACCTTGAAAACAGCCAGGGCAAAAAAATATCTGTAATGAATCATGCATAGCCCACATCCCTCCTTCTGTCTAAGGCCATGGCAAATGAGGCCCTGAAGTAGGAAAGTGAATAGTGTACTGTTACTGCACTAATTAATATTTAGTAAGCTATATTCTGCTATCCATCTTCCCTGTGAAGTTCCTGTCCTTGTTTCCCAGGACATCCTGGACTACAGGGATGAATTAATATACTGAGAAATGTTTTCTAGTGTTAATTGTAGCATTCATTAATAGCTTGGAGCCCAGCCTTGGTAGTTGATTTTGTTTCTGCTGGGTACAGAGGCTCAAATTCTCTGAAAAGTTGGTTTATAGCCTCTAAAGTTCACTAAAAAGATAGAATTCAGAATAACTTCCAAGACAAGAGATAGCAGTTCTTACATAGATTTTCATTGTAAGAGAAATAAATGTTGCAGCAAAATATATCAGTTAAAGAAGTATAATTTTTATTCCCTGCATTCTTTAGGAATATAGCTTTCTTTTCCTTTCTCCTCTTTAATGAATCTATTCAAGCGGAGATTTACTGCTTCAGACACAGAAAATGCAAAGATAGAAGGAAGAAGACTACTTTTTCTTTCTATGTCTTATATTCAAGCTTAATATATAATTCTGGGCATGCTCTTGAACATTGGCCTTAAGATTTTTGCAGTACTTTTACTGGTAAAATTGCTGCTTTCTCTTCTGAATATAGACTTCTGCTAGTGTAGTTTCTTACTAGTGATTTTTCTCTGAGTACATACTTACAAAACTGTGGCTAAGACTCTCCAAGTCTATCCAGTCACACCACAGTCTCTCACCTCAGTCTTAAGGATTTTAAAAGATGTAAAATATCACTTTTTATCACCTCATTCCCCAGGCTTTAGCACAATGGCTGAGGAAGGGCAATTCTCAGAACAAAATGAACCCGAACCGTCCATTTATGAAAAGCAAAATGATGCCAGCCATACTTCATCACTGGCAATTAAGCTTAATTTCTGGTGCCAGAAATAGGAGCAAAAAGATGTAAAGGCAGACAAGAGAACTGGCTTCATCTCCTAGGCACACATAGTACACTTTGAAAAATTTACTTTTAAAATTGCAAGCTCTTTGCCTGGATAGTTACCTGAGTCCAGAAATACAAATCCAGTCAGGCTTTCAAGCTACTGTCCCTAACATCTCCTTTGCTTTGAAGTTTGCTGCTTCTATCTAACACATGTAAAACAGAGTAGGTATCTTGCAGGGGGGGAAAAGTTACTTTTTCCCCTCATTTACTCTAACAAAATCCTTTTGCCTGTTACTGAGGAGTCTTGCTTGTCATCTATTCTTGTCCATTAAACACACACCAACACTGCTACAGGAAGGCAGAGTCCTCACAGCTCATGGAGCTGCCTAAAAGCAGTAGCTCAGACTGCTCTGAAACACCCCACCCCTAATGGCTGAGCCCCTTTTAGCACCAAAAATAAAGCAAAATAAAATAAAATAAATGCAGGCATAGCACATTTCCACTCGCAGTCAAGCGGCTCTTGTAATGTTCTTGCTGAAGAGCACAGAGAGTTTAAATGAAATCTTCCTGAACAGATACTCCCATCTCCATCACCACCCGAGTGGCAGCAAGCAGCACTCGGTGCACTCTGAGCGTGCACGTAATGGTGAAACACTGGAGCATGAAATGGAAGTCATAGACTGTGGGCTATCCTGCTAAGTGGTGCTTCACATGCCCACTGGAAACAGATCACTTGGGAAAACAGCAGGAACTTTGGGAGCTGCTGAAGCAGAGAATCTCTAAGGCTACAACCTCTGTCCCAGCTGAAAAATCTGTTCATTCCAACCACACTGTAATGCCAGGGTGGGAGTTACCGTATGAAATTCATTGCTTATCCTAACACCTGATTGATATTCCCCTAAGTTCAACATGTTTATGCTTTAAAACCTTCGTTGGGCATTGATAAGCATGAAGCTAATGAAGCAAAGACAAGAAAAGACAAACGAGCAAATGGCAGGAAGAGAAGAACATTCCTAGTCCTACTTATTGCATTTCAGTGCTGCCAGTCACTGAGAAGTTTGGAATTGGAGTCTAACAAATAATTACATTCTTGACCATGCTGTGCCACCAACAATACATTTAGAAATAATAGGGAAGGTAAATTTGCAATATATTCCAATGTATGTAATTACGTGCCAAGAAGAGTTGCTAGTTTTAACAGAAGCCTGACCTTCTTACTTTTAGCTTTATCCCTCTTGAAAGCCAGAGATGGTAGAAGGATGGGAAATATCACTCCAAACAGACATGAGCTCTACTTGACCTTGAGAAATTATAATTATTAGTGTGCATATACACACACATATGGCAGCATAAGCTTTGCATGTCTAACTATGTTTGAAATATAAATAGCAATACTGAAAAATTAACATACCAGTCTCAGAAACCCGTTTTTGCCTTCTGCTTAACTGTGACAACAAGGAACATAAAGAGGCACAAATTTAGAGCACCATCTGGAAAAATCCCATTAAAAAATATTCTTAGATGTTAAGTCCTTAGCAAGCAATGAAAGTACTAATAAAAAGTACGAAATTATTATTGTATATAAGAAAACAGAGCAAATTCAGAAAGACTTGTTAAAGGACCTTGACAGGGACAGAATAATTAATATGAATTACTAGTTAGTAATCTCTTTGTGTCATAGTCATGGTTCTAACTTACAGCATTTCTGCTTCTTTAGGCAGCAGACAAATTATGATCTGATTTGTTCCCAGTTCTTTTTCTCTTGCTGTTTTTCTAACTTCTGGATTTAAGGCATTTATTAATTGAGTTCTTTCATTTAATTCTATTTTTACAGTTGTCCAGTTGTACAGTTGAAATGAATTCAGCAGGGATAAGAAGCCTGCAAAATAAAAGAACCTACTGCGGCTATTTTTTTTAAATATGTGATTTAATAACACCCTTTTGGTTACCTGTCAGGGATAGATACAACCACTTCTGAAAGAAATAAAGAGAGATTTTCACCTTTTCCTGGAAATGGAATTGCACTGTCAAGGGCATGCAATGACACTTGACTCCATAGGAAATATTAACACATTTGAAATACCCAGGGCTTGTTTTCAAGGAGACTTTTTTCTGGATTCCTGAGGATTTGTTTAGATTCCAAACAAAATTTTTAATCCAGCTGTTTTTTCAGTTTTTTATATGCTTTACTCAATATTGAGGCGTTGAAGTGACTGAATTTCCTTTCAAGTACTTGTGTGATTGGTTTCTCAGGTTTCTTATTTGAATTTTTAATATGGTTGGGGTTTTGGGGTGTTTTTTTTTGATGACATGCTTTTATATTTGATGCTTGATATTCTCCATTTAGTGAATGGTTTTAAAAAGGCTTCCTATTGAAAAAAGAGTCGTCTAAGGTAAAGGACTGGTAAGGTTATCTTGTAACTTAGATGACAATCATAAACCACTAACAGAATACATTAAAAAACAAAGTAGGTGAAATGAAACATGTTTAACCAGCTCAAGCAGTGGGATTTCTTTAAAATACATGGCATAAATCTATAAAAAATGAGTACAGCACCAGAAATTAATATCAACTAAGAACAGACAAAAGGGCTCCATTCATCAACTAATCCAGCCTCCAAGATTAATCTAGCTACCTCTCATCTCCTCTGACTTTAATTAAATCCCTCTGTCTAGTTTCTTGAGTTGGTAAATCTTTTAAAATTAATTCCACACTCCTGTTTGCAAGACTCTTTTACTTCTAACCCTGGCTAGCATGGCTGAGAGCCTGGCACCTAGTATATCTCCTCATTTGCTTCCATATTTAAACAGGCTGTTAAAAATGTTCTTCATGGCCAAGAACTGAGCTTAAATATATTTCTAAATCCAGTAATAGAGGATTGCAGTCAGACCAGTCACTCTGAAAAGACCATGTCCTGTAAGCTGTTTAATTATTCTACAGGTACTCAAATGATTTAAAATGTTCCTACCCCAAAACAATCCTGTAAATCATTTCACAATGCTTTATCACATTTTAGTACTCTCCAATTTCCCTCCAAGCATGTAAACCGTTTCCATCCATTATTCTTCTGCTTTATGGGACTCTGTAATTTCTTTTAAAGAAGTTGGTTGAATTTCAAATTGGAGCCAACATAAATCTATCACATGTTTATATTAGTGGGAAAAGCATAGAAAATTCCCAATGCAGTGATGTCCTCTGGCCATAGTAAATGTCAAGTCTGCCTCTACACTTTGCTTTATTCCCCCTTTCCTGTGTTTCCTTTTGTACAACACAAGAGGGAAGTTCCTATAAGCTGGGCTGCCCTCGGCACTTTTTTCCTGACACACAGTAGAGCAGCTGGCCTCGTGTCAAAACCATCAAGTTCAGACAGGTATGGCTGAATCTCTCTCCACAGGCCTGACCATTACGCTTCCATAAATATTGGAAACAAGCAGCAGCTCTGTAGGCAGCAGCAGCACCCCACAAAAGGCTGCACTGCATCCCCACAGCCACGTACAAGCAATGCCGGACTGCCTTTGCCACGTGAGCCCGCAGGCACCGCGCAGATGTTTGAAGGTGAGCAGTGCACAGTGCTGTGATCCCCTTCCCAGCAGCTCCTTCTGAGCACTAAACAGAAGGCAGAAGCGTGTAATATGTCGTTAGGAAATTGCCCTGCTTGCAGAACAAAATCACCTCTCACTGCGAGTGCCTTGCTCCAGCTCACCGCTCTCCTCGGCTCCCCTCGATCTGTCAGGAGGAGGCACGTACTGTGAGCTTTCCAAGGCTATTGATTCTGACATGCCTGCCATTTCCTTAGCAAAATAACTTGCCTGTTTTCTACATAGAACCCTGGCAAGGGAACATTTACCATCTGGCTCTTAAACAAGGGGCAAGGAGCAATGCCAAGACATATTGTTCTGCTCGAATATGTCAGCGATCCTTTTATCTTCAGATGGAATTTGGTAAGTTGCCTTGACTAGCAGAACAGCATCTCTGCTGTTTCGCTCTCTGCCTTTGAAACAGCAAAACTGAAAGCTCTGAGTCCTATATTTCACCCTCTTAAATCGGTCAAGGTAAATAAATATCCTGCCATCTGCACCTTCCACAGTAAAGTAAATAAATAAATAAGTGAAATTAGTGAACACAGCCTGGCATATTTCCAGGCGGCTAAAACACTGATGGCCTTGGTGAAAGGAGAGAGGATACAGACTTTGGTTGGCAAGGCTGCAAGATTAACCAGCAGTGAATGAGCAGTTTTTGACTGAGTTCTTTCAGGTTCAAGAAAAAGCATCATGCTCTGACTCTGGACAGGGAGGTGGCCTTGATGGCAGTGAATGAGTTCTTGCATTGTTTTCTGCTAAGGAATGAATGGCCAAAAGCAAGGCTCCCTTGAGGGAAGGGTCTAACAGGGACCATCCCTGGGGTGTATCAGGAGCTACAGGACAGCCCCTCACCCTGCTCAAAGCATGCTGCCCCTCACATCCATTTCTGTGTGGAAATGCAGAACACCGGAGACTTTCAAAATGTTCCAGTTTTGTCCCACCTGTGGCACTGTCCTACAGAAATATAGGATCTCCCAGACAGTGAGTGATGCTTACCACAAGTACCCACACATTTTTCAAAGCACCTGGCATAGCCATGCTGGCACACGTCTGTTCAGAGTTGATCAACCAGAAATGGCACCTTTTTGATGAAATCAAAAACTGTTCAACAAAAAGGAGGGGGGGAGTTTCCAAACCTCCTCTCATGGAGACAAAAATCAGCCAATAACCTGACCACACCTGCTCCACCTGCTGATGATCACAGCTGAATTCACATCTGCACAGGCAGCTGTTTTGTGTCAATGTCACAGTGATGTCAGAAAAGAATCCATTAGTAAAAGAGGAGTAATTGGAATAATTTATAAGGTTTGACATACAACTTAACATGGTAGCAATTAAAAGGCCAGAGAAGGTGGTAGCATTGCTTGAAAAGATACATGAGAATTTGTATGGTTATGATAATTAAAGCCAAGATAATATTGAGATACAATAAATATTAGTTTATTAATTTAGTTTTAAGATTGATGCCTCAGGCGAAGAAGAGTGAATATCTTCTGAAAGAATCCCTGCTGAATAGCACTGCAAGATGTGAAGTGAGGATGCTCTTTCATATTACTTCTTCAAAATTATAGGAGCTATCCTCTGCTATGAAGAACAAATTATATGAGCTGAACAAAAATCAGCAAAATCACATCCTCACAGGTTGTATGATACAGAGTTCTACAGGGAAAGCATCTTAAATGAAAGGCTACCAGAAATGCCAGTTTCTTGCAGAATTGCATCAATAAAAGAATGGATTCTAAATTATTTAAGCAGTAACTTCTCATTTTCTACACTTCTATAAAATTTCAAAATTCTGAAGGAAGATTTGCCCAGTTTGACTTTACAATTGGCTGGAGGACAGTGGAGGTACTTCTGGCAGGAAACAGCACGTTTACACATGTGGCTCGTTAAAACTGAAAACAGTGATTCAGCAGATCTGTTAGAAACATCAGAGCCAGAAACACCTGAAGCTCTAAATAAGACACAAGTCCTCAGTGTTGAGACTTTGGTACTATTTAGCTTTGGCAGGAAAGGTAAGTATACACACACTTTTTTGTTTTTCAAATTGTCACTTACATATCAAAGGGGGGAAGATGAAAGTTTTAGGACTCAACTGGTACCATCAAAAAGAAAAACAAATTTTAAATTGTGGCTCAGACTGAGAATGGTGTGCTAGTTCTGAAGCTGGAAAATCTGGAAACTATTTGAATGAGAGAATACCCTTGAAATGCAATTCTGTGTTTTGTTAGGGAGATGAAGAAACCAAATGGAACAAGTCTGATCACATCTTCTAAGCCACAAAATGGTCAGAAGAGAGAAATCATTTTATTTCAGATAAACACTTGGGACATGCTCCTTTACTCAGAGCCCATCTTAAAAAAAAAGATCAATTTGGGGTATTCTTCAGTCAGAATGTGACTCCCATTTTTTTCCTACACACATCCTTTGTGACCACCTGGTATCACATGGAACATTGTGTGCATTTGTTCCAAAAAGTGAACAAACTCAGCATTGACCCAGCAGCCCTGAAACACAACAGGAATTCCTAAAAGAGGAGAAAGTGTTCAAATCTCACACTGAGAATATAGCAGCCACATCTATTTCCTGAGAAAAGGAACCAACTCTAATGGCAGAGAACTTAGTTAAAACAAGAAGAAAAAGAAAAAAATAAGAAACACAGACATTCCATCTGGTTTCCCAGCTGCTTCCGTAAAGAAAAATCTCTCCATGTTGAAAATTACAAAATTGTGGTTGTAGCGCAGCTTTTTCAGAAAAAAAAAAAGCACAAGAATTCTTGACTGACAAGCCCTTTCAATAATAGCACAAGTCAAGTTTTGTCTTGCACTTGTTACATTATTTGCATGTGAGAGACTTTCCTAAATTACACGAGAGATTAAATAAAACTGAAGGAATTGCAGGAATATGCTATAAGCAAAATCACAACTTTAAGTCAAAGAATAAAGGAAAGACAGGCCAGAGAGATGTTTCTCTAAAGAAAAAATTATTTCCTTGAGTTTAAAATCCGTGAAGGAATTTCAGCTGCCCACTAGCCTGAAGCAGGGAAAGATCAGGGAACAAAACAATTTTGACTGGTCAAAAAAGGAAATTTTTTGAAAATATTTTCTTAATGAAGACATTTAATATTGGGGCTTTACTCAACAGACAGAGGGAAGATGTCTCTTTTCCTCCATACTCCTCCTCACAGAGAGAGGGGACAAAGCAGGGTGTGAGGGTGCTTCCCACAATCTGCTGCTGTGTGCCCTGCTCTGAGGCGCAGAGCTCCTCCCAAACCTTCCTGCACCACTTCTGCCCCTTTCTGATCTCCTCCTGTGAGCCCCTGCTGGTTCCACTGCCCTGCAGCCCCCAGCCCAACCCCTCCCTGCCCTGGACCCTCACGTCCCAAGCGCCTGACACGACCCAGAGGAGGATGCAGACACCCTTTTTGCTCACTGCTGTTAGAAGGGGTGCACCCACAGCCTCCTTCTACCAAGGCAGAGCCTGCCCTGTGTGGGAAACTGAGCTCACCCCACACTTCACCCCAGCCCGGTCAGATCCCTGGTCCCACCACATCCCTTCGTGCCCAGACTCCGTCACTGCCCAAGTGCCTTTTGAAACGCTCATTCTTCCCTTCTGGAGACAGGGCTCTTTGTACTGACCGGCAAATCCTGGGATTAGTTAATCTGTAAATTCCACAGTCCATTCCTTATTTCCGAAAGCTTATTCTTATCTGGATGAAAGCTGCTTCGACTGTTTTTGTTTTCCCTTTTCTCACGTCTCAGGCCTCTGGGAGCTGGTTATTGCACCACAGCTCTGGGGAGGTGGTTACTGAGGGTAAAGTTCAATTATTTGAAGCTGGGCAAAAGAAGTGTGGATAGACCCCCACACATCAATAAAACCAAAGTATAGAAACTCTCCACAGGGTATTCTGAGTATTTGTACTTCTCAAATCCTTTGCTGTGACAACAGTCTCAAGGCTGATGACTTTTCACAAAGAACTGAAATTAATGAAGTACTGCTTAATAGTCCCTCAACTTCATAAGAAATGTAAAGTAGCTCCTCCTAATTCTACTCAGCCAACTCCTAGAATTTCAAATGTAACTTGGGATTGTTTTGGTTAAAGAAGCAAGCTCTGTCAGAGTAAATCAACATTAAGTCAGTCCTGAAGATGAAACTTTGCTAAAATGGTATCTTCTACGTGATATTTTACTGCCCTGAATATTTTTTCCAAACGTAATAAAATGTTTTTGCAATAGTACATCTTGTTAATAAAATATTTTCATATTAACAAGTAGGAGAAGTGGAGAAAAATAGTCAAGGAATCATAAAATAGAAACATATACAAAAAAAGAAGGCAGAAAAATGGAGATCACAGCAAAAAAAAACCAAAATAAAATTGATATATTTGCTTTTATGCTTTGTAAAGATGTGTGAGACTAATGCTTACTAGCAAAATGCCACTTAGCAAAACTGGCATCAAAGGTTCTACAAAGAATTTATGTTAACTAACCCCATGTAAATGCATTTTAAACACATTGTAACAGCTCTTGATGTGCTAGAAATGACAGGTAAAATAAACTTTCTCTTTTGCCTTTAGAAGTCTGCAAATGCTGCTCTTCAGTAGAGCATAAGAATACTTTAATTTTTGGACTGGCAATTCCAGAAAGCACATGAAAAACAGGTTCCTGAATTAATAAACTCTCATTTTATGAATTGAAAAAGATAAATAAATAAACAAGAGCCACCAAAAAAACCCCAGAATAAATCCTACAGATTTTAATAGAAATGAAACTTGAAAGATTCTATAGGAAGTTTCATATAAGATTCTCTAAAAGGAGCAATATGTCCTTCCTATAGGTCTTTAGCATCATTATGTTAGACTCTGAGTGCAGGACTGTAATTTTCTATTAACTTTTATGGGATGTTGAAAAGAAATCTAGGGAAAATTAATTTCTTATTAAGTTCCATGATTATTTCTTGAGGCATATTGTAGTACTATTATAAATAATATATCATTTGTATAGCACATTTCACCTTCAAAGAACTTTACAACCATTAGGCAATATTTAATCTTTTCTGACTGAGTAGAAACATCAGTGCTTTCCAAAGAAACAATATGAACTCTATCATCACCTCAGAAGTGCATTTAGAATAATGTCTGGCTTTTCTGAATTTTAGAATTTCAATCTCCTGGGGCTGAAAACATGTCAGGAATCTCAACTTTGTCCAAAATTCACAACTTTCAGACATGGACCATTAAAGGCATGCACCCAACTAAATATAAGCTCCTGAGTACAGATGATGTTTCCAAGAGATGAAGAGAGGCAGAAAAGTTACAGGGCTTGCTCAAAGCCCCTGATCCAAGTGTTGGAAGCTCGGAGTTGTTAGCATGAAGCAACAGAAATGTGAAATAGCAATGACTAAAATTGTCTATGTCCCATAGAGTTCTCATTTAAATCAAAGGCAAAACTGACTTCAAAGGAAGATGGAGCACACAAATAGTGCACGCAAAAAATGAGAAACATTTCTCTTACAAAGACTGCTAATACTTTATAAGTGTGACTGTCGTGCCTGAAGCTTATTTCTCCCTGCAGAATGTATTCCCCAATATTTATATCCATTTATATTCACAAGGATTAAGAACAGTGGAGCTGTCTCAACCAGTTAGCAAAATCTCCCATGCAAAAGCTGTAATCCTGAACATTACTGGAGTTGAATTATGGACCACGACCCTCAAAATCTGCAGAGAGCAGTTCTCCCAAAGGCACTTGCACACAGCCAACCTGGAGTGAGCCAGCTCCAAATGGAAACCACTTGCAAGTAAACAATACAAAACGTGATGGTCCAAATCAGTGACTGGCTTGCTGCCACCAACTTACCCCAGGGGTAAATTATCCCATTTTGTCTAAATTAATTTGCTCTTATGTCTTGAGGTTACATATTTTTATGTAGGCTTTTATGAAACCCCACATATAACATTCACTAATCAAAAAAACCCTTAAAATAGAGCATACTGAGAAAACTCCAAGTTCAAAATTGTTTTTGCTTTTAAAATAACCTCAAATCGTAAGCAAAGTATCTAAATAACAAGATTTAGACCATAGTTTTACATTTAATTCTAGATAGATCAACACCTGTTTTGTTAACAGTTTACTGCTCAGTTATACTAATTCCTGGAAGATAATTGCATGAAAAATTATCAGGCTACATAGCAGGTATGATTTAAAACCAACTGTGACATGAACACAAGGGAAATAAGGTGCCATTAATCTTAATGAAATGCGATTAGAAATTATGAGATAAAAATACCAAACTCTCATTTTCAACATTATTATGTAATGTCATGGGTTCAGGGTTGGTGTGCATGTATTTGTGCATGTTTTAGCAAATTCTGTAGGCAGGGTACTGCCAAAGCTGGTTGATCTGAGCCTAGGGAGAGGCCTTTCCTTTTGAACTCAGTAGGAGTTTTGTTATAGACTTCTTTGGAAACAGGTGTCCTTCCTCTATTATTCATAACAATTGATACACTAATGCCCAGAAAAAGTGAGAGGGATCTGACATGATGTGCAGGTATTACCTCTGTACTCCAGAAGGTGATACAAGGCTTTGAAAGGAAAATATATCTTTGTTGCTTCAAAACCTATTTGAAGCCTTTTTAGTGTTCAGCTGTAAATCTGAGCAAAATTTCTCTGTGTCAGTTGCAGAACAATTTGGCATCACTAAATCTGCTGAACTGTCAGAGTGGTCAATTGGGCCCATACATTCAGCATAATGTTGTGAGGAAAGGAAATTTTTGTGATTCTATTGTGTTCATTTGTCAGACAGCGAGTGCTTAAGAGCCCATTACTAAGGTGTTAGAAAATCCGAGCAAGCACTACATCAGATAGGAAAGCAGGTTTCAGCTCTCTACTGTTTTGAAACTACCTGGTTCAGCTGGAAAAGGCTCTGCCACTGCTGGGTGACAGGGCAGAATTGTCAGGAACAGGCTATTCGTGGGTGGTTACCTTTTAAAGATTACAGCCTGCTGATGACAGGAGAAAATTGGGTCAATCTGCTATTGTTTTCAATAATGAAATTGATGAATACCAGGTTCTCACTGGTAACTACAATTGAAAGGAATAGCAGAAGAAAATATAATTTCTGGTACCAAGATGTTTTCTAAGTGAAATTTTCTTTTTTAAGTGACCTTCATCATCAAAAATACTCCGGAGAAATGCCATGGGGTTGTCATTCAAAGCTCTCTTCACTTTTCTAGGAGAAGCTGGGTGAAAGCTGTCCCAGCAAGGCAGCATTTCAGAGCATTCCTAGGCCACTGTACACTGAGAAGCAGAGCTTTTGTGAAAGCCCTTTCCACGGAAAATGAAACATTTCTTAGAGCAGGAGCGAGATTGGCAGTGTTTACCTTCCTCCAAGGGGGCAATTAAAACACCAGAATGTCTCTGTTCTGCATTGACATCAGTTAATCAGCTTCTCTTCAGTTACCACCATGTGCACACAATGCAGTGCAGTCCTGTATTTTCAGTGTGTGCATTTCCCGTGGTTGCTCACCAGAGCTGCCCAGGGCTGTTGGAAATATGCAACAGATAAATGTGTTCTGATCCTGACCTTCTTTCTGGGGCGAGATTCCCTCTGCAGGCAGTGGGGGCTGTTTCAGTAAAGACGTCAGGATGAGCTCTCTGATTTGGCTGAGCTAAAACACGCTCCCCAGGGCAGTGCTGACAGCACCAAGCCTGGCAGAGCTCAAGAAGCATTTGGACAATACTCTCGGGCACAGGGTGTGAGTCTTGGGGCTGTCCTGTGCAGGGCCAGGGGTTGGACTCCATGATCCTTGTGCATCCCTTCCAACTCAGCGGATTTTGTGGTGCTGTGACCCATCTTTGCCACATTACCTCCATTTTAATGCTGCAAAATAAAGCAGTGGAGTACACAGGACTGGAGTAGAGCTATCACCATGGAAAAGCATGGACATGAAGAATTAGGGGATCAAAGAGCAGAAAATTTTGTGTTTTCCTCTCTTTGTGGCAAGTGAATGCAGCCTATGCAAAGCGCTGCTAAAGGCTCCAGATATTCTGGAACAGTGTCTGCTGACAAGACTAAGGAAAGGTTTAATGCAGAGATCCTTTTCTAGGGAGAGATAAAGGCCAAGTTAGGAGTTCATGTTCATAAAGGACATTAACATCACAGGCCTTTATTGCGTTATGAACTAATTCAGTTTCACACTCAGGCTATTTGAGTAAATCTAGCTTTCTATTTTCATCAACTGCTGTTTAATAAGAAGTTTGAAGCAGAAAATGATGGCAAATCATTTTCTAATTTTTAATTTACTCTAAGATTGTTCTGATAGCCACATTGGCTTGGAAATAAACAACAATAAATGCAGATTGGCATCCACAAAAAGGATAGACAGTTTTCTAGCCACTGTAATTAATATTGCTAGGCTGCACACTTTAAGGTCCCTGTGTTTCTCAGAGTTGTGGTGTGCTAGCTAAAATCTGTTCAGTCAGGCTGATTTTGGCTTTCATCCACATATATTAATTTTGCCCAGAAGCATTCCAGAAACTTAATTAAGCTGGCAGGTTGCATTCTCTTATGGTCCATCTCGAGCACAGTTTCATTTTTAAGACTTGAATTAGAGAACATATTCATTTGGCCTGCCTACTTAAAACTCTTAAAGAAAAAAAAAAGGTAAAAAAAAATGAAAGAAGCTATCTTCTCTTGAAGCATGATTATTTAATTTTCCATGAAAAAGCTGGGCTTTTTGTACTGAAGTGTGTTTTAAATGCACTCCTTTTTCTGGAAGTGAAGGTGCAGGCTTCGCAGTAAATAACTGGTCAGCTCCTCAGAGAGTGCACACACACTGCTGCTGGTTCCATCCTTCAGAAATACAGTTTATTCTCTGACATTTTGTGATAGACCTTGACTGTTTAACTACTGGCTCAGGCCTCCTAACTGTTTCAATTAGTCATGAAAACTTTTTTTATTTACTTCTAAACACAGTGAGAGGATGGACCTGAACCAAGACTTCAGGCTTAGATATTTTGCACAGTCAGGACTCAGAGATGATTTGTAATTCCATGCAGGAAAAGAAGGAAATTCTAAAACATTGGAACATATTTTTAATTTCATCTCCAAAACATGTCCATGTTCTAATTCAGTGGCTAGGGGCTTTCCATTATGTAATTTCCTAAGCTTCTATTCTGGGTTTCCTGAATAGGGTTCTCTTTTACCCTAAAAGACGGTAAATACAGAGGTGGTTAATTTTTATAACCATTTAAGTCAGCCACAGAACAAGTGCAGAGTTCCAGTGGTCTGTGTGACCTGCTGGGCCATGGGCTGTGGCAGAACAGGGTCCTCTAAGGAACTGTAATGAAGCTATTGCAAAAGAAAACTGATGTCCTTGGGAAGGCCTACTAGCCAAGAGAAAAAACTCATACTGAATCCAGGATAGAAATAATTCATTTTTTTCCCAGGCAAATTAACAAAAAGATTGGGAATCTCTGAATTCTTGAAGTCTCACCTTGAATTGTCCCAAAAAGAGGGTGAAAAAAAGGCCAGAAATGTCCAAAGCACAAATGCTGCATTAATAACCAAGTGGTCACTGAGTTCCATGTCAGTTTGCCTCAGTAAGAGTTAATTGATCAGCCTCTGCAAATATTTAGTTTATGTTTGAATCCTCATATGTGCAGAATTTTCTGTAGGATTATTTCCATGTATGCCTGTGGTAAACAGAAACTCCTGTTGAGAAACTGAGCACAAGCATTGTTTCACCTACAAGTCTGCTGACAACAGCTGTAGAATAAATTTATAGAAAAATATTTCAAATAAGCTAATTCAGTGAGTAGTTGATAGCAATTATGTAGCTTCCCCATGCTGAACAAAAGCCATCAAACAGAGAATAGATCAAAACAAGGAAGCTCTTTGGTTTTCTTTCCCATGAAGTCCCAAGCCACCTATGTGCAAATGACATATTCTCTCTTCTGCCTACAGAGGGCTTAACTGAAAGAAACTTATTCCCTACCCAAAGATCAAATTAAGTCTATTCAGGAAACAAAGTTAGAAACTGAATTTCAAATAATTTAATTACACTATGTAATTACTTTACAGAATACATAAAGTATTCATTAAACAATAGTAATTCCTACCTGATTCCCACCATGACACACATCATGCCTTTGAAACATAAAAGTCCTTAAATTTTTTCTTTTACTGAGCTAATGAAAATGTTAAATTACACTAGCAAGAGCCAGCTGAGCAATTGAAACAACCATTTCAAACAGATGATTTGGGATGATACAGTAAGTTTCAAGGTGGGAAAACATTACTAAATAAATTTCTAGGGCATGAATGCAACACCCAGTTGTTAAACTCAGTGGGTTATAAATTATTCTAACTATGATTTCAGTGTTATTAATGTGTTCATCTAGCCCTCCAAAACAATCAGTGAAACCGTGGGTGAATTTTTGTAGACAACAGTTCTGCAACAGAAGGAAGTCTCATGTTACCATTTAGTTATCACATGCACTTAGAGAATTGCAGCCCCTGTCTGTCATTTAGATAGCTAAACAGAAAAAGAGAATAAACCTGCATCATCTTCAGCTGCTATTTTGTTGTTCTAGTTCATTGGGCATTTAATTAAGATTTGGAAACCCAGGCTGCATTCTGCCATCCCAGTGGAAACACAGCTTGGACATGAATGGCTGTCCCTTTAGGCCATCAAAGTCCACACTGGCCACAATCCCTCACAGCAAGGGGGCTGATGGCTACGGGGATCTGCGGCAGGGCACGGTGCAGACAGACCCTACCCAGATGGTGCAGATGAATTTCTTCACTGAGAGGGCTTAAATATGGGACTCCATGGACTTTCAGTATATTTCCCACCTCCTGTTGGGCAGGTTTACATGTAAAATCAGGCCCTTGGGTGGGGATCCTAAAGCGTTTCACATCTGTGCTGCTTTAATTTCACGTACAAATGACAATGTCACCCCCAGCTGGGGCCCCAAGTCCCACCTCTCCTGTGACCATTGGTACATTGGTACTGAAAATTGGGCTGATGGGCAAGAGAGATGGGCAATCCCAGCTGGCTTTGGAGTACCCTTCTCTCTGCTGTGCATGCAAGAGAGGTTCCCATTTTTAGCCAGCTTAATTTAATTGTAAATGTAGCTCCACCGTGCCCGAGCACCGCGTGGCACAGAGCGTCCCGGTCAGATTATGACCCTCTGGGCGCTGCTGCAGCACAAATTACAAAAGCTATTATCAGTGTGACAGACCAAGCTTTCCAGTGAAAACCCCTGACTGCCACAGGAGTTGCACACAGTCCCAGGGAGCCTCCCAGCCAAATGGATGCCATGCATGGGAGCACACCAGTGCATCTCCTCTGGTGGCAGTGGGACCACAGGACAGACTTAAAGCAGGCGCTTTTACAAGGGCAAAATTCCTCCTGTGGCTTGAGAAATTCATGCCAGAATTGTCAGTACCCAGAGTGTGACCGTTTCAGAGACTCCACAGCATTTTTCCAAGCGTTTCAGGCATCCTCTCAGACAGGACACTGTGACTGGTAGAGGGTAGAGAGGAAAGATCTCTTCTGAGAGCCACATGAGAGATGAGACACCTTTGAGCCCAGCAGAGAGAGTGTTTTATTTCCCACAGGCTGTGTGTGTTCCAGAGCCTTCCAAAAGCCCTTAATAGAGCTGGGGATGCTCTCGAGGCACCTTCCATGAGGATTCAGCCTGGAACTGCATACAGGTTCAGGCCACACTATTTTTTCTCATCAGCAAAGAATCCAGCATCACTTACTTGCACGACAACTGGTTTTAGTTCCTCTCTCCAAAGGGCTGAACTGCAGAAGGGGTGGTGGCCAGTCCCAGAGAAGTGGCCCCAGAGTGCTGCCTCACAAGGGCCCTCAGCACTGTCCCCTAAACCATTGTCATCTGCACTGTCAAGATGGCAAAAAACATTGCAGGGGGAAAAAAACTGCCAAAAAATAGCCCAGAATGCTGAAATATTCCCCAGAATGTTAAAAATAGAGCATCAAAAATGAAAAAAAAAAAAAAAAAGGCATCAAAACAATATAAAAAACCATCTGGCAAATGCACCAAATATGACACCAAATGCCAAAACAGAAAACCACCAAAATGCGAAAAACCACTCAAAGATGCCCCAAACCACCAAAACTGTCAATAATGAAAAATACTATTAAATGTCAAATCCACTCAAAGATATTTTTAAAATATTTTTATATATCTTAAAGGAAAAAAAATCCAAATATTTTTTAACAGGAAAAGAAAATGCAATAAGGAGAAATATAAGTACCAAAAAGCAGAAAATGAAATACAAATAATAGTAAATGCCCCCTCCAGAATTCCAGCAGAAAACCCCCCCAAAAAAAAAACCCAAATGGAAACAAATGTGAAAAAGAAAAAAGTTCTATGTAATCTGTAAAACTGCAGAAAAAATACAAACTAAAAAAAATTTAAAATAAAAAACAAAATTACAAACTGATTTCACCAAAAAAAAGCCAAAAATGCAAAGAAAGAACCATGATGAAAAAATGTGCCATAACGCAACCAAGAAAAGCCATATTACATGAGAAACACACTAAAAATGCAAAAATCCCTCACAACAAAAACACCAAAAAGCCAATAACAGCACCAAAACTCACCAAAAAATGCCAATGAAACACAACTAAAATGGAAGAACTATGGAATAAAAACCCACCAACGAAGTCTGCCAAGAACACAAAGTACAAATGGCAAAACCAATCGAGGATCTTTCCTGTTTTCTTTGTATTTCGGTTCTCCAGGCTCACCCTGGGTCTGCTCAGCTCTGTGACTAGCCACAGCAAACAGGCTCCTGTGCCACTGAGAATTTTTTCTAAGGTAGCAAAACAACCTTTACTGCTATTTTTACATAGCCTGGACAGCAGGAATGACTGGCTCAAGGACACATATATAAATCTGTGGAGTGCAAGCCCAGAAAAAGAAACAAGAAATAACTGGACAAATGTTCAAACCAAACTAAACCAGACATGTCTCACTGTGGAGTAAACTGAGGCTGCTACTGATTATCAAAGATGTTGAGCCAGCCCAAGGACAACTTTTTGGAGGCAATCTGCCACAACAGGGGCTGTCTGCATCTTTCTTGTAAGTTGAAAACCATATGGTTTGTTTTCCAAAGAAAGACAGCTGGTGATAAACAAAAATAAATGGTTGCAAAAACTCATTTGCCACAAAACACTTCAACTTTCATAAAATTCTCTTCAGATTCTATATTTTTGTTAGAGGCTGGACTTGAAACATTCCCTGCATCTGTATCAGAGGGCAGGCAATAGATGTTACTGCAACATAAATGATAAATAATAGTAACAGGAAAGATGTGAGTGCTGCAGCATATTCTTAAATATTCCTGTGTGCTGCAGGACAGGAATACACAAACATTTAGCAAATCCCAGCTGAAAAAATTCTAGTACATAAGAAATCAGCATAATATGTTTATCATGTAATTTACCTCAGTAAATTAGCCAAAACAATGAGAAAAAAATCATTATTTAAATCAAGACTGTTGTTTTTCCATTTGTGTTTCTTCACCTAATTTATTTTGGTTATTTCATATCTTTGCAAATCTCTTCCTAATTATGCAGACTCACAATCTGACTAAAACCACAAAACACAGAAATTGTCTATTACTAATGATAAGAAAGATTCTTTCTGTCTGTATTTGTTGTCCAATTCCCTATGCAAATTCCCTTCAGCATGTCTGGAAAGATGCATTTATCCAAGTGTCTGTGCCATTACTTGTTCTGCAGACACATTTGTGTTGCAGCACAAAAATGCTGCAATTACAGACAGGATCTGTTCTGTGTTGAAGGATCAGTTTGGAAAATATAGTTTACGGACTGCTTAACTCTGAGACATTTTGAATTAAATAATTCACCAGGAATTCAATTACAAGCAGAGCACCACCTTCTCTTGACATAAAACTTTCATAGGGACTTCAGGAAATGGCAAAACACAACCATTTCCAGATTAATGAAGCCAGCATTGATTTCTTACATGTGAGACCAGGAGGTCAGCAGCAACGTTTTATGGGTATGAAGCTGAAATATATTTTACTTTCTGGTTTGTGTCAGGACTAACAGTGAACTTCTCACAAGTAAGTGGGCAATTGCTATTGATCACAGAATCAATTTACTGGGGCCAATTGCCTGAGACAGAGTGGTCTGTGACCCAGCATCCCAAGGGAAGGCATGCAAGGGAAGGAGAACTGGCTGATTGCTCCTAGAGGAAGGTGAGGCTAAAGCACAGTTGCTGCAGTTCCTGCAGACTGATAGCAAGCTCAGGGTTAATTAAGATGACTGATTCATTGCAGTTTTTTTAAATCAGTGTATCTTGGTTGCATATAAAAGCCTAAGGAGAATTTTCACCCCATGCTGCCCCATGTCAGCTACAATAAAAGGCTCTTATTGGAGTGTTTCAAAACTCCCAGATGGACAAGAAAACTATTGAGAGTTCGGCCCTGAAATTCAGCAGTCACTGCATTTCGCTGCCCCTCTTCCATTACAGTACAAATGGAGCAGCTTATCTGTACAAATTGCTAAAATGTGCTTTAACACAGTATATCAGAAACCTCGGGTTTCCACAGCACCAGCTCAGTCAAAAATTTCTGCAGTCTCCTTCCCTTGACTCACTGCTCTCCTGAATGCCTCCTCAGTAAGTCAAGGCACAGGACACAGAAGGATTTCTCCAGGCCTCCATTTCCTTTTTTTGAGTGAGGCAGAACTACTTTCAGCACCACCTCAAAAGCTGCTGCAGAGCAGCAGGCAAATGCTGACATGGCCAATACTCCCTGATTTGGAGGGGATTCAAGCAGGTCATTTGAAGGCACCGTGGTTTAGATCCTGCCGAGAGGGCACATAACTATCCATCACCTTCAGCTGATTCCTACAGACGTGACTGAGATCTCCAGCAGGCACACAATCATGAGCTGATTGCCTATTCTAGGATTTATTTTAGCTGCTGTGTGTCAGGATCAAAAATCCATGGTCTGAGTAAAGAAACATTCAGCTGTAGCTCTTGGGCTCTAAGTCCTGCCACCAGCTGTGGTTCAGAAGCTTTCAGTCTCCCGGCCCCAGCCGCGTACAGGCTGTCTCTATTTATTGAGGGTTCTTAGTTTAGAGACTTCCTCCTGCCACCAGCAGCCAATAATCTGTCTGCCAGAGTTTTAGTCATGCTCCGCTTCCTCTGGACCGTGTTCCCAGACTGCAAGCTTCTGCTGTGACAAAAAACCCTTAATTCGTACATTGGATGACTAAACACTAACAGCTACAAAACACTAATGAATACAGAGAAGTTTGTGACTTCAGCTTGGATGATAAACTCTTGAGGTTAGATGTTTATTTAAACTTCAGTAACCTCTCCAAGCACTGTGCTGTTTCAGAAAGGTATCTGCTGTCCCTGAGACCTCTTAAAAAAAATCTCAGGGCCATCTCCTACCCAGCTGGAAATATTTAAACATTCACATCAACTGCAGGCTGCCTTCTAAACTAAAGAGAGTGAACAAATTGAGCAATTCAAAATAATTAGAGATGTGTTTGCTCCCTGTCATTCAGCAGAGAAACCTGGTGAAGGTGCCTAACTTACACACAGCTCTTTGCATGTGCGTCCTCCCCAGACTGACTGATTTTCTCTCTTAATCTCTCCTATTTGAACATACTTGGGGCCATAACACCTCTACAAGGGTAGCAGCAGAATTATTTCTAGGATGGCCTCCCGTTATTCTGATTTACTAGATAACAAAATCATTTAAAAAAACCCTAGATGACTCCAAGAATCTGCATCTTGCATGCATAAACTCCAGCATTAGCAAAAAAAATAAACTCTCATATATTTAAGGGTCTGACTCAAAGGCATTTTGAAAGGAGCCCAGAGCTGACCAGCAAAACTCAGTTTTCCTAATCCTAATGCAGTGCACTAACCACGAGATTTTATCTTTTGAATTCACCTTGCACAGTCAAGGATTTGATTTTCAGAAGGGAGCCTTTCCTAGCTGTACTTTTCCACTGGAAATGTGGTTCCAACAGGTTAGATCAGTGACTTAGAGATTTAACAGAGCAAGAAAGGCAATATCTCAGGGAAAACTTGAAGTGATCTGCCGGACATGAGTCAGGAGAATAAACCCTTTCCCCATCCTATTACACGGAGCCTGACAAGGAGATCTTGAGATAGCAATACAAGGGAAATAGCAGTGAAGTCTGATTCCTCCCTAAACCTTTAGTGATTTTCTTCTGCAGAAATCATTGATCAAGGTCCCCAAGATTAGAGAGAGCAGCATTCACAGGAACAGGGCTGTCTGTGCACATCAGGGCAATGATCCTCAACACATGAATTTAAATGGGAGTAGCTGGGAGATTGAATTGTCACATTTTGTTAATACTTCATAAACTTCAATCATCCACACAAAATACAAGTTTACAGAAGCTGCTGTAGAAGAAGCACTTCTTTGAAGCATTTTAAACTTTGGGATTTAGGCATGTTTGTTTATGTAGACCTTAAATTATGGGGTTTACAGTGTCACACTGACCCTGAAACTGCACAGGAAAGATCAATAGTGATCACATAGGGCAGAATTCAAAGTGATAAGGGGCTGAAGTGCTCTCCATTCAATAGTGAGGATGTCTAAGAAGCCTAACTCCTTAGACATGGGAATATACACATGGACATATTTTATTGTATAATTTTTATACATATGTGTGTATAGAAACATAGTTATATATCTCATGCTCCTAAAAATAGAATAATAATGCCAAAAGAAAATGAAAAAATTAAACCCATGTAAACAACAGGGAGCATTTCACATTAAGTTAGATTCTTCCAGCACCTGACCTTGAGGTAGAGTGGTCATTTAACAGTGAAAGCTTCAATTATAACAGATTTTAAATTAATGTTTTTCTTCTGCTAACTATACTGTGTGGCAAATGACACAAGTATGTTACATAGGCTTACTCATTTTCACCACTGCTGTGTGCAGGGGATTTAGATCCAGCAGCTGTGGGGATATACTGGGTATTAGAATGACTGCCAGCCTAAATAAATTACCTCAGGAAGTAGATGGCACCTCTAATTAACAAGTGAGCTGCATGAAACTGTTGCTCAGACTTCAGGGAGGTGGAAAATTCTCAGGGTCTAAAATTTGGCTATTACACAACAGATAAATCATTCTGCATAAAAACATCCAATTCTGCTAATTATACACTGAGAAATTTAATGTGTACGTGCAACATATGCAATATGAACATTAAAAATATTTAATATACAAAAACATCCATACTAAGTAACACATACATATGTATGCGCCTATGTATGTGGATATATATAAATAAAAATGTAATGAACATACAGAGATAGAATTAGGGACACTGGATACTTAAAGCAAGAATTCAGGAAAGGTGAGCACTTTGATCATCAACTTAAAATGGGCATTTTGGAATTTTTTACCACTATATGCCATCTATCAAATATTGCATTTCTTTCACAACCAACACATGAACATACTGAAGAAGGTGATTCATAAATTCTGCTTCAAATTACCCTATGTTCCAGGAAATATTTTCCTTTACACATTTCCTGGTACTTGGTGCTACGTGTTTTTGAAAACAAGGTTCTGGGATGATTGCTTCCAAATTCAGAAATTCAAGGAGCTCATTATGCAAATTAAGAATCATCTGATAACTAATCCTGCTGTACCTTATTATAAAATATAATCAAAATAGACAAAGTATGATATTAAATACAAATTACTGTTAGAAAAGTATGAATGCTAAGAAATAACTTCCATATAGATTTAAAGTTGTATAATACCAGAGGAGCCATTATCAAGCCTCACACAAATACTTTATTACAGATATTTTGCAGAATGTGCATTATATTATCATCACATTATTATGTGGCAATTGGGGTCCAAAATTTGCAGGTGTATTATAAAAGGTGTTCCTTCTACCTGGTAGTGGAAAGAATAACTCAGTACGAACACTGTGGCAAAGTTTAATTGAATTCCTGTTAATACTTCACTGCATCATGGTTTGATTCATTCAATTTTAAGCAGATAAAATTTAAGACATTTTAATTTTTAAATTAATAAAATAATCTTCAATCTCCACTGCAAGCTGTCTCTTTATCTGCTACTTTTCATTTTATAAAGCTGTAGCCTCCATGGGTACGGAGATGTAGAAAAGTTAACAATCAGGACTCATCTCTCTCTCTCTAGAGATATTTATCTGGTCTGTCTCAAGAAGTTATTTATAATTTTTTAACTATGTACAGATAAACTTGGCTCACAGCAAAACCATCACAATCACAGCATCCTTTTGAAAAGTTGTCTAACTTGTTTATTAAGGAACTAGTTGGCCTAATTATAAATTATTATCCCCCAGGGTAGAAGGTTGGCAGCAGGTATATGTACAAATAGCCACTTTCTTGCTGTATCAATTAACACAAAAACACACAATTTCATTATCTCTGAGGGCCAGCTTCCTGCAGCATTTCATATCGTGGTCATATCTGGTTTTAAAAGGTTTTGCCTCTGGGAGCCATACAGTTGTTGAAAAATCTATATTGTTCTTTTTAATTCTATAAAGAAAGAGCCAAGACTCTGTGTAGAGATGGACTTTGATTATTGCCTGTTCTCAGGTGTCAGAGGAGCTCCAGAGAGGGTGGGAAAGGACTCAGCTCTGAGCTGTGCCGGCACATGGAGGTGCAGCACAGGAGCCCATTGGGGTCCCAGCTGCACACAAAGACTTGACACAGCTCTGGTTTCACGGGCTGTGCTCCAATTCACAACTCAGAGTAGCAGAAACACACCCTGCAAATAGCGGGAAGAGCCCCAGCAGCTCCTTTCAGGGATCTCAAGAACTTTACCAGCGTGATTCTAATAGACACTGATAAAATCCAGAGCATGACAAGTGACTGAAAGACAAAAAGTAAATCCAAGTTAACATCTGCCCATCCCTATGCCAGTAGCTTTATACGTATTTTGAATGCCCACTGAGAATCACAGTGCAGCAGAGAATGACTCGTCCCATTTCAACTTACAATCTTTTCTGCCCTACCAGCCTGTAACCACCAGTTCTGAAGCTGAAATTTGAAAATCTGGCTTTTGAAAGATTTGATGTCTTCAGGGGCCTCCTGGCTCTGAAAGGAAATTCTTTGGATGAATTTTATACTACAGTAGGTTGCATCCACCCCAGCAGGAAGGCAGAAAGAACTGGAAAGATTTCTAGTGGTAATTCTCCAAATCCTTTCAAATGGGAGTGAAGTAACAAGGAAAAACAAAGCCAGAGGCATAGGAAATGTATATCAGAGAGTGGGACACACATTCTTCCCCTGATCCTGCAGTTCAAGGTCAGCCATTTAAACCCCCTCATCTACAAGTTTTAATTAAACAGCCACACTCTGAAGTGTGAATAGGACCCATCCAATCACTCCATGGTTGTACACCAGTCCTGCAGAGACTGGAGCTGCTGACAGAAGGGTGGAGGATGTAAAATCTGCTCTAGCCTTTGGCAATGAGCAATAGGAATGTCTGTCCCCCAAATGTCTACTGAAAATTCAATCTAACTTCAGAAGTTGAAGAAAAAAAAATAAAGCACTTAGGAAAATTTCACGTGAAGCTTGGACAGCATTGAAATGACCCCTAAATATAACTTCTTTAACTATCAAATATACATTAAACTGAAGAACCTTGAAAAATGAGACTTCATTCAATTTTTTTTTTAGTACTCTAAATCTGTCATGTCAAGGCCTAAATAAGGTCTTATTAGAGCATCATTCACTTGATAACTCATCATGGGAGAAGCAATCCACTGAGGGTCCACTAGACTGAGGTCTAGAGTGTCAAGGCTTATGGAGAGAATGGATTTCACAGCCCATTGAGTCAATGGATGGAGCAGTTTCAGTCTGCTGGGTTAATGTGGGTGCTGCTGACACACGGTGAGTGCTTTTACAGCCTTAAATAGCCTTACTAAACTTTTCATGAAAAAGCACTTTATAGTCAGAATAATGTATTTTCAAATTATGACAATTAAGTTTTGTTTATCAGAAAAGGAAAAGCAAATCATTCATACTGTAAATTATTTGCTAGATTTACCACTTAACAGTGACAACTTTCTTTTCTTCAGTTATGGTAGCCCAGAGAACCTGTTTTAAAGGTCAGTCTTGCATATTTCTACTTGTATGAGCTATAATTATACTGCTGTAATGATTGAGACTGTTTGTGTTAGTAAAGTTTTGCAAGGTCAAGTTTTTAGCTGAGACTGAACAATTTTAAATTTCAAAAGAAGCAAGTAGATCCTGCAAGAAAAAGGGAAGTCAGAGCCATCCTCTGTGCAAAAGCAGTTAAACCATTAAATGAGATTTTGGGAATGAGACTGATGCACACATTTCCAGCACTGGTGGCACAAATAGTGCAGCTTTAATGTCAGCCTTCCTTCAGAGTCCTGGAAACTCAGTGTTCATCCCACTGACTTCATGGGGCAGGTGAAAGCCAAGAAGGGCTGGCAGCCTCCCAAGAGACACTTCATTAGCATTTGGTATCTGCTCTTTCACCTACTCTTTGTTCAGAAAACTTCAGAGCAATATACTGGCAGAAGTTTCAATGACTTTCCATGGGAAAAAGGGGGATGGAAAGCCAAAGAGCAGCTCTCTAGGACTGCATCAGTAAAAGGGATATCCCTTTACAAAGGAAGGTTCACCCTCTGCATGAAGTCAAAGGAACAAATTGGAAGAAATGTGAATGTACTTGTGAAAGTCCCATGTGGTGGTTATTGATAATTTAAGCATAACAAATTGGAAATATACTTAAACTTTGTCCAATGATGGCATTATTTCTATGTGACATTACTCAAAGAAAGACTCAGTCATCTGGGAATAAAAAGGAAAATCTTCACATGCCTTAGGATAATTTTCTTTCATGTCGATTATCAAGCCTTACACTCTCACATTTAGGGAAATCTTTCTAATAAAATAAACCTTTCTAAGAAACACATTAGAAATCCTGTAGTATTTCTAACTTGTTTATTAATATTTTTGATTCAAGTACACACCTAATGTTTAATTAAGAATGCAAGACACCTCCTGCTGCACGATCAAGGTTAATATTCCAAGAGAGTCAAAGCTTTGCGAAAGAGCAAAAAGAAATGCAGATAAGAAAGATGAACAAGGGTAATGAAATAAGCCCCCTTTAAATTCACAATCCTATTAAAAGTTGAAAAGGAGAGTTGACCTGTTTCCTGATGAGGCACTGCTCTTCCCCAAGCTTAAGACATTTTTCTTGACTGTTGATTTTATTTAGTGTGCTCCTGATCTCAAAAATGCTTAGAAAACAGCATGGCCATATTTTATTTTTCATTTTCAAGTTGCAACAAGATATTCTACTCTTTATAAATTTACCATCTGTTATAATTAGTATTACAGCAATACCTAGGACACAAGAACATGGAATAAAACCTTAACTGCATCTCAAACACAGAGCTTAAGCCTTTCACGCTTCTCAGCCTCTGATACACAATTCTTCTCAAAATTATCAGTGCAAAGTATTAAATCAAATATCCATAAACAGTATTTGAAATAAAAAACATTTGGCTGAATTGTGGTTGTAGCCCACCACCTGTAGTGACTCAGGGTAGGTATGAATTGGCATTTATAGAAAAAAAGCATTAGTTATGTATTCTGTGCTTACAACAGGAACAAGGGCAGTGGATACACTATATTTGTGCATATCAATTGATTTATTATATCATTTAACAGCACTTCAGAACTGTTTTATTTGCTCTATTGTCTTTTTGCTATTGGTGGATGAGATGGGGGATCAATACCCAACTGGAAGCATAGTATTTAAAAGCAATTCAGGACTTAAAATAAGAAAACAACTGCATAAGCCTTGGCTATCCCATCTTGAAACACGAAAATGTCCTAATGTGAAATTGAAAGCCAATCTTCAGGCTAAAAATATTCAGAACAAAATGTAGCTGTGTTCAAAATGTGCAGATTTCTTCTAATTCACTTAAGCTGGTTTAATTCTATAATAATGTAGTGACTAATTGTGCCCTGAGTAGGCACAAGTGTGCCTGACTGAAAAGATTGAAAATGGCAGTTAAATAATTAATGTAAAAATATGTTGATGAGCCTAACTAAGAAAATGTGAGATATTGAAAATTAAATAGCTGGCATTACGTAATCTACTTACTGCATAAAAGGCATTAGAAGTATCCATTAAATCTGCCATAAACAAACCTAGGAAGGAGACCAAAAGATAATATTTTTCCCCTTTTGCTTAAAAGGAATGCATACAATTAGTTTTTCAACAATTAAAAAAAGGACCCCATATTGTATGAATCCACAAGCCTCACAGTTTACTTGAGAGTAAAAGTAAAATATTAATTTTTTGGTGGGAGGGTGGACATGAGAATGAGGGTCCTGGAAGAACCACATTATACACTCTAATTTTATACAAATGGAGATTGATATTAATGATCCATGTACATATTAAGTTAAATTAAGAGTTATTTTCAAAGAGGAAGAATAAATTCCAGCCTGGAGCTGTAAGGTTGCTGTGGGTGTCTTCTGAAGGTCTTTGAGACAAGAACCTGCCTGATGCAAATGACTGCCCTGAAGCACAGAGTGAGGGAAGAAAAAAACGAACAAAAAGTGATTTAAGGTCTTGTCGAAGCTGATCTTCATAGGAGTGTGGGGTTGTGGTTCCTCTGTGGCAGATCAGTTGCATTGCTCAGAACAGTAAATGGGTCAGAGAAAGCTGAGGAGAGACACCTGAACCCAAAAATACAACAGGGCAACTTAATCAGAGTCAGAGTGGGCATTAAGGCTGTGAAACAGCCTGTGCAGCTGGGAGAGCCCTGCCTTGCAGAGCTAATGAGGCATTGAAGTAACTAACAGTTTTCAAATCACTAAAAAAATAAATCATTCAGCTTCCTCTGCCTGAATGTTCTGCCCTCTCCCTTTCTCTTTGAACAGATAGGGTAGAGCTGGGGCTTTTATTATCGCTGCTCCTGAATTTTATATGTATTTATCATTTTGGATATATTTGGAAAGCCAGCCTCCTTTTGCAGTACAGCTTAGGCCTGCAAAACTCCTGCCCGTGTTTAAATGTGAACTCTTGGGGCTGAGCTTACAGCAGCCTGTCAGAGGGGTGAGTGCTCTAAATGATGCCATTCATCTCCTGGCCATGCATCTTGCAGATGAAAAGAAGGATAAATGATTTTAGCCTAATGAGGTACCTGCCTAGCCAGGCCTTAACAGTACTCTTATCATGGTGACTCTGAAGGAGAAACACACAACTAACCTAAAAGTGTGGGAAATAAGGAAATAAGTTTTACTCTTTTCTTTGTTCTCACCCCTCCAAAAAGGTAAATAATGAAAAAGATTCAACACCAAATACTCTTAATTTACTCTCCAGACTCTGAGAAGTGAATCTGTGCACTTCTTCTTTTGCTTTTGTAAACTGACACTGTGTTTCAGCAGAGAAATTCTCTTGACAAAATGACAAATCAGAATAACTGGAAATGCAGCCTGATGTAAAACTCAGAGAAGCAGCTGTATAATCAAGTTTTTGTGTGACTTTGGCATCATCTTGGTGAATAATACAGTTTTTTATTGCATTCAGTTTAGCACTCAGATTAAAACCTATGCTTAGAACCCTAATTAAAAATTATGTGCTTAAAGCCACTATAAAACAAAACCTGGTCATCCTAAAATAAGTCCTATAAGACTGAAATAAGACAATATCTGCCTTGAAAATTCAGCTCTGTACATGGAAGCATCAACTGCTTTACCACAAAGACAATTTATATGAAAATTCTCAGGTTAAGGGCCTTCAGAGAAAGTCTTCTTTCAGCCATCAGAAGAAGGGAGCTCTGCTTTCCACAGAACTTAGCAGAATTCCATATCCACAGTGGGACAACTGCCAGTAAATTCCCAGCACACAGTACCAATCAACACATCACATCAGTGGGAAACAGGCTGGAGAACCCTTGATAGGATTAAACCCCCTTCTTTAGCCTGGTGGTGGTGTCCAGGTCTGCAGTGTCCCTGCATAACGCAGATGTGACACCGTGTGACGCTGAGCAAGGGCTCTGAGGAGTCCCTGTTGTGATTTCCACACGAAATAACACTCTGGCCTTGCAGAAGAGTGCTCTGGGCAAACTGTGTGGCTGTACAGATGCTTTCTGCCCACGAACTGGAGCAGGCTGCAGTGTAAACAGGGCTCCACAGCTCCTCACTTCTCCAGGCACATCCGTCTTCCCCTGTTCATCCTCTGACAAACTCTCGACCCAGGCACAGTCAGCATTTGTGAAAAGTGGCTTACAACATCACCAGAGTGCCTATTATCATAATTCTCTTCTCTGTACCATCTAATGTTGCTAACAGCAAATCAAACAACAGATGTATAGCATTTAGATTCAAACAATGTGTTGTGTCCCAAACAGATTTGCTCTGCAAATATTGGAAGAATTCCTCAATAGCTAATATTGCCATTTCTGCTTTTTTCTTTTGAAGCAACAAGGAGATGATAGTAAAAGTCAGTATATATCTTATAAAAATAAATGTCTGTTTAGAACAAAAAGCAATATATGCCACAGAATCATGCATCTGTTCTGTTCTGTTTTATGAATAATCAAGACTGCTTTTTCTGCATTTATTTGCAAATGCAGGCATTTTTTCTAACCCATATTCATTTGGGAGGAGAGATTTTACTAGCATTTTCGTAGACTTAAGGTGATGGCAATACATGATGACAGTGCCTAAAATTATTATTTTCCCTTTTAAGTTTCCTTTTATGTTAAATTTTCAATTTTCTGATTTCAGGTTTGTCTACTAGTCCTACAGGAATACACCTGTAGGATGTGTTAAAAGAAGTGCTGGAATAGAAACAACCTATTAAGCTTACTCCCCACAATTTGAAAAGAAAAAAATCTCATAAATGATTGGCTCTCCTAATATGTAACACAAAAGACACAAATCTAGAGAAAGTAAGAACCAGAAGTCTGATCCTATTAACAAAGTACCCCCCGTAAATGAAGGTGGTGTCACACTAGGTTACTCGACTTCACAATAAATGAAGATGATTTATGCCAGGCAAAGACTCCACATTTTGAAAATCAGAACAGATATTAGTCAAATTTTAGCCAAAACCAGTTGTGGCATGTGGATGATTCCTTGTGTTTAATAAATGTTTAACAAACACTCATTAAAAGGTATAACAAAGAAGTTTCAATGCACTTTAAAACTTGTACTGTGCTAGGTCAAGGGTTTAACAAAAGCACAAACATCACCTCTCCTTCCAGCCTGCTGCTTGGTGATTTCATTAGGAAACGCAATTTAGCTAATGATTCAGTTAATCTTTTTATAACCACTCGCATAAATCTTGAATAAATGTTATGCAAGCCCCAACACTAATTTAAATTACTCCTATTAAGAGTCATGTCCAAATAAAAACATGACTGTAGGCAATAACAGCCTTCCAAAGGTATATCCATATGGTACAACATTCAAAAATACAAAATTCCTGACATCCCTATCCTTCCTCTGCTGTCATTTTAAAGCTGTTGCATTTCTTATTTCCCTTTTTCCTTACTTGTCAACCTTTTCTTCTGCAAAAGTGATCTCCAAAAGATAAAAATGGGCACTAAACCTTCAGATGTTTTGTAGTTAAACTCCATCTATTTGTCCTTTATGGTGAACAATGCAAATTTTGGCTTGTAGAAATAACCTTATTAGGTATGCAGGCATTTCTCTGGAAACACTATCATAAAAACCACAGCTAAGTCATTAATCTTTTCAAAAAGCTTGTTGAGATCCCCATAGGCATTTAAATGGATCATAACAGCCTCACATATGAAATATAGAGCTGCAGCCAAGAGTCTGACAGAAGTGCAAATTTGGACAAATAAGACCATCAAAGCTTCAGCTGAAGAGATTTCTCTTCTCTCCACAGGATGAGGGGTTGATAAGACCAATCATGGAGGATGAAACTGTAAATGAAATAGAAATGCCAAATTCATGCCAGCAACCCATGGACTGTTAAAAGCCTACCTGCCTGAAGACAGCAGCTATTAAATGATTATATCACTGCAGAGGGACTGGCACCATAGGATAAATGACAGAGTATTTGCCCAGAGGTGAACATCCCTGTTTGTCTTGGTGGATTATTATATCACACTCAGGGGAGTGAGCTGAATGCTTGGCGTATTAAATCAATGAAATCATGATATCTTCTTGCACAAATAGAGGGAAAAAACCCCAAACCACCCATTTTCTTGGATAAACCCCACAAATTAGTGGTTATCATATCCATGGACAATCAAAATTGGACCAAAGAGCTTACAAACAAACCAGTCCTCAGAAAGAACAGGCCCAGATTTCACTGTTTGCCTCTGGACTAGCTCCAAGCTACTTTCCAGGTTAGGTATGTTTGCTGCAGGTTATTTTACAGTTCCAGGATAAAGTATGACACCCAAATCTACTGTACTCTGAAGCTGAAATGGTCAGATTCCCTTCAAAAATTTATTCAGAGAGGACTATGAGCTGAATCAGAGATTCTGTACAAAGAGACAAAAAGTTTTTCCAGATCCTGGGGAATATGTGGATTTTTGACACTTTGAAGTTTTTTTTGTGGGGAGGCAAGTGGGGTTATGGGGTTCTATTTTATGGGAAGTACAGAGTAAAAAGAATTGTTGTCTTTGTGAAAGAGACAGCAGGCATGAGAAAAGTTAAAACATAGTTCGCAAAATGAACTTATAAAAAAAGCAGTAACAGAAATTTCATAATCTCCAGGAAGGACTTTATAAACACCCACACTATCACCATCTGTTTTCATAAACCAT
The DNA here is from genome assembly GCA_013397815.1 of Aleadryas rufinucha. Classification (NCBI taxonomy): domain Eukaryota; kingdom Metazoa; phylum Chordata; class Aves; order Passeriformes; genus Aleadryas; species Aleadryas rufinucha. The sequence goes on from VZTH01002840.1 coordinate 2,150,760, forward strand.
TCCAAATTTGTCTTCTTAGTGTCAGCCAGGTAAATATTCAGGACTTTTAAAACTTAGTGTTAAATTAATGTACAAAGTAGCACTCTTTTTCCTGCTTGCCCTGCTCTAATGGAAATGCTTAATGCCATGTTAGAAAATAAACAACACATTATCTGGCATTTTAAAAATTACTCAGTAATGAGACACAGAAGAACATGAATGTGTGTTTGCATTTCAGGAGGAGAAATATGCAGCCTTTGTGATAAGTTGCATTTTCTTATACAGGCATCTTTTCTGAGATTTCTTCAACCTCAGTAGTCAATAATCTTCTTTTTCTTTTTTGAACGGGGAGTAAAACAACTTGGGATTGTTGAGCCAGCCGCATGGAGAATTATTTCTGTTTTCAGTTAGCTTAGCATGTAAATGAAGCACTGCTCTGGCACCGTGGTATAAAAGGTCTGAGAACTCATCTGCTTTAAGCACATGCCGTGTTTTGGAGAAATACTTTATGATATGTACTGAAGTTTAAGTACATTTACAAGTACACAGGATTAATAAGCAAAAAACCCAACTGTAGTCTTTCAGTTATGCTGCAGATCAGCTAAGAAATCTCCTGACAGTGAAATGGCCCAGGCTCCCCATTCCCACAGCAAGTTCAACTCTGCCTTGATGCCTCACCCTTGGCAGTTTGGTACCACAGAGGCTGGACTTGAAAGTGCTGCCTCCAGCCCCACTGCTGGGTCTGGCTGGGGAAGAGGATAAGGAGAGTCTGCACCAGCCCCATCTGACCTCAAACACTCCACCAAGGCTGCAAATCAGTGCTCAGTATCCCAAAACACTCTCTGCAAGTACTTCAAATGGACAATTCTGTTCAAAGTTACAGGAGATGAACCCTGGGCTGCTCCCACTGCTGAATTAATCAGCGAATAAGGAGCTCTTCGGGAATAAGCTGAAAACTACTTGACTTTGGAAAGTTTTAGGTTTCTTTTCCGCCTCACCCCCCTTCTAAGAGTGGAGAGGAAACATAAAATGTTGGAAATATTTCATAGGCTGAAATTAGAAATTAGCTGCCTCATGTGGATTGTTTGATTTCAATATTTTGTGTTCATTTAATGGTATTCCTTTGCATTTGTTAAGTAAGAATTGCACCTTGCCTTCCTAGATGAAAACTGGTTTAAAATAAAATCCTAAAGCTCTTCAATTTTTAAGACATCAAAACAGAAGAGGGTGACAGACCTAAAACTGTTTGCAAAATGGAAAAACTAATCAGACTTAGTTTTTCCCACAAAAATGATGGATGTGTGTTTTACAAGGAGTAGATGGCAGAATATCACCAATAATCATTCTATTGCTGCTCAGGCAGGATGCACTGGAAGCACTCACAAGAAAATAATAAAGTAAGAATCCAAGCAAAAGACATCAAAACAGATTAGTTTGATTAAACAAGTAATTTCTTTGAAAGAAATACTTTCTAGTGTCTTTTTCCTAGAAGTCTATTTTCTCGTTTACTCTTTCTTCAAGCTGTCAACTACCAAAAGCAGTCAACAGAACTTGTTTAAAGACCATACAAGGGCTACAGAAAAGTCATAAATTATTCCTCCAATACTGCTCCTCAGCTGCTTCTCTTTTCAGTGGGTTGTCATGTATTCTGCTGCTCCTCAAACTGTCTTCTCCTTGATTTCGCAAATTTACATCAGGAACACAGAACCCTGAAACTAAAGTTGCAGGTGCTTTACAGCTGATCAAAAATGAACTGCAAATACAGTTTTCCTCTTGTTTTATTTGTCCCTGTTCTTTTTTAGATATTTCTCAAAAATTTTAATTTATATTTAGGTAATCAGACTGCTTTTTAGCTCAACAGAAAGCTTCCTACTTGGAATACATTTTCTTAACGAGAAAATGTGGATTTATTTACACCAAACTGCTTGGCTGTGGCTGCCTGCCTCTGCTCTAATTAATAATTAATTATTTATTTGAATTAGAGCAGCTTCTCTGAGTGTGTGCCAGACCAGAATAGGCAAGGAGCTGGAGAAGAGAATCAGCATTTGCAGGAGCTCAAAGTTCAAATCCCTGTCCTGATTTAATTTTTGGCTTTGGGAGCTGGAACAGCAGCTGCCTCCCCTGTGGTGGGAAGAATCACACAGGATCTGACTTGAATTGCTGCTGAGCATCTCAGAGTCAAAATCTGAGCAGGGTCTGTTGCCTCAGATGTGAAGTGGGATCGGTGCTAAACTGCTTCTCAGAGATGTGCTGAATAATTAGCAGCTGCAGAGGGCTTCAAGATGGAATATTTCTTAACTGGAAGGGGTAATGAAACAATGTTCTTGTGCTCAGAACTTTGTAACCACTGCTCCTGTGAGCTACTCACTGCAAATCTTGAATCAGAATTTGGATGAGGAGGAAGAAGAAAAAGCTTCCAGTTTTATAAAGCTGCAATTAATGAAAAACATTGCACTTCCACATTATTGATCAATGTGATGGGTGATTCCCAAGTCTGATTTTAACAAACGCACACGAAGCTACAGAGAAATTACCCATTTGTACTTGTCTGAACTTATCTATGCTTATATTGTTTTTATATTCGAGATTTGCTATAGTTTACATGCAGTTGAATCAATGTTCAGTAAAACTGTCTTTTGAACAGAGGTAGGAATTGTAAATAAAAAATTTTAGGGCTTTTTTCATGTATTCAAATACTTTATATCCTGATCACTTTATACAGTGTGCATAAAAATCTATATTCATTAATATATTTTGTCTAGGCAGCCCCACAACAAAATCTTCCTTGGATGCCAGCAGAAGTATCCCACCACTTACCCAAATAATGTCCTAAACCACAAATCTTTGTTAGCCGCCACATGATTACTAAGGCAGGCTGAAAAAAAAGCACATTACAAAGTGCCACATCTGTAGGAGAACTATGAGATGACACGACCTTTTTTTTCCTTTCCAGTAGTCATTTCCTAATCAAAGCCCAGAAGCTGTTGAGCTCCTGAAAATGTCACCTGCAATCGGATGGAGATGGTTTTAATTGCCCGTGTGCCGCCGTGCATGCTGCAGAGTTTTCTCAATTACTGCAGGAAATCTGATATTTCTCCCGGGTGCGGGGCCGTGGATAACTATGGATAACCATGGATAACCACAGGTAACCACGGATAACACCATAGATAACCAGGGGGATGATGAGAGGAGCAGGAGCTGGGAGGCTGAGGGGAGCTGCCCCTTCTCAGCCCCCGCCCCGGCACCGCTCCCTGGAGGCACCCGTGCTCCCATCAGAGCAAATAAAAGCTGCTTAATGTTTGTCCTGTGCCAGAGGAGTTAATTAATTGCTAATTGTTCACCCAGAGGCGTAAGGCCATTGGCAGAAGCAGGCTTGATGCTCGCAGTGAGTTTGTGAAGGACCCATCCAAGGTCTGATGCAGCGCCGTCAGTACCGACAGCGCACGGAGGATGAGCAGGGATTCCTCTGTTTGACTCAGGGAAATGCGTTTTTGTCAACGTTAGCGTCTTTCAGGCATTCCAGTCAAATTCACGAAGTTTAGAAACAAAAGGAGCCACAGGAACAGTTTCCAATACTTCAAAAATAAAATGTTTGTTTTATGAAATGAAGCGTGGCTTTCCTATCTGAATTCCCTTTTAGTGCTCTTGTAGAAGAAATAAGCTTTAAAATATTTAGAATAGAAAGGAAACATTTTTATTTTGCTCAAAAGTGCACACCCAGATATTCTATTTCTTTTAAATACTCAGATTATTGCAATCATTTTTTAAGAATACAAATTAATAAAAAAAAAAATCTATTGTTTGAGTAGTTCTATTTGTTATATGGTCATGGTTCACTCTCACACAGCTTTTCAGGATTTGAAGGTACCACTTGCAATTTGATGAGTACTCTCAAGCACATTTCATATCCCCATGCTTCAATTTATTGAAGCACCAACTAGTAGTAAATACTTAGCTTGCCCAATTAATTCCAATTCACCAGGAGCTGAGTATCTCTTTCATATTTTATTTATTTACATGCCTTTCCCAAACCACATTATAAAGCTTATTATGCAGAGGTGATCAGTGTAGTCTAGTACTTTTTTCCATTGGAAAAATCACATTTCATGAAAAAGGTGTGTCAGCATATCAAACCCCCATTCCAACAGGGGTTGGAATTAGATTATATTTAAGGTCCTTCATTATCATAGAATGGTTTGGGTTTAAAAGGTTTATTTACCCAGCATTTTAAGTGTCTGTCTCAAAGTGACAGTAAGACTTGAACCTCCATTTCCTAAATCCTATGCTGCTGACCTAAGGATGTAAGAAAAAATTTTAACTCTGTTTCCAAAAATTACTATAAAATATTTACTATAGAGAAGGGAATTTGCAGATGAATATCATGACATTTATCCATACAAGTTGCTCACAAGATGATCCTACAAATAACTCCCTTTCATTTTGTCAATAATAAATGAAATAAAATGTGTACGTTTTGCTCTTATGAAGGTAAAAAAAAATAGAAACCACGCAATGAACTGCAATTCTGCTGAAGGTCACAAAAGGTTTAACCCAACATTAGCACTAATGAATCATCAGGGCACCTCACAAGCCCTTCAGAAGGGCTGGATACAGAAATAATTATTTATTAGGACAGTACCTGACAAGATTTTTGTTTTGATGAATTGGCACATATGGAACTCAGAGATGATGAATTGCAGTGATGTCAATGTTATTAAAAGTTGTTTAACATGCACATAATTTGATTTATGAATTTTTCAAAATAGTAAAGCCCTCTCATCTCATATGAATTAAAACACTCACATTGCTAAATGTAACAATAGTACAGGCAATAGATATTGAATAAAATCTTCCACTCGGTAGCTCTTCCCATTCTCAGCAGGTTTAATTGTGGAGGATGACAATCAATACATGTATCTACATTCTTGTATAGTCAGAACTGACTATATCATTGCAGAGACAATGGTGAGAACACCTGATAGCTCTACACAGTCAGCAATTCCTGGCTTCTGTTCCAGTTTGCTAAGTAGAAATGTCCATGAGGTGTTTCCATTTCCATACCCTGTGATACATCATTTTTAGGTACTTTTAGCCATGCAGCTCTATGGTTCTCTCATCTGTAATATTCCTAACAAAATTAAGCACAATGGAATGGAATAATTCATAAAAACTAAAGTGCTGCAGGTTTATACATATTTTATTTATATCCCTCTTCAGAGCCTTGTACTAGCACTACAGACATACCAGATCACATAAATGCCTCTTCCTACAAATCTAACTCTAAAGCCTTGTACAACAGCATTTTTACTGCGGAAAAACAAAGAGGGGGAAAAAAATACACTTTATAAAGGGAAAAATATGGATTTTCACCTTCTTCAAGGATAGCCCTGGCCATGAATATGTGGCTAACACCTCAGAATAAGCTGAAAATCACCTGGGGAAACAAAGACCTTCCAAGATGTGCTAAATATCACAGATGTCAGACTATTTGCTCTTGAGGACTCATCAGAAACTAGAGCAAAATGCTTTAAAATGCAGACAGTTAAAGTACACAGCAGAAGTAGTTTTGTTCCAGCCAAAACCACCAACAAACTAAAGCTCAAGCAGAAAACACACTGCTCTATGCGTGTATGCGGTAATTCTCCCTGCCTCGTGCAGGTTCAGAAGACCAAATATTTATCTTCTAAGAATGTTAGAGAATCCCGTGGAATTTACCTAAATCCATAAAAACTTTGAGTAAATCTGTGGCACTATAAAAAACAGCCTTTATATTTAGGTAATATTATGGAGCAAATTCTTTTGACTCCTTTATTTTCCTCTATAACTGTGAAACAACAGGGGAGGGCTCACACTTGAAAATTACCCCTGACTAGGGAAGTTTCCAATAAAAATATGGTGGAGAAGCATAAATGAAATCTGACTGCCAGTTCTCCAAAGCCACATCTCTCCATGACAGCAGCTCAGGAGGTTTCCCTTGCCAGCCAGCACTGAGGATTCAGGCAAAGCCTCAAACACAGCCCACCCAAGCAAGCGACAATACCAGAGGTCACAGGTGTGCTAAAGCAAATGCATGGCTCCATCTCAAGTTCAGAGAAAAGTAATGTAAAAAATTCTTAGAAGATTATTTATATTTATTTTCAAAGGTCAAGAAGGATTTATGCAGTGGAAAAAGAGCCGCCTGGCCTGCTTTGTCCATCTGTAGGTGTTTAAATGTTTTTCAGTTTCTGTCCAAACTCTAAAAATTATGCAGAAAATTCGCTATTCTTTTCCTCCCTAGCAATCCATCAGCCTTAATTATAATCGTGCTGGAAAAACATAGCACTCTTTATGGAACCTTTTAAAGCCTGAGTTGTTCTGCTGCCATTATAAAAAAGCTAAATCGCTGAGCAATTTAATTTAATTTCTCCAATACTGCCTCATGTTTTCTAAACAAGAACCATAGCTCTTCTAAGTTTGAAACATCTGAAATATTGATTACAGCACACTTTCTTTTGAGAGTAAAACATATTAAAAGAGTTATCTTTGTCATATAACAAAAGCCATAATGAAGTATAAGTGATTAGAAAGTGTTTATACATTTTTTCTGTCCTATTAAAACTGGAGTAAAACAGAATTTTGGGGTAAGTGTGGGGTTTTATGTTATCACTGGCAAAAAGAAATTTGTTTGCCCACAGAAAAGCTGTGCTTACACAATCCCTTTAATACTTTGGTAGGAAGGGTTTGATGAGGAGGTGATTCTGTGCTCTGCAGTGGAGTTCCCAGTTTCAAGGTGGGTTTTCCAGATGCCTGAGGACTTTTCTTTGTCTTTTTGTCTGACCAAAGCCATTTTTTTGCATATAGTCAACAGGGTTTTTTTCTTCCATATAGACTAAAAGGGAGTTTTCAGCCCTTTCCACACTGGAATATTATTCAATGATCTCTTTTTTTCTTATCTCAGCATGAGAAAATGAAAGAAAAAAAGAGAGAGGTAGCCAAACAGAGGCAGCAAGGGTAAAAGTTACTGTCTTGGTTTCATTCTCTTACGGCAGTACACCAAGAAAGAGCAAAGAAATAAAAAATTACACGATATCCCTGTATATCAGCAATCTGTAGCTCCAGCACCCCTCTGGGGACTGGAGAAGGGCTGTATTTCTATTCTCAGGGTCAGAGGGATTGACCCAGAGCAGATCAGACAAGGATGGTGCATCTTTAAGGCATTCGTGCCCCTTCACATCTCAGGACTATCACCTGTGCCCAGGTCAGCTTCTATCCAGTTTTATGGTACACCATCAAAGATATCAGCCAGATAAGAGGAAACATTGAGCATGAAAGAGCAGCTCATGCAGTAAATTATATCAAACTTGTTCAGAAGGCTGCATTTCCAGAGAGCAATCAAAGGTAGGCAGCCATGAGGGTCAAGACATCTCAAACCAGGTGAACAAGAACAGAAAAAAAGGAGATACTTGATTAAAAATCTTCTGGTGGAGGATGAGTACAGAATCAGGGAAAGAAACAGCTGGCCACATAAAGTTCTGAGAAGACCCTTCATCTTCTGTAAATCAGTAAACCAGTTGAGGGTATTTCCCTCAAAAAAAAATTTCTTGTAAACAGACAAATTTAGCAATCATTAGATCAAGAAGATAAGATAACGTGGCCTTATTGTTCCCTTTATGGCTCTCATGGGGATTATAACAAACCTTAAGATCAATGTGAAGTCAAAAGACATCATTGGGTCTGTGTAACTTGGCCGTTCATGCCATCAGTCCTGCCTGTATCAATATTTTTTCTTGTGTACTGAGATTTGTCTGGACTGACCAACTTGAAAAACATCTGGTTTTCATGGGAAGAACTAGCTTTGCACCTTAAGAATTCTTATTTTGACATTTGTCAATATGAAGGACCGTTTTCACCAATAAATGGCTCATTTTAATTCATGGTAAAAACGGCAATGGATTTTAGCATGCAACTTAAATTTTATGACTTAGTTAAATTTTGAAAGAACAAATCCAAATGAACTCTGTGCTCTTTCAATTAACATTCTGTGGAGCCTAAATGAGTATATAGCACCATTTTTAGTCATTTGGTCATTTTTTCCCATATTAATTTTATTGCAGAAGGGAAGCCTACTTAGAAGTAAAGAAAACTATCGTATTTACCTAACAAATGTACAAATAATGATAAAATCCTCTGCAGTGTGCCAACATGTCTAAAGAATTATAGAAACAGCCACAACAAAAGACAGATCAAAGAGACACTTTCTCATATGATTTGAACAGAAAGCAAACAAGCAAGTTTGAAACTTCAGTGATTTAATGAGCAAACTAAAGCATAGACAGAAAGAGCCCACCATCCAACTTCTTTGAAATATCAATGGCAAGGGATTGTCAGGTTAGTCCTTCTGATATGGAGCCACATGAAAAGCCCTAGAAATCAGGACACCCTTGTTAACAATGTCAATCCTCATGATCTCAATATTCCAAGGCTTCTCCATTTTCAGGTCTGAATTAATTCTGGATGCAGTTGGGCAACAGATGGGATGTCACTTGAAATGCTTTAACATATCTCATAATTAACTGCCTAAATTTCATCAACTACTTTACTGTTCTTTCCCATCTCCTCCAGAGATAAATGCATGTAGAAACTTGCATTGATACAATTTATGCCATCAAATTTTACAGACAGGAAAAGTCTGATAGCCTAGAGAAAGCTGAGGAGGCATATTTTCTTCCTCTTAAAAATGGAGAAGTATATTTATATATGCACACACATAGAGAGAGAGTTCTCAATAGCTGCAGCAAATTATAAATGATGCATGAAATGAAAAATTCCTGTTGGGTGCACTAAGAAGTGTACAGACAGTGCCACCATGAAATCAGCATTTGCCATGTCATTCACTTAATAAGAGACACTGACACAAAAGTCGACAGAGAAAACATCAGCAGTAGTTACACATTTCAACCTGCACAATATTTGTACATTTTGTATTTGTTTTCCAAGTCTGTTCAAAATTATCATACTGCCAACCTTCAATCAGGCCAGGTTTCTGTGTTAGAAATAGGCAGAGATGGTAGGTGAATCCAGATTTTTATAAAGGAACCTCAAGTATCAGTGGATTGCTAAACTGGGGTTTTCCTCTGCAATTAAAAAAAAAAAACCCAAATTAAGTCTTAGTTTACTCTGAGTTATTATTTGCAATCAAATTAGCTATATTTGCTTGATTTTTGTCATCATAACTATTCTGAGACAAACTTTGATTTGGAGAAATTTATAATTGTTTAAGGGTTTAACTTTGTGACCATCAAAGCCAAGCAGGCAGTGAAGCATTTTCATTCCAATGTCCATGGAACAGCTGTTTCTCATTTTGCTGCTCATATCATAGTTTGAGCTCACTCTGTGTAAGAGACTTTGAGAAGGATCTGCATGTAACCTAAGAAGAAAGCAATGTCTCAAGATGTGAGAAAAGGCAAAACAGTGACAGAAAAGCTAAAGGACAGACCCAAGTTATTAATGAGAAAGGAGAGATTTTGTAGTGTGAGACTAGATAGGAACATTCATGGTCTGATCTGGTCTTCTATAAATCATCTGGGTTCTGTGCTTGTGCAGGCTGAACACGTGCAAAGGGGGACATAACACCAGCTGGAGACAAGGCACTGCTGCATATCCTGCTCTACACAAAAAAGTGAAAGTGGTGTTCAAATTTTCTAAAGGACAAGTATCCATTCAGAATCTTAATCCAGTTTGAAGCACACAAAGCTCATAAATGTAAAATATTTTGCTTTGAGAACTGGGAAGAGCAATCCAAACATCCTCCAGATATCATCACTACATATGCCTCAGAGCTAAAATGCTCTCATTTCACCAGTTTGCCTCCTCTTCTGCAGGCAAACACGTATCTGCCTCTAATTCACACACAGGTGCAGTTCCAGACACTTATGCTTCTAATTAAACAGAATTGAGTTGCAGGTGTAAATCAGACAGAAGCTGAGTCACATTTTAGCTGAGCTTCATTACTGGGTGCAATTTTAATCTTGGTAAAATGTCAGTCTTAAATTTGTTCTCTTGATGCAAAAGTTAGTCCAGAGTCCAAAGTCCCCAATCCATTTTATGCAATAGCAGAACAATCCTAACAGACTAAGGAGAAAAACAAGAGATAAATTACTATGGAAAGATGTAACACTGACATGAAGAACAATCAAGGAACCGAGAAAATGCCAATCTGACCACAGACAGCTCCTTCCAGCATTTCCTCTGATTTGCTTTCAAGGGAATGCTTAAATACCTATGGTGCAAAATGATGTTCAAGACTTTGCATGATGGGTCAGAGAGGAAGATCTATTTCACAACACATTTATAAAATGCATCTCAGGATAGTTTTTGCTTTTGTCTCCTCAAGTACATGGTATTTACTCAGATCTGTCTTTTGTCTTGCTAACTACTGGAGACATCTAAAACCCCACAACTTTCAGAGCTCAGCTGACTCTTGAGCCAGTGGGTTTACAGTCACAACACACTACTTGCAAAACCTCCAATGTGTATTTAATCACCCTATCCAGGTGAAAAACAAATTCAAAAAGGAAAAGGGTCTGGATCTCCATTTTTAGTTCTCCTCAAATTCTCACATATTGCTTATCCATTTTCAGGATGACTCAAGAGGAGGGAGAGGCCTGCTCCAAATTCACAGTGATGTTACTTTCCTAACTTGCTTTTCACATTTAAAACATTTAGAAGCAGAATATAAATTCAATTTGACAATATCCCTCTAAAAAGGAGAATTTTCTTTTCTCATAGGGAAAAATTAATCTCATAGGCACTATTTATACTACTTAGCAAATATTATTCCCAGGGAAAAAGAAAGACATAGAAGACAAATTTGTTTTGACTACTTAAGAATAAAACAAAACTGGAAGTTCAGATTCTCTTGATAGCTGCAAGATTCACATACTTTTTATTAAATACTTACTTTGAAAAAAGATATGACATTCTGCCTTTATTGCTCAGTTTGCATTGATTAAAGCACAGCAAAACCAACTCAGGTAGCAAAAGTGAAACCTCTCTTAAAGGCAGCATCATTACAAATCACACTGCTAAAGGAAACAAGTGAAATCCTCTTCAATAATTCATACACACAGCTCATTCACATCAAAAGACTCGTCTCAAACAGCACCACAGCAAAGTATAACTACTTGATTAATCTAGAAAAATACTAATTATACACAGAGAAAACAGTTCTAGGGAAGAGAAGGCAGCAGAGGAGACAAAATAAGGGCTAATATTATAGGAAGTGCAGTAGTACTTTGGTTTAGTCAAGTCAACTTGATTTGCAACAGGAGAACAGGCACCCTGCTTAGCAGGAAAGCAAAAGACACAAAGGATAACAGACACACAAAAAGGATGTGCAATGGAAATAAAATACTGGAACACTCTGAATGTGCTTGTTATCAGTCAAATACACCAACAGGCACAGCAAGGATTTGCATCAGTCTTCTTCGTGCTGTAGATTGAGGTTCAGGAGCTGTGGGTCTGAACAGAACAAAAGCCTTTCACTGCAAGGCTGATCAGGTGGGGGTTTCTTGGCTGGTTTACCTTGTCAGGCAGAATCTGCAGTTCTCACACAGCACAGCAGGATTTTAACCCACACAGTTTTTCTTTCTCAGCCAGCCAAAGTAGTGAGACCTCTGAAATTCTGTTTCTTGTTGGACCTCTGTGAAGTTAAACTAATCTCCCTGTTAAGTTTCCTAAAACAGTTTCACAAAGGGTATAACTGACTGGGTCATTAATCTTCATATGACATATATTAACCCTTCTAAAGGCTGGGAGAAGCAGGCACTGAAATGCAAAGGTGTCCTAGAGCTGCTGTTGAACAGCTGCTGCTGTGTAGACACTTCTCTGCTGAGTCTTGATCAAGTGCAGCACAGCACTTTACACCTGGATTCTGTCAAAGCATTTCAAGGTACACATCAGCACACTGATAACAGTGTAAGAAAACCAGATCTGGGTCATGATAAATGCAACAGAACAAATAGAATCATCCAGCTTTTCTAACCTGGGTCTTCAAATCTCCTCACCTTAGTTTTACTTTGAATAATGCCCTAATACAAAAGATCACACACTATATGGTAAAAATAACCACTTAATTAATCCATTTTTCCCCACAAAGTTTGAAAGATTTTCAGATATGTCAATGATATGGAAGCAGTAACACCAACATCTCTCCCTCTGTTTCTCATTTTCCGTGTTTAGGACATCAGTTCAAATCCATATAGAGGAAGCACTGCACCAATACACATATTAGATAGAAATAATTCCAAGCAATTGGCACAAAAGGAACCTCATGAGGTGAATTACCAATTTTACAGCATCTTTCCAGCCATTGTTGGAAGAGCCTGAAGCAATCTAGTACAAGACATCACTGTTCACCAAATACAAGAATGTTCCACTGCCACACCCTGATCATGCCACCTCGCCTGATGAAACTCAGAGTGAGCTGTGACCTGTGCTACGACAGGGATGTACAAATTCCTACAAATTCTGTAGGAACCTTGTATCCAATGTGCAATTTTTCAAGGAAGAACCTAAAGAATGAAAAATTATGGTAGAATCACGTGATCATATATAGACCTTAGAGCAAATATATGCAAAAACTCAAAGCCCAAGATAAAACCCATACATGAGGCTATGAGAGGAAGTTTGTGAAACAAAGCTGGTTTGGGGGAATTCAAGAGTGGAATGATCTTCCACAAAATTTGTGCGTTCACCCAACATCCATCTTTCTGAAGGCCATAGAATTTTCTTGAGTAAAAAATAGATTTACAGAATTAGAATAACTTTGGAGGTCATTTCACTGCCTCTGAAGATTTTTTTTGGAATATATCGGAATTCCATGCTGACAGGATGAAGCCTAAAACTTTATTGCAGTCGTGCAGAGATTTGATTCAAATCCACTGCTCTCTGTAAAGGTGTGTCTAGGGACATCAATGGGATTTGGAACAAGTCCTTTACTTAATCCTTATCTTGGCTTGTTTTTTTCATAGCAGATAAAACTGAAAGTTCATGAGTTTTTACAGGCTTAGAGCATTGATGTTTATCTCTTTTTGCTAAGGGCTTCTTGTTTAAAATATTGTTAAGGGGAAGAAAGGAAAAAAGAAATCTTTAATTGTTAATTATCTGAATATGTATTTCAGAAATTTTCACTTACAACTATGAATGCAAAAGGATTTATTTATGAAGCAAAACAACATGCAATATGCAGTAGAAGTTCATCAAAGCTAGCTAATGTTTCACTTTCATTAAAGTTGAATAATTTCTTACTAAGTAGAGTCACTGTGTATCTAATTTTCTTGTAACTGTGGTGAATTCTCAATATAGAAAAAATAGTAGATCTTGCAATCAGAAAACTACTAAGATCAAAGTTACTCCTAGTAGCTATTACACTGTTAAAAAGAGGTAACACTGTGCATAAATAAACAAATAAGCCCATACTTTATTTTAAAAAGCAGAAGAGTTGGTTTTCTGAGACAAGCTTTCAGTTAGAGTTTCTAAGATCCAAATAGTTCTGGTATTTACTGGCAGTATGCTGGCTGGACCTTACACATCAACAGTAATGAGGGTCAAGAAAGAAAAGTGTTGCTTTTCTGAGCCTTTCCAATGCTCTCACTAAAGTAGATTGCACCACCTTCCATATCCATCAAGTGTTTTGAGGAGCAAGGGATAGTAAGCAGCAGTGCCACCCAAACTGGTAGATTTTATATCTTTGCAGTACTGAAAAGAGGGACAGACTTTCTTTTTGTGGTGAAATTCATAAACACAAGAGCAACCTCTTCCTTATAAGTTACATCAAAGCCACCTAAGCCACCTTTTTCAAGTCTTGACTCTTATCCCAACACCATATTTTTACATACTTCAATGCAGCTGCATGGATTTTCAAAAAGATGAGATATTTCCAAATTCCACTCAGGTTTCAGGGATGAAACACTTCATGACATTAGAACAACTGAATTCTTTCCATTAATGCTCCAACATTAATTTACTTCACAACTTCAGGCACACAGTGTTTAACACACTGATCCAACAGGATTTGTGCCAGCTCAGCAATTTGCAATCCGTAGCATTTTTGTTTATTTAGTGTGAAACGTTCATGAGTTTATTTATTCCCTAGGAGAAGGAAGGACCCACAAGGACTGTATTATAATCCCTCTGGATCTGTTAAATTTACATATATTAGTGGCTAGATAAAAGAGAAAGCTTTGGGAGCCACAGCACCAGTAAAGCCAAGGAGGACCAGGTTCTCATTTACAGCATGAGAGAAGCCTGGCAACAAAAAGGTCCATAAATGCATATTAATATTATAACCTGGCTGTCTGAGAGAGACCTGCAGGGGTAGCTGTGCTGGTAACCAAGAGCAAGAGGCTGATTGTTACATCTGCTCTTAAGAAACATTTGAAGAGGGAAACGAAAAACTCCGACTGCAACAACAAAAATCCCAGCGTTTTCTAAATGTTTTCACAGGAGCCTGCTCTGTTCAACATCAGGGATCATAGTGAGGAAAGAAAGGCTGCACTGTCTCCAGATGAGAAAAAGCAATACATGATTTTAAAAAATCTGAAAGAATACTTTGCATTAACATAAAATGAACTCAACGAGGCACCAAACTCACGTTCAAGTGATCACTATGCAGCAAGTTTCTTAAAAATAAGATTTGAATCTGAAATGTCAGTGTTTTGAATGGAATGCCCAGCTAAACCAACTTCATTGCCTTTATTAGGTGTGAGCTGATGGAAAGGCACTTAAAGAGAATGAATAAATACACCAAATAAATTTAATATTCATTTTTCTGACTTTATGCTTACACAAGCTAAGGTGCACTTAGTGTAAGGCAAAGCACTCAATAGAAACCAAAAGGAAACAAAATTAAGCAGCTTCCATCATGGAATTAAATAGCTGACATTGCAGTCAATGTAGTAATGACAACTTCCCATGGCAAACACCCTGCAAAATTCCTTGTAAGACTAATTTTAAAGTAAATGTTTGGTTGTTAGTAATAAATGTTCAGGTAAAAGCAAATCAGCAAAGATGCATATATCCTCAGGTCATGATTCTTGGATCCTTTACAATTATTTCAGAGCCCCAAAGTTAATAGTTATCAAAATTGCTGCTGGTGTTTTGAATACCCAATCCCATTTGTTAGCAAACAAAATGGAATTAACCTATTAAATAAGGAATGAGTAAATGCAGCTTGGGCACTTTTATGCTTTGCCCACATATCAGAGGGCATTTGGAATTGCCTTTCACTAAATCTTTTCATGTGACTGTTTTCTTCAGTGTCTCACTCATCTGCTCACAACTCCCCCCAGTTATGTTCTGTGCTATAATTCACTGCTGAAGGAACAATGTCCAGGGATTATGGACATTACAGACATTATTGCTTAGTTACCATATTATAAAAACAGCTAAAACCCAAAGGAGAAATCTTCAGATCTATTAGAATGCTTTGCTAGAGCCATTTTACCTCACAAACATCAGATGCACGGTACTGCAAGTTTCAGAAGTCTAAAATAGCCTTTATGGACCTTTTTACCAACCACTCAGTGCTAAAAATATCAGGGATAGCTGTGAAACCATAAGGAAATGGGTTTTGTTAATGAAAGCCTCTATAGATGCACACATATGAAAGAAAATTGCCTATTGAGAGAACTGTTCTTAGCATCTCCTCCCTGGGCTGTTACAGCCCGTGGCTCGTTCTTTACCAAATGTGGGATCTGATTTCCCAGTGTTGTGATGTGGAAGCAATAAGCAGAATTTAATGACAGAACAGAAAAACTGCAGGGGCAGCATGTTTCCTTTCAGTGATTTTGTGCAATTTTGAGAAAGAATATTTCACTCTTCCACAGCTATTCCCTTCTCTTTTTAAGGAATCTCATAAAACAATATTGGAATTGGACACAGCAGCAACATCTGCACTGCCCATGGCACAGCTGTGAGGCCACGCTGGGGCCAGATTCAGGCATCACCTGGCTCTTTCCCTGGTGCCACACACCCAGGAGCAGGTCTAGAACAGCTGACACACACCATGGCGAGATTTTGGAGGTGATGAGTGTCATCCTGCACTTGTGGGCCTCCTCAGCTGCGTGGACAGGCCGCACACAGGACCCTGAAATTATCTCAGCCACCAGCAGGGACCCCTTTTCTCTCCTTGAAGTCATTCTGCACTGCTGCAGCCTCAGCAAGCCTCGAGCAAACAGCAGGTCTCAGAAGCACCATCACCTCAGCTATAGCCTCTAGAAAAAGCAAAATAGTTCAAAGTCTGCATTTCTGTTGACTGAGCAGCAGGCACAGGACACAAGGAGCAGCCAGGTGCACTCGCAGACCCAGAGCTCTGTTAGTATTCATAAACACACATCTCCTTAAAGCACAGAGAGCAGAGTCCTTTAATCTTTTCTAAAGACTCTGAAGCAGAATCTCTTGAAACACATTTCTCTTGAAGATTCTTTTACTGCACTTCATTTTTTATAAAACAATTTACTGTTGACTGGGAACTTGGAGCACAATGGTTTATTACACTAATCCAGCTCCTCCACATCCTCAGTCCTCTAGCCAAAAAATATGCAAATGAATTTGAAGTGTTGAGTGTGTCTGTACAGCTAAAATTCTTTTGCTGAAGCCATGAAAACAGTGCAGTCATTTTTGTCTTGCCTTTAACATATCTGAAATGTCACATCTGGCGTCAAGGACAAGCAGCCAGAAGATTTTCAGTTTTGAAAATTGCTCACCATAACATCATAAAGGGTGTTTGAGTGA
This sequence comes from Aleadryas rufinucha, assembly GCA_013397815.1. NCBI lineage: Eukaryota > Metazoa > Chordata > Aves > Passeriformes > Aleadryas > Aleadryas rufinucha. Next base: position 2,167,512 of record VZTH01002840.1, read on the forward strand.
GAAGGAAATGCAGCAAATCATGTATTGTCAGAAACACAAATGCTACCTGAGGACCAATGTTTTCAAATTGTTTTCCATTTTAAAAATTTGAAAACATTACACTTCTAATAGAAATACTAGGGCATGCAGCTTGCAATATCTGTTAAGTTTTAATGGAGTTTTTAAGCAAATCTTGCTCTTACATTCCCTTAGAAGTATAGTCCTCTTTAAAAAAAGTAAGTATTTACTTTTAGAAACCATTATTCTAAGCAGTCTGATGTAAAACAAGTAAGTAAAGCATTTGAACACATGCCAAGTAGGGAAAATTATTTTTAACATTATTCTAACATTCTACAGTGAAGCTGCATTCAGAGAAATGTGTAGCTCACTTTTGCAATTTTAATCTTCCTGAAATGGATTCTGGGGTGTAATGCAAATAAACACTGTGTTGAAAATATATTCAGACTGCACAGCTGCAAAACACTGGGATGATTTACTGATTAAAGATAATAATCTGCTGAATAACTGGGGGTTTTAACATAGGTTGCACATATATCTTGACACATATACATACATATACAAAATTGTCTTCAATAGTATAAGCAACATGGTTTATTTGAGATTTCTACCACACTTAGGAACAAAATAGAATGTGGGGAAAAATATTTATGGTAATCAAAACCAGTGAAAACTGTCACTTCCATATTGTATAAATTATTTGCAAAGCACCCATTCCATCTCTAGCTGATATATTTTTTCTTACTCTGCATTGGCTTTGTAATAACAATAACTGTCACCATAAATTACTAAGAACATTATTCAATTTCAAGTAGCCCCATTTGTTTTCATGTTTCCAGCAAAACTATGACAATAGAAATAGATTATTGTAATTGCTTCTTCAAGCAAGGACTACAGGTGGTTTTATTTTTCCATGACTAATAACTCCCATTTTCCTATTTATTCAGCCACTGAGATGTTCAGACTGTGGGCAGGAGGACGTGATATGGACCTTATTGTGGCAAGAAAAAAATAGAAAAAATGATTGAGCCTTAAAAAACATCATTACATTACACACTGTGGTGACAATGATGAGAGACAGATCATTAAAGCCATTGAAATTTACATCAAGAACATCTTTCATAAATAAAAAAAAGAATATATGCACAGTTTTCTCTTTTCCTTATTTTGAAACAAGCCAGAGTGAAAATCTTATCACCAAACTACACTGATATCATTACAAACATGAACGTGCTACCAACTGTGCTCTGATATTTTTATCTCCTTTTCTCCTTTATTCACAAAGTTTTTGTTCTAAACTGACCAATGTAATTGTCACACCTATAATCTTTAAAAGGTCTGCCTGTTTTGTTGTTCCCACTTTGCTCCATATCTGACCTAGTCCAAACTTAAATACTTTAGACCCAACTTTAAGCACTTTAGAGCCATATTAGCTACAAACACAAGATGACTGCACACAAACACTTGTCTGAATTAAAGCCACTTTGTAGGTGAAAGATTGCCTGCAAAGGGAGTTACAATATTTTATCAGAGACTGGTGAATTCTGGTGGGGTTTAGCCAAAACTGTCGTGGAAGTGCCAAACCAGGGGGTAAAGAGATGATCAGAACAAATTGACAAGACAGAAATTGGCAAATTGGGAGCAGTGTAGGAATTCCCTAATCACATGCTAAAGAACAGCAAACTGTGTTGCTGTGCACAGAAATCCCTTCTGCAGCTGAATCCTTCCCATAATAAAAACCAGATGATTTCCACCTGTTGCATCTCTGATCTTCTACTACCTACAGGTGAAATTAATTTGTGTTTAACAAAGGCACTAGCAAAGGAAGGTCAGCCAGCAGGACACAAAGTACAATTGCCATGCTGTTGCATTTTTCACAAGGTGCCCAAATTTGATGTGATCAGAATTTTTAACAGCTGCAGGACTAGCTAATTTTAAATTAATAAAACATTTCCAGGTTTTGCAAGTGATTTCATTTGAACGAGAGCCCAAACACATATTATACCAGAGATTTAAAACATAAGGATTATAAGTGATTGCAAATGTACATCTTTAATACAATACAGTATGAACTTAGAGGAAAAAGCTAAGAATTGATTGACCTCGTGGTAAACCATAAATAGGAAGAAGTAAAATTATTAATCACATATAGAAAAATCAGGTTCAGTCTACCAAGGCTAGCAACACAAGCCAGCTTATGATGAATTATGGTTTCAGAAACTTTTATTAAAAGCAGCCAGGTTACTGCATAAAATTAGAAAGAATGAGTAATATGTTTTCCTTTAAGTTCTGTAAGCTTCTTTCCCCACTTAGTTCATTTTCACCTTAAAGGAAATTTCTCTTCATCAGCTATCAGGAGAGATTCTCCTCCAGGGGAAGAAAACTTGCACAATTTGCCTACTTCTTGCAATTTTGAGAAAATCTTCCATAACCAAGGTGCTGGTTTGGGTTAGACCACCTGTAGAATCTTCTGTGCACAACTGCAGTTTCTTTTCTAGTAACTTAAGAAATATGGATGTCAGGAGGGTGATCAAACTATTGTTTGGGGGACCAAATTTCTTTGCTGCTTTAGGGGTCCCTCAAAGATGCTGACAGCCTGTCCATGAGGGAGCAGCCTTCAAGGCATAAATCCATTCCTGGCCCAGGAAGAGAGGAATGCAAAGGTACTTAAAGCTGCTTTCACAGACATGAGGTTATGTAAACACCCTCAGCAGGAGCTGGGAATGACACATTCAATACTTGACACCGCAGATGCTTTTTAGTGCAGCCTCCCTCCAACAGAGAATTTCTTACATTGAGGAATGATTACCTGAGTTCCTCCTTTAATGGAAAGGGTCACAGGCTTCCTGCACCCTCCTAAGAGGTAGAAAGTTAAATCTTCAGCTCTCTGCACAAATATTTGTTTGAAGTCTGCTCCCAGCACTGCTGATAGAAAGAGATGCTGCAGTGCAGGCAGCACGGCCAATACATTGCAGTGGCATTTTGAATCCTCTGCAGCAGCAGGGCTCCTCAGATGTGCATCCTGCACTGTAGATCTGCTGTCTTCCACCTTTGCTTCCTTGGAGTAACAAGAATAAATGAATGCACTGGAGAATGACTGAAGGCGTCACATATTGCCATCTCTTTCTTGGACTGCAGTAAAAATTATTCATACACCAAACAATTTCACATCTTATGCCTTTATTTCAAGCTTAGGGCTTGCAGCATTTTAGGCTATTCTTAGAGTCCCTAATAGTTCTAATGTAATATTTACAGCATCCTGTGCCAAAATAAAGGCTAGACTTGCTCAGGAAGCCTCGAGCTTCTTTTTTCTCTTCTGTCTCCTGTCTGTCTGCTTCTAGCAAGATGCTCTCAGGGAGAAGCCAAATGAAATGCTAATAATATTTTTTGTTAAGCTTTTAAATTCACAAGCACTTACTGTATCAGTTTACCTAGTGTAGATATAATTTAGAATAAAAATCAAGCTCTGATTCCATTTTAATAAGAAATTTTGTGTGGTTTCAAAAAAAGGCTGAAATAAAATAGGGGCCTTGTGGATACCAATTCAGAAGTTTTATACAGATATAAAAATTTAAGTGGGTATTCCATTTCCTGGGATTTCTGAAATTCATTTCATCTCAGAACTCTGTTGAAAGAGAAGGCACATCTTTCCAGCCTGTTTGTTATGAGCACCATAGAAAATCTTGCTTCTGAGAAATTACAATTTGTTTAGCCACATCTGTGCTGGAGTCAGATAAAAAGTTATCAAAATACTGCAGTTTCCAAGACCAGGACCATACTCTCTGTAGGAGAGGATTCCCACCACAGAGGGTGTCTGATCTAAAGTAGCCACAGTGGCCTTTATTAGTATTAATGTCTACATACAATGAGCCATCAGGGAAATACAGATCTGAGAGTGAATTTCATCCTTTGTGCATGTTCCAGCAAAACCAATTTACATCTAGAATAATCTGGGTGTAATTTATATTTCATGAAAAATACTTCTTTTAAATAGAAAGCAAAATATTAGCTACGCTGATTGTCTGATACACATAATTATAGCAGGCATAACACTCAAATCATGGCCATTGTAATAGTCCAGCCCTTTGATACAAAGGATTCTTTCATATCAGCAACACTGACTACTAACCCTAAAGTCACAGCTCTTCACATCTGCTAGATAAGTAACAAAAACCATAAATAAGAAAAAGAAACCAAAATAATATTATTTTACATAATAAATACTGTAAACAGTGCTATTTTTAGCTTAGACTCCCTCAATGATTTATTGGGTGAAACATATATATATTGCAAAGTGTATGTTAAATAAATAATGCCTTTTCCAACTTCATATTAAATCTGGAGTTTAGGATTCTCAGTCCAGTACTGAAGCACAGTACTAAAATCTCAGAAACAACTGAATAACAGTGTGAATGCTGTAAGTTTTCCTTACCAGCTCAACCTCAGGTTTCCCATAGCTGAGTGCCAGACCTCTGGATCCTTAAAGCAATTTATTCCTGGCACAGTAACACAAAACCGGCTTGAGCTGGTGCCTCCAGGGAAAGACTCTGAATCCTTGGGCTTTTACACCCTCATAATCCTTGTTCCCAGATAGTCTGGACTCTTCTGCTGAGCCCTCTGCTCCTGCCCTGAATGTCACTCACCTGGCCAGCACCACAGGTGTCCTTTGTTATGCAAAGTGCCAGCAGTTCCCTGCCATCCTCTGCCTGGGGCTCCGGCCCTTTCCCCCACCCTGAGCTCAGTCAGGAGCTCTCTCTGCAGCTGCTTACCTGCACCAGGTGTATTCCTCAACAGTGCTACCCGGAGAGATATTCTCTTTTTTCCATTTCCACCTTGACTATCAGTTGGGTTACCAGCCTTAAGCAACTGCAAAATGTGAAATTGTAACTTTGATTTACAGTAAATCTTTTATCTGATATATTTGTGGCTGTTGGGTCAACTGCCTTCGAGTTTTACTGTCAGTCCTGAAACAGACCCTGTGATCTGTAAATCTACCACATTAATCCATAGGTGTGTAGGATTTTATCATGGCAGCTCAGCCCCACACAGCTGTTCTCCCACTGCCCCACCAGCGAGATGGGGGAGAGAATTGAGAAGGCAAAAGTAGGAAAAATTGAGATAAAGACAGTTTAATAGGTAAACCAAAAGCCTTTCACTCAAGCAAAGTAAAACAAGCAATTAATTCATTACTTCCCATGGGCAGGCAGGTGTTCAGCAGGGCTCCATCATGTGTAAGAGTGACTCAGGAAGACAAATGCCATCACTCCAATCATCCTCCATCCCATCTTCCTTCTACATCCCCCACCTTTATGTGCTGAGCATGAGGCCATATGGTCTGGGATATGCCTTGGGTCAGTTGGGGTCAGCTGTCCTGGCTATTGTCACCTCTCAACTTTTTGTGCCCCCAGCCTCCTCAATGGTGGTGCACTGTGAGAGGCAGAAAGGCTTTTTCTCTGTGCAAGCACTGCTCAGCAGTGAATAAAACATCCCTGTATTATCAACACTGTTTCCAGCACAAATGCAGAACATAGCCCCATACTAGAAAGTTAACTCCATCCCAGCCAAAACCAGCACAGCCTTTTGTACTTCTGGCTATCCCCAGGAATATCTAATTAAAGTATGTAATTAATGTTACTGGAATAACAGGCTTGCACTTATTTGCAGGTTTTGGGCTGAATTATTCCATCATGTACACCAAGTGATAAAGCCCCATAGAAGCCCCAGCTCAACCACTCTGCTTTGCAACAGAGGTCCGTGGTTTTGTGCTGTTCTGGCTTTTGCACCAGCTCCCATGGAAACAGGTTTTTCTCAGTTCCTAGCCCTGAGGCCTTAGAAAGCCCTTTTCCAGCTGCTAACAGATGCCCTGCCACAACTGACTTCGATCAGCTCTGATTGAGCAGAGCCTCACCTAGACCAAGCTCAACACAGGCACCTGGGCTCTGACCTTAACCTCCAGAAAGATAAACACATTCAAAGACCATCCAAAACAGGAATGATGGTGATAAAGAGGGACTGCAATGTGGGGAAGCTGGGGACTTCTCAAATCTTTGCAAATTTGCTATAAGGTATTGCATAATTAATTTAGCTTCAGCAGTGAAGAGAGGTGATACTCACGTTGCCCTAAAGAGAAGCAAGAGAGCTCTATGACAGGTAAACAAGGAAAAACACAAACTGAGTAGCATTTTTCAGGTCTCTCTGACCCAAGAAACTTCTGCAGTAATTGAAGACCAAGGCCACCAGCATTTATTTGCAAAGACAGGGTAGAATTTACACATTGATCACCATGAGACACACTTCATAAAGTATTCAAGCATCCTTGGACAAAGGCAGTTCTGGCCCTACAGAAACACTCGTGAAGATCACATTGTGTTTTCTGGGAAATCAGAGGAAGCTATTTATGTAGCCTTTTCAGATCTACTTGAAAAACTCAGTATCTACTTGTAACCTTTGCTTCCCAAAAGCCTTTGAAAAACAACTCTCATGCCTGAATCTCCACCCCTTTCATCACGCAGACAGTCCTCACACACAGGTGGTGAAATCATGGATTTTTATACTCCTGTCAAGACACTGCATGAGTTATGTGCCACAGGTGAGCACAGATGAATGCAATACTCATTTTGTAGCTGCTTTATACCAGTCTGATGTATGGACCTTCTGCTGTTGCAACGCAGCACAAGAATAATCTATTACAAATAAAACTTAATGAAGATTATATATTCAGTCTGAGTCTGTTGTCCACACATTTTGTCTCTGGACAAAAGTGACTCACACATAAAGCGTGTGTGCTGCCCACTCGCTGCCATAACTCCACAGCAGCATACTCTTTTTATAATGCACTACAGAAAACAAACACATGCACAGTAAAACTCCAGCTGGGAGGAATAATGAAGCATTTAGCAAACCAGACAAAGACCACACGGCTGCATCTCCCTCAGCACAGCAGAACCTGTTACTGAATATAATAATTAATAAGCTAATGACAGACTTTTAACCATCCAATAAGTTTTTATGAAAGATATAAATTACCTTAAATTTTCTTTTCAGGGGTTAAATCAGTCAAATATCTAAGAACAGTAAATACTTTTGGTATATGCCAAATTCACTGCAACCCTAAAGCCCTGGAACTTGTGCACAGCCCCAGTACTTCTGCTTGCACAGCTGCTTGCAGAAACACGAGAACTTACCTAACTTCAGACATCTCACTGATGCTGACTGAAACAAGACACTGGAACTCCTACACGTGGTCAGCAGACAGGAAGACAAGGTCACTGGGAAAAAAAACCAAACCAGAATTTCATTTCTCTTATAGCAGCACACCAGTTTCTCTCACCATGGTGCCTGAGGCATGACAAAGGTAGGAGAAAAAAGACTAGATGGACCGTGGGCAGATCTTGCCATGATTTTCTGCAGGACTTCTGGAATCCCTTCTCCTTCCCAACTCCAGTCCTTCATATGCTTGCACTGCTGTTTGTGGGCCAGAGAATGAGTTTCTGCAAAAGTTTCTGGCGAGCACTGAAAGAACTTTGGTTTTCAGCCCTTCATGTAAAGGCCCACAGGTTGCAAACACAAAGCCAGGCCATCTTTACAGACTAATAGTGGTTCTAATTAATACTGAAAAGGGATTTTCAGCATTTAAGGGAAAAAAAACCAAGTTCAGTCATTAGCCCACTAGTTAGTTTTTCCCCCAGATCTATTCTCTGACCACTGCAAAATGGTGGCAGGAAAGAAAGCCATATGTGTTTGAGAGCTTGGTACCGAAGGAATGAAATAATCCTTCATGGACTGAAAGTAAAAATGCACACTCAGTGAAAAGTCATGACAAGCAACTTGCTGGTTTGTGATGAACCTTGAGAGAAGCTGTGATCACTCACTGAAGTGCAAGTGACAGGAAAGGGAGTGAGGAGAAAAAGGTCTATTTAAGCTTAAGGGCAATCTTTGCACCAGAACAAAAGGCAAATGAACTCACCACAAGTAACTGTGTGCTGGAAATCAGTTCCTAACAACAGAAATGAGGTCTAGAAGTGTCTGCAGACATGACAGTGGAGGAAAAATTAACCGGTTTTAAATTTGGAATAGACATGTGTAAAATAGGTGTCTATGAGATAGGAGCTTTGGATTTTGCTTCCATTCCTTCTACGCCTCCCCTGGGCAGAACTACACAAACAAATACTTATTTTAAAAGAAAGAATAGAAAATATGGAGCAGAACATGAGGCAGAATGTGCAGACATATATTTTCAAGAGACAAGCTTCTTCTCCCCACTCTGCCATTGGGCCACCTTCAAAATACTCTCGAGTAGTTTTCCATCTGTGAAGAAAACTACATTGTGGAGAATCCAAAGTGGGGTTGTGCAGTATCATTAATGTGCTCTGAGACTGCAAAGTACATTGTCCTGTCAGTCTACTCCTAAATTTTAGTAGACAATGCTAAGTGATGAGCACATAAAAATTACTTTATTTTCCAATTTGAGACAATATATAGCAGCTCAGATTATTAGATTTCATTACATTATTACCTATTAATGACCTATAAACCCCCCAAAGTATGATACCAAATCACTGAACAAACATTAGATGAAATAAAAATAATGTCAAAGGTCTTGAGCATCCAAAGCTCATCTTCTGTTACAGATTTTGAGACATTTTTCTGGCCAACAGGTATTCTCCTACTGTAACTTGTCAGGTCTCACAGTTTTGCCTTACTCTGGCCCAGTTGTTCCAATGAGAACATTCTTTGCCAGAACCTATTTTAATGCTATAAACTCTTTCCTTGACCACACCACTAACACAGAAAACACTATCTTGGAAGTATCCTACTCGCAGACAGAGAACATTTCCCGCTGTGAATGTTTTTCTTACCCTCACACTGTGGGAGTTGACCTTGGCTGGACTCCAGGTACCCACTAAGCCATTCTATCACTCCTCATCTGGACAGGAGAGAGAAAATTATGAGGAAAGGCTCAAGGGTTGAGATAAGGTCAGGGAGAGCAGTCACCAACTACTGTCATGAGAATCAACTTGGGAAAAAATTAATTTAATTTATTACCAATCTAACCACAGTAGGATAATGAGAAATGAAAACAAATCTTCATACACCTCCCCCTCACCCCTCCCTTCTTCCCAGGCTCAATTTCACTCCCAATTTTCCCTCACTCCTCTCTTCTCTGGCTGCAATGCTATTGTGCAGTGGCTGTTCCTCTTCCCTAAACATTTTATCTCAGAGGAGCTGCCAGCATCGCTGCTGGGCTCAGCCTCGGCCAGGGGCAGGTCCATCCCGGAGCTGGCTGGCACTGGCTCTGTCAGACATGGGGATTATCTCGGGCACCTTCTCACAGAAGCCACCCCAAGTAGCTCCCCAGAGCTGCCAAAATCTGGCCACACAGACCCAGAATACTCATCAAGTTTCAGTGCTGTGATGTATTAAATTATGACCATTTCTGCTGCATTGATGCAGCAATTGCAGTAATTGCTGCAGTGGTTCTCCAGGTCTGCACAAATTGAGTCTGGCTTCTGATACATGAAGTATTTGATACTGCAACATCTGCCTGATCAGCATATAGTGTTTTTTCAACAGGGAGCTCTCATAGAAGAGTCTGTAAACAACATTTATAAAATACAGAAACTCTTGGTTGCAGATGCATTGAAGGAAGCGTAATAGCAGTTTGGATAAGTGGTTGTGAACTTCCGAGATGATTTATCACCAGTGAAAAACAACCCATTTTGTAAAACTTATATCCTATTAAAGAAGCATTAAATGAAAAGCAGAGCTACAGAAATTGTCTTCTCTAGAGTTCTGTGGGGATTCTTTCTTTCTTTCTTTGTCATTATCAGCAATACAAACTTGGGCAACAAAACAGCTTTTTTGGATGATGAATTTCATGTTTATTTTGAAAAGTAGCATGGATGGGTAAATAAATTCTTAAAAAAAACCCCGAGATTGGAATTCATGGCTATGCATAGTTTGAAAAAAAATGAAGCAGAAGATTATTCTCTTAAGTCAGGATGAATGCATACATTTGTATTCCCTTCTGCACAATTGACTGAACTTCACTTTCAAAATGTCAAGGATAAATATCCTTCAAATGGTTCCATTAAAACTGTGATAACCATAGTAACAGTATGTAGTTTGCTTATACCCTTTTTTTCTTTTTTTCTCTTTTTGCTGTGTATTCTTTGCAACAACGCTGCTAAGAGAGGTAAAGAAAAGCAGTCCCTACCTAATTAATGATTTGAATGTGGGCGTTGATAGCCTTCATATGTTGAGTTATGAAATTTTGTTTGGTAATTTAAAGATCTCTTTATGGATATGAAACCTGAACAGGCCATTATGAAAATATACTACCACCTGCTGCACTCATCAGTACAGAGAGGCTGTTATCTACTGTTTATTACTTCTCTTCCCCAAGTAATTATTTGCATCAGAAGAGGAGAGAGTAAAGTCCCCTCCAGCTCTGGATATTCTGTGATTCTATGGTTAAATCAAGTCAAAGATAATTAAGAGATCCAGCTACACAGCCTCCAATTACTATCAATACTAATGGATTTTATGCAGCTAAATCCCACAGATATTTGGCAAAAAAAAAAAAAAAAATCTCAGTGCTTTAACTAAAGCAAAGTGTTGCAACAATATTGTTAATTACTAAGGAGGAAACAGAGGTTTAGGACTTTTTCAACAATTCCAAGTACAATCCAAGGGAAAAGGCAGCTTTTGTAGGGAGTGCTGAGGCCAGAACAGCTGTGCAGCACTGTGGGTTACAGAACCCTGCTGTCATCCTCCCATTTGCACAGCACAGGGGCTGGACACAACCTCTTTTGGGCTCTGACTCTAACACAGTCTGGTAATCCCACTTCTGTCTATTTCTATTGTGATATTTCAATCAGCTCTAAGATAACTATAAATTCTTAATTGGGATAATCTGGTAAAATATACCCCCATTTCCCACCTCTCTTCTCATGAGAAGCAGCTTGTGGTGCTCAGTGAAGCTGTCAGCTGCAGAATAAAGTTCTGTGGTGCAGGCTTCACTTGGTGGTTCTCACTGAAAGTTGAAAAGCTACTGATGAATTTGAGATCAAGTTCTAAAGTTGCCCTTTCAGAATGCTGATATTTCAATACAACATACTTCACACTTTCCAATTCCTTTACTCTGTGTGGATATAAGTGAGGCAGTAGAACAGTGGCTTTTGGATTTGGCATGGGTTTTAGTTCAGGATGTCTCTGCTCCTCAGTGTCTGAAGTTCTAGAAAGAGAATTATCCATGCATGCAACCATAAGAAAATCTTTTGGATTAAATATAATAAAAAATACCTTGCATAATCAGTAAGGGGTTTTAACCTATATTTGGGGCTAAATTTACTCACATTCTATGTCTTCTGTGAACCTATTTATTGTGAATGCAAGATGGGCAATATGGAATCTTTGGCAATGCATTCCTGCTTCATTCACTTGCAATATTTCCATCACAAGAAAAACAACTGAATTTTTAAAAAAACCCTCAGTGAAGAAACTCAACCTGGATCAAAATTATTTTCCTGAGCCTGTGTCAAGATGGTGAGCTTATATACTTTTCTACATATTCTGTTTTAAGGCACCATACTGGGATACTACAGAGAGTTAATGATTTCAGGGAAGGATTAAGAAAATGGTCAGGGAAATTCACAAGCTGCTTTTGTACTGACAAAAGGAAAAGTGGCAATATTATCTGCTGAAGGGCTTTCCTGATTCATGTGACAGATTATCCTTAAAGGCTGAACAATGCTTTGCTGAGTCCCTTCTTGAGTTTGCAATGTAAAATCTCCCAATTTGCAAGCTTTGGGAAACATAGCCGGTTAAATCGACCAAATGCTTTTTTTAATATATATCAATTCCTTTCATTCTGCTTGCAAATGGTTCACCATCCTTCCCACACTTATCTAGCATTTACTACCACGTTCTCCATCTGATCAGAAATAGAGATGTTAGGGATATTTTACTCCTTTTAAACATTATTCTTGTGGCTAATAATGCACTTCTCTCTTTTACTTGTCCTCATAAAATAATGAAGAAAGAATAACCCAACATCTCTGTTTTTCAACAGTGTTATGTGAACAGGTTTTCATTGATTTCTGAGAAGGAACAATATTTTGTAGTAAACTCTCATGAAATCTTACCCACTTAGAAGACAGATTTGGGTTTATGTTACCTGTCATTAAAAAAACCAAACTGCTTTTCCTTTCAATATTGAAGTGGAAAAGTTTTCCCATAGAAATATTTTTTGGGGGAAATATGTACACATTCGTCTCACCAAGTTTCTGACATTTTTGCAGTACATAAATTATAAGTTTTAACCAATCTGAACTTATAGTGAGTTTATTAACATCTTATAGGCTCTAAATTGAGGAGGTTTTATTATGTGATTGGATGAAATGTTCCAATGACTACCAATAATTGCTATCACTTAAGTGGTTTGTTGGTTGTGGTGTTTTTTTCCAATTTTTATTTCTCTGAGTGTCTCTCAATGTCAGCTATTCTTTGTTGCACTTCTGATTTTAATGAGTAAGTTTCACTGGCTATCAAGTTGGTTTTTTCAGTTTTGCCATCTTCACTCTTCATATTCAGGTCAGAAAACCTCCCTAAATTAAATGTCTCAAGCAATTGAACTCTTCTTTCAATAAAATTTGTTTAGTGAGGTTCTTTTTTGTGCTTTCTTCCCCTCTGATTTTCAGATTTATTTTACATAATGTATAAAGGCTAATCAATGCTATGTGAACTTTTCAAGGAATCTTCTACCACTCATGCTCTAAGAGCATATTTGCAGGCACAAAAATTAATCAAATTTCACTTTAATTAATTCAAGCAAACAAACTTCACTTTTTCCTATTACCAAGCTCTCTCTTCCTAAAGGTTCCAGGGTAGCCTGGCACTTAAACAGATAACACTCTTAGATAGGAACCTGGAAATTTTTTTCCTGAGCTTAACCGCGAGAGAGGCGGGAGGGGCTGCATGTCAGGTGCAAAACAGTAATTTAATTCCTTGTGCTTTTTTAAGAGTTTAAGGGGATGAACTCCTTATCTGCAGAAAAAAAAATGAGACTTGCTTAGTGGTTGTTGCGCTCTGTGTGTGCCTTTCAGCAGGATCCTGCAGAGGCTGCACAGCAAGAGGTCCTGGATTCTTATTTCATGATGGTTAGCACACAGTGTTGAGGATTTTTATTTGGTTTAATGCTTTACCTTAATTTTAAGTTCCTGAATGATCACAAGAGACTGTCTTTATGCAAACAGATCCTCTGTAGGCAAATCAGCTTTATTCCACCTTCTACTTGTGACTCGGACTGACAATTCTGAGCCTAATCCACAGAGAAAACTGTCAGAGGCATTATGAATTAACAAGTACATGTTCCTTCCACTTCCAAGCATGTCGTCCTAAAAGAAGGGTCTTGAATTTTCAAATCAATATGCATCTTTAGTTACCAAAAAACTCTATTTTCCTAACAATTCCATAAATATATCAGGCCATGGTGGTTGCAATTACAAAAGTTTTTGTTGCCTTGGTGGGTTACACATACACACATCTGCATACTCTGTGTGCAGAGATGGGAGGTGAAGCCTGGCTCTCTGACAAGGGGAAAGGTTGTGTTAAGGATACATTAAATATCCCCTGTTTAATAGAAAATAGAGAGAATGAAGACCTAGGAAAGCAGAGTTCACTTCATATTAAACATAAAGCTCTGTTACCACAGCAATGTCAATTAGTGGGAAATAAGAGAAATCCTTTGATGTAAGCTTTGAGTCCAAATTACTGCAGTATGTTCCAAAATCAGCTTTAAGAGACCTTGGGAAAATATAAAGACAGGTGGGTAAAACAAACTGTAGCTGCAATTTGGTACTTAGTATTTTGATGTATTTACACCTGGGTAGCTTTTGGCAGCCTATTTTATTTTGCAGACTTTCTGAGTCCATCTTTGTAGGAGTAGGTTCTAATGAGTCAGGCCATTAGCAACAAATCTCAGGCAGCAAGAACAAGACAGCAGCAACATTTGTACTCATTGCTCAAACCCTTCTGGGTGTTATACTGAGAAGGAACAAAGACAGACAAGGTCAAATCTAAACATAAACCCCTTTGTGAAATGTTATTTGTACACAGCACACTCCTCATTAATCTATTTCAAATGCCTACCATATCCACATATTAATGCAACATCTCATGTATGTTATTCAACCATTTTCTCCTTTTTTGCTGCTACAAAGCTCGAAAAGTAACAGCAGTGAGAAAACATCAGATTCACACATGAATTTTTAACCCCCAAAGAAAATCAAAATGTATTTTCTTGATATACAGAAAATATTTATTAATATATCAGTGAACTTCACCAATATTTCATTAACTATTCTGTCCCCCCAGCAGTGACTCACAAGAGCAGCACAAAGTCTTCCTTTCCCCACCTGTTCTTCATTACTCTCACACAGAACATTTTTGCAGCATAAATCTCACACTTTGGTTGAGCCGTTGTTGCCTCGTTTGCATTTTCTAGAAACCTACCTTGAATTCTCCAAAATTAAAAGAATAACTTTGTTAAAGGAATATTAATTTATTCCATTTCCATGGATATCCAAAAACTTACCACAGGAAGGGATGAGGAGAAGATTACAGCAGCAAATTCTAAGCCACATGATTCCACCCACAGATACTCTGAAGCAAAAAGCTTCTCCTGGGTAACATGACCTGTCAAACACAAAGATGTGAACTGCAAGCCACTTTTCCCCTATTACCAGAAGAGTTATGCTCAATTGCTATTTTCTCCATTTAAATTCTCCACATGTTTTCACCAGCAGTTCTCTACTATTTCACACCCCCTTCAAATTCACATCTATAGAGCTAAATGAAAAAAAAAAAAAAAAAACCCAAACCACATTAAAAAAAACCCATCTATCCAATTCAAGAGTTAGCCCTTGGTTTTCTGTTATTAACTATTGGGTTTCACCATGCAATATGCTTCAGGCTGTCAGTATATGTCAGGACATCCATATTTTGAAAACATTTTCTCTTTTGGTTTTTCAATTAATTATTAGGAAAAGTTACATAGTTATATAACATTTCATATATTAGGAATGGGAAGTTGCCAGATCTCTAATTCTGGCACTACCAACCAAGGTCCCTGGACATCCTCCAACATTCATCTCCACAAATCTCTCAGATGTGCAGGATCCTGCCCCACTCCCAAGATCCTTCCTCCAGTCCAGAACTTCACCTTCTTTCCCAGCCTCCAAGCCCCTGAATGTCCCAACCAGCCCAAACACAGGAGCACAACAAGAGATCAGCTTCCTAACTGCCAGTTTTGTGTTTCACCTCTTCATTACCTGCAGGTTTCAGGACATGGTAGTTTTGTTCAGCCCAAAACAAACCCACACGTGGCTTTCACCAACTGCAGCTTGCAAGTAGCATCTGCTTGAAATTTCAAATCTCAGTTTCAGACATTCACCCACATAACACAATTATGTGCTGCACAGTTTAAGTTATTTCCACCTACACCAGTCCCGAGGGAAGGCTTCTACCTTGGCTCCTTCTATTCAGACTTTTAGCAGAATGAATTTTATTTTGTCCAAAAGTGCATTTCAAGTTGTTTGGATTTGTGAAAACTTTGCTTCTAGTTCACAAAGTTCAGACAATATTTCAGAATTTATCCACTTCAACCACTGGTATTTTGTGTTCCCATTCCAGTGCTTGCTCTGGCACTGGCCATTTGGAAAACTCTTTCTAGCCCTGACAGCCCTTTTATGGCTAACTGTTTAAGTTGGTGTTTAGAAAGAATAAAGCAAACCAACATAATTTATGTCTGCATTGTCTTCACCAGTTGTTTCAGTGCTTATTTCTCAAAGGATAGGAAGTGTCCATCCTTACTTAAGAGCCACACTCTCTTCTAAGAAATCTCAGTGTAAACCCCCAGTTTACCCTGTCTGCACTCACTGAGGATATTAGCTGTTAATATCCACTACATTTCTGTTTATTGTGTTAAACTTCTTTGGACCCAAACCCTTCCTTCTCTATACAAGTCTGTGGAAAGCATCAGCACCTGACACCCATTCCTGACAAGCCCCTGGGCACGTTCCTATCACTCTCTGCTCCTGCCAGCACTTCGCAATGACTGCTCGACTTCACTTTCTGTAGAGCTGATGAGAAGTCAAATGAATGCTCCTTTTCTTCTGAAAATTATTAATGAAAGCTGAGCATTTAGCTAGTGTCTTTTTAATCTCATTTTCATGAGTTGGTCTCCTAAGTCAAAGAACTGTATTTCAATTTTTTTCATCCATTCCAAGTGTTGCTTTAACTGAACTTCCACCTTGGAGTACCCAGGATTTTGAAACATCAAGCCTCCTCCACTTCAAAATAGAACATAATAAAAAAACTCTCCTTCCTGATATTCTGGAACAGGGAGCAGATCGAGCCTGCAAGTCATTCCTCTTTTAATGTCAGCTCAACCTTTACCCTGAGTTTCCCAGGACCTCCTTCCTACTGGCTATGCCATCTCCTCACTTTGTTGACAGATTAACACATGCTGCAAAAATCATACTCCAGGCTTTAACAGTTGCAGCAATTTATCCTGAATGAATTCTCATGGGCTTCCCTTCTTCCTCTTTGCCTCAGTCACATTTGGTTTTGCTTTTTTTTTACTTTCTCACTTTTCTTTCTCTTCTTTCACTGCATTTCATCTGAGCCGCTTTTCATCCTCCTTCATTTACATTTCTCAGTCTCATTCAGATCTCAAAAACTCTTCATATGGAGTTGTCACAGATGTCACTTTTACCGAGCTGAAAAGCAGTGAAGGTAAGATGAATTTCCACTTATATTCTCTGTGCAGTGAGGAATTTTGTTTTGAGTAAATACAAAATAAGCTTCTGCTGTAAATCATTAAACCTAAGTGAGTATTGTGACTTTATTGCTATAATGCAAACACCACACACATTAAGCATTTGCCAGAAGAAAAGTAAAACTGAGAGGAAATTTACTTGGCTTAGCTTTCAATCTAATAGTCCATTATGGGTAAGAAGCAGGACCTGCCAGAACTCAGAGCCTGCCCATGTATTTTGAAAATATTATGGTTTGGGTGGTGAGCAGACAGTAGCAGACTATTTATTTTAGCTACAAGAAATCACTCTTGTTAATAAACAGCCACCTTCAGCCTCATAAGAGAGAATCAAAAAGAACTTCCATGTAAAGGAAACATCTCTATCCAAAAACAGACAAGTTTTGCCTACTTACATCAACATAATTGTTATAAAAATAAATTTAAATGAGAATAAAAAGTAATATATGCACAAAGAGGATTCAATTTTAATTTTTTTCATTTCAATGGGGAAATGGTAAAATAGATGTATTGAGGCATCTGAAAGGCATGGACAAGACTTTGAGGCATTGGTGGAAGAGCAGAATGAGAGGTGGAAGGATTGGATTTTAGAGAACCAGTGTGATTATCTGTCTAGGACAGCCTTATCTATGATACTGTATTTTTGTTTCTCTGCTATTTGTGATAAAACACACTTTCTAACAAACTTAAGGAGAAGACCTTAAAATCAACACGAATGGGCAGAACCAATAGAAGAGTTTCCAAAGAGAAGAAGAAAAATGTAAAGGAATTGAAGGTCAACACAACTGCAGATAACACAAATGAGCAGGAAGGAATCAATAACTACTCCTAATAGGGTAACTCGTAATGTTGGACATGTGGTGAAACAAGAGAAGGGGGCAATACCCCTGGAGAAAATGAGGTCTCAGAAAATGAGGTCTCCCCACATCTGCTGAGTTAGACTTGTGGTGGTAAAAAGAAACACATTAAAAAATGTGGGAGAGGAAGTCAGAAATAAGAATACGAGTGAAAAACAAGATATTACAACAGAGAGCAATTAGTCTCTCAGTAAGCAAGCACAGGAGCACAGGAGACGTGGCCAAAGGCAGAGCTGCTGGGGAGCTCAACAAGGCATGAGGTAATGGAGTCTGGTGGAGAGGGAGAAAGGGTACAGAATGTTTTATGGTTTGTTGTTATTATTTAGCACCCAAACAAGGAGACATTTCAGAGAGAAAACTTTGCAACTTTGATTAATGCTGTTGTTTTAAGTGAAACTGTTGGTTGTTTCACAAACCATCTGCAAAACAGTGGAAACATGAACAGAATCCTTAAAGCAGATCTTCCAATATTAGTCACTTTATCTGCCATCTGTTGGCAACTGCAACTGCCAGTTCATTTAGTTTTCTACAAGCTGACCCCAAAATAACTCACTGCAAAATTGTAATATTTTTCTCACTTCCTGTAAGGAAAAGCCATCCTAACTTCTTTGAACTAAGGCATGAAATGGCTTGTAAAATATCAAGATGAAGTTAATGAGAATGTACTAGCTCATTCAACTGATATGCCATGAAGCCAGAGGAACCCTTAATATTCCATTAATTTCGCTGTAAAAAGCAGTTCCATGAACAGAAATACGTTCCTAGACAATGGAGGAATCTTCATGCTCATTATTTTTTTTATTGAAGTAGACAGAAGCTTGACAAAGAGCTACACTACTTGCAGCTACTAGGATAAATTCACTGGACATCCAATATAGGATCACACTAGGTACAAATATATATAATATCTGAGCTTTCAGTGGATTATATTACAGCAATAACTACATGTCAGGATAAATTAACATGCAATATCAGGATATTCATGTTGCTTAGACAAAAGTAAAAGGACAGAAAAGGAAGTGCTAGGTATATTTTAAAGGAAGAAAGGGACAGTGGAAAAATAAATAGAATTTCAAATTCCATGGATATGCTTTGTATCTAGAGAAGAGTGAAAAATCACACTATTTTATGTGCCTGCTAGAGAAGACATGCAAGGCTGCATTCTCTTGCCCAAACAATAAGAACGACAAACAGAATGGTGAGGGAAGAAAAGATATCACCAAGGAGTTTCCAGTTCCAGTTCTATTTACAGTATGCATAACTATTGTTTGAGAAAGGGCCAGCCAACAGAAGCACATTCACAGATTAGAGAAATGAGTGGCATCAGCAGACTGCCCCGATGCTGCAGAGGTGCACAGATGTGGCATCTTCCCCCACATGAACTCTGATAACAAACTGTGCCTATTTCTCATGTGGTGTTCACCTGAAAACCTGAACTACTTTCAGGAAGAAAGGGACTATATTCTGATTTTACTAGGGAAGAACCTCTCCCACAGATTTGCTCAAGGTTATGTAGAAGAACGAGGAACCTGCTCCATAATAAAACTTTCATTTTATCATAAAAGTGGGAATTTAAGAGGAATTACATATATTTAGGAAAAAGTTGAGCTTTATCAAAAGGCATTGAAAAAGACCTCCATCAACAAGGTGAAGTATTAAATATACATACAGTAAATAAAGTAACTTGCCAATAAAAATATTGACTGGGAATCACTGGGAAGCCAAAGAGAAATTCACTTAATTAAGATAATGTCTCTGGCTGCTAACAGCAAGTATTTCAGTTCTGTCTGTGTCAGTATGCAGGGCAGGTCAGATCCATTGCCAGAACCATTAGTTGCCCTCAAGAAACTGAAATACTCCAGAAAACAGAAAATCCTGCAGTCTGCGTAGACCCAGGCTGCCTGGACACATGTGTGTATAATTGTGCATCTTAGTTAAGCATCTTCAGTGACCTGGAGACAAACCAAGAGTCTGGAAAAGGCGCCAGGTTTTGTGACATTGGTTTTGCAATAAGGTGTTTAAAGCTGTTACATTGGTACAAAGCCAGTGAATTCAAGTCTGTGGCCCAGTACTTAAAAACAGAGATAAGTTAATTTTTCACAGACTTCCTTTCCATAAAGTGATTTTGGTTTTAGAATCACAGAACAATTCTGGTTGGAAGACATCTCAGAAAATCAAGTCATTCTCCCACTAAAGAAAGTCGAGTGGGTTGACCAGGGCTGGATGCCAAGTGCCCACTGAGCCTCTCTACCTCTCCTCAGCTGGATGGGGACAGAGCAAATCTCATGGACTGAGATAAGGACAGGGGCAGATCACTCAGCAATCACCACCACAGGTAAAACTGATTTATTTGGGGAAAATTAGTTTATTACCAATCAAATCAGAGCAGGGTAATAAATAAAACCAAATGTTGAAACACCTTTTCTCCACCCCTTCTTTCTTCACAGGCTAAGAAAGTCTAAGAAAACTTGGAAGCACCATGCAGAAATGGATGTCCTGGATACAGCAGCACATTATCCCCTGTCTGTGAGTGCGTGGCACTTGTGGGGTCTCTGCAATAACCAACTCTGCTACCCTGCATCTGGAGGCTCTTAACAAAGTGTTCCCTACAGAGGCAGTAACACAACCCCTTCTGCAGCCTGCTCTCCACCCCCAGCTCGGCAGAGAGATATAATTTCCTTTTCACATTCAAAAAGAAGAAAGCAACTTTGAACACCGTCTCTCTCACTCCAGCTGTGACATGAGGATAGAGCTCTTCCCAGCTACCAGAAACTCAAACACAAAGGCAGCAGATGTGAAGGAAAATGCAGTTCTTCAAAACAGAAGCCACATCCCCAGCTGAAACAGAAAGCAAGTCCCCAGCTCCCCAGTGACGTAAGATCATGTCCCCTGTGTACAAAGATTTTGGACAAAAATTCAAACAAACAAAAGTACAAATATTTGCCATTTGCTTCTACATTATGGTGACAACAAAGATATGACCCACAGTGGCACAGAATATCCAATTTTGTGTTTGTTATAGTGTCTATTTTGTTCCTAGGCTGGATTTTCTACCACTGGGTTATTGCTCTGATGCTCTGCAGCACAAGAGTTGAAATCATCACAGGATGAAAAGTTGTGATAATGTTTTTATTTTTATTATCCTAGACAAATTTGCTTCTTTGTAAACATATCTAGTCTTGTCACTACCTATATGAAATATGACAGTATTATCTACAAATTGATTTAAGTCAAGGATGATTTTCTGGTGCCCTTAGGCTGATTACTGTGCACCATGACACTGCCCTCTTCCTACAGAGCTGCTTTAACTTTCAGAATATGCATTTTGCCATTATTCCCTTCCTGGTTTATTATTTTTGATTGTCACAAGACAAATCCTATGCTTCTCCACTCAGTTTCTTCTCCCACTTGAGTTTTATTTTCAAGAATTTCCTTTGTTCCTGTTTTATGTATTGTGTTGGTTACCTTTGTGTTTGTTTACTTGCACTGACTTTGAGAAGAAAAATTACTGTGAAGATCCCTGTACCACTTCTTCATTTTTTTTTTTTTTTTTTAATCTCAGCCTGGTTTATATTATTCATTTTTGTCGTTTAGGGAGTGTTTGGATTATGTTTCAGTGGAAAGGCTTTTCATGGGAAGTGTCTCCCTTTGAAAATGAATCAGCAAGTACAAATTCATATGTTTTTACTCCTTAGGAACAGATGTTAAGGGAATGTCGGTTAGGCTTTAGATCCAAACTAGTCTCTGCAGGACTATAATTTGCTGAGATAAACAGAAAGATGGAAAGGCAAACCAACAGGGGCATCCCAGATTTAACATCCCTTCTGTTCTGGCTGAGATACATTTGACTCTGTCACTTGCAGATATGCTTTGCTGCCACAGTAATCAAAACCAACACAGAAATCTCTCTTAATCACTGCAACATTGTCATTCTTGTCTAAAGCTATAAACATGTGGTTCATCAGAGACTGAAATTTGTAAATATTCCAGACAAATGTGCATTGTCTAATACTGTAATTTTTCTTCTGTGAAATATATTTATAAAAATATGTGTTTATAAGAACATTTGAGGAACTCATAGATGTCACACAAAGATAGAAATGGTCAAAATTGCATAAATATTTCATGAAGACTAACACAACCTTTAGTTACCAAGAGAAGGCTGACAATTTTGTCATTGCCTTTGAAAATGGCCCGAAAAATTAATGGATTTGTTCTTACCTGCGGTCACTACTCAGTTCCGCTTGGTCCCTCCAGCAGATTTTTGGAGTATGTTGGACTGGGGCCACCAGCCAGCCTTGAAAATCTCTCTCATTCACTTGAGTTTGTTTTTAGGCCAACAAACTATGATTAGCTTTTCATCATTATAATTAATGTAGTATGGATTAATTAGTTGATTTAGGCACCTGAGTGGCAATTTTTCATTTGACTGTGGCAGGATATGCACAGCATATCTCTCCTCCAGAGACTTTTTGTATTTAATACTCATCTAGGTTTCTGTAAATTTTTTTTACATCCCTTCCAAGCAAACAAATCTTACGGGAAAAAGTCATTTCAGTAGATAGAAGCATGAGAGAAGAAAGAGCATGAGCCTCTTTCAGTGCAAAAGCAACCTGAAAAGAAATACACAGAAAAAGAGGGCACAAGCTGTGCATTCTGCACCATTTTCCAGTAATATTTTGCAACAGGACACCACAAAGCATAGTTTGGTATGAGGATGGAAACAGAAACCTCTCTTGCCAGCCCATTCTAGTGTTCAACTCCCCTCACAATAAAAGCAGAGTTTTCCCAGGTTCACAAGGAATTTAATGTGTCTCAGTCTGTGGCTATTGCCTCTTGTCCTGACAGAGGGCACCTCTGAGAGGAACCTGAGCCCTTCTCCCTTACAGCCCCCATGGAACAGAAATCAACATCGGTAAGATTTGCACTGAGACTTCTCCAGGCTGATCAATCTCAGGTCTCAACCCAGTGCTGAGATGCCCTATGACCAAAACTATGTACAATTAATAAAATTTAATAAATTATTTATTTATTTATTTATTATTACAATTAATAAATTAATTATCAGCCTAATATTGAGCCTATGTTTAAACACTTGTTAAACCAGGCACAAGGACTCCCTAAATACAAACTGCTTTCAGAGAGTAGGATGTTCCCAAAGAGGAAGCAAACAATTCTCTACCCCAAAAATGCCATTATCCCAAAGAAAATATAAATCACAATGATAAATATCCAAATCAATTCCAAAGAAATTCTGCTTCTAAGATTACTTTGTGATTGTTTCCTTCAGATTTAAAAGCAATATGTTTTCCTTTGAAATGCCCTCCAGAAAGAAATGAGATTTTAGGAAGCACCAGAATAGAGTCTCACTCCAAGCCTCACATCAAGCGAGCAGGCCAGGAGGTTCCACAGCAGCACCTGGGAAGATTTTCTCCCCAGGTGCACCCTGGATCCAAACTAAGAAGTTAATGCAGATGCAGCCAGTGTTTATGAGGATTTTTTCTAAAGTGGCACTGTGTGGTACAGACCTCCTTACCCTTTGCTTGCTGTATTATCCCTGTTCAGAAGGAGAAATATCCAAGCGAAAGAGCGTTGCTGTATCCTTTGTGTGTCTCCAGAATTAGGTGTGAAAAGGGGTTTCTGTAGCACTGAAAGAAGAGCTTTTATAAATAAAATCGTAGCTTACTTAAATAATTTATCATCCATAACCAAATACAGATGTTTCCACTTGCCATGACTTTTTTTTTTCAGAAACAATATAAAAGTAATGCCATTTGGAAAACACAATTGCATCTTGACAGAAATTTGTACAGTAATTTATTCAATCTCAGGCATATGTTACCTAGTAATTCCTTTGTAAATTTATGGCAATTATTCCTTAGCAACTTCTTTAACATTTAGAGTTTTTCCTTGACACGTGCAAAATAAATGCCATGTACTTTCTGCAAAGCATAAACAGCCATGGAATTACTTTGCAAAAAGACTGCAATTATCATTTAATCATGCTTAATTATATGGGTAATGTACCTCGAGCAAGTGTTACAGAAACTGAGAAACAGATACTTCTTTCCAGTTACAAAAATGGTATTTATCTAACAGAATATTATCTGTCACATAGCATTGCATTACTATCACACCCAGAGGCATCTCACTGATTTTACTATTCAGAAAGCAACTTAAGCTTTCTGGCCTTTACCTCCTGACACTCCTGGGTCAGACAAGACCTGTGGTTTACAAATCTACGGAAAAAAATGAAAATATGGGAGCTGTGTCATAAAAATGCAATTTGAAGTACTGTATCTTCAGTTTCAAGAGTTCCAGTGTTGCTTATCTACATTCAGGCTTTCTTTTTTGGTTTTTTGGGTTTTTTTTTTTCAATTATGTACTAAATTAATAAAAATCCTCCTAAAAACATGCCCATGACTCACCGAGGACCTAACACCACCTTTTTTATAATGTCATCAGCACCNTTATTACAATTAATAAATTAATTATCAGCCTAATATTGAGCCTATGTTTAAACACTTGTTAAACCAGGCACAAGGACTCCCTAAATACAAACTGCTTTCAGAGAGTAGGATGTTCCCAAAGAGGAAGCAAACAATTCTCTACCCCAAAAATGCCATTATCCCAAAGAAAATATAAATCACAATGATAAATATCCAAATCAATTCCAAAGAAATTCTGCTTCTAAGATTACTTTGTGATTGTTTCCTTCAGATTTAAAAGCAATATGTTTTCCTTTGAAATGCCCTCCAGAAAGAAATGAGATTTTAGGAAGCACCAGAATAGAGTCTCACTCCAAGCCTCACATCAAGCGAGCAGGCCAGGAGGTTCCACAGCAGCACCTGGGAAGATTTTCTCCCCAGGTGCACCCTGGATCCAAACTAAGAAGTTAATGCAGATGCAGCCAGTGTTTATGAGGATTTTTTCTAAAGTGGCACTGTGTGGTACAGACCTCCTTACCCTTTGCTTGCTGTATTATCCCTGTTCAGAAGGAGAAATATCCAAGCGAAAGAGCGTTGCTGTATCCTTTGTGTGTCTCCAGAATTAGGTGTGAAAAGGGGTTTCTGTAGCACTGAAAGAAGAGCTTTTATAAATAAAATCGTAGCTTACTTAAATAATTTATCATCCATAACCAAATACAGATGTTTCCACTTGCCATGACTTTTTTTTTTCAGAAACAATATAAAAGTAATGCCATTTGGAAAACACAATTGCATCTTGACAGAAATTTGTACAGTAATTTATTCAATCTCAGGCATATGTTACCTAGTAATTCCTTTGTAAATTTATGGCAATTATTCCTTAGCAACTTCTTTAACATTTAGAGTTTTTCCTTGACACGTGCAAAATAAATGCCATGTACTTTCTGCAAAGCATAAACAGCCATGGAATTACTTTGCAAAAAGACTGCAATTATCATTTAATCATGCTTAATTATATGGGTAATGTACCTCGAGCAAGTGTTACAGAAACTGAGAAACAGATACTTCTTTCCAGTTACAAAAATGGTATTTATCTAACAGAATATTATCTGTCACATAGCATTGCATTACTATCACACCCAGAGGCATCTCACTGATTTTACTATTCAGAAAGCAACTTAAGCTTTCTGGCCTTTACCTCCTGACACTCCTGGGTCAGACAAGACCTGTGGTTTACAAATCTACGGAAAAAAATGAAAATATGGGAGCTGTGTCATAAAAATGCAATTTGAAGTACTGTATCTTCAGTTTCAAGAGTTCCAGTGTTGCTTATCTACATTCAGGCTTTCTTTTTTGGTTTTTTGGGTTTTTTTTTTTCAATTATGTACTAAATTAATAAAAATCCTCCTAAAAACATGCCCATGACTCACCGAGGACCTAACACCACCTTTTTTATAATGTCATCAGCACCAACTATGCAGTATAACACAAAGGTTGATGATAGAAGACCTGTTCTCTCCTCCAAGGGTTTTATAAACCAGATCTGCACTTCTTCTTTGGAATATCTTCTCCACAGCACTCAGCTTTCTTCCCTAAGGGAAGGGATCTGGCAGTCTGAGACTCAAGACTTGCATTTCCCAGCAGCCAGGGTATGAACAGATCTGATTTATGTCAGGCCAGTGCTCTGGGCAGGCCTGGCTATGTTAAACAGGAGAGCAGATTCATTTTCAGAAGCCTGCTGAAAACACAGTCTGCAGTGATTTATAGGGGTCTCACCAATCACTATATCACTTATTTGACTTTGTAGAATAAACATTAGTACATTTTTCCTTTTACTTGCTTTTTTCTTCTCATTTATAACATGCTAGCTAAGCCCTAGAGCTAAAACACTATCAATATTTGTAAAACATTTGCTACATCAAAAGCAATTCCTGCAGTTGTTACCTAAGAAATCATCTGAATGTTTTGATAATATAAATGAGGAGCATCCAGTAGGTAATATATGGTTGACAGTCTTCTGTTTTAATGTGGGCAAACAATGACTTTTATAAAGATGTTTGGCCTATTTAATACTGCCCATTTCAGACGCAAGCTGAAGAGCAAATGTGAAAAATTCCTCTACATACTTCTATTTTTGAAAAACCACCATATATAACAAAAGATCAAAAGCTGTTAAGCTGTTACTTTTCCAGCTGTACACTAATATGAGCTACTTTAATTTTGCTCCTTATGAAGCCTGAGGAAAGATAACCAATGGCCAAGATTTCCTCTAGCTTTTTTTGCACAGTCCTCTGGACTCGATTTTATCCGTCCATCCAAGGCAGCCCTGCCTACAAAAGGGGTCAAGGATTCCCCCAGCAGGGCATTAGGCACAGCTCCAGTCCCCGTGTTTGCCAGCTACAACATTAACTGAGAGAGAAAGTGAGATAAAACAGCAGGTGTCAAGTAAAAATTGCTTTCCAGGTCTAAGAATAGACAAGTTGATGGTTCCACTGAAGTAAATCAAAGTTTTTTCACTAACCTCAGCACAAGTTCTATTATTTAAATCTTGTTCAGCCCAGGACACCAGCCCCTTTGGCCTCAATATCACCAAAATAAATGGCAGGGTAATGCAAAACTAATCATATGAGAAGATCAAACAGACATTTTTAATTAAATGCTGTTTAGTGTCCTATGGTTCAAGAAATAGGTTTTTCTTCTAATGATTTATTTAAATTTCTGTTTGATACTGTGCTTCATCTGCTTTTGTTTGCTTTTTTTGATCTTAGGCTATTATTTACCTTACAAACATTTCATGCCTGCCCGGCACTCTCCAGAGCTGTGAATCACGCTGCTTTATCTTCCTCAGAGGCATCCATTCCTTCTTTTTTATTGATGTTCCACCTCCTCAGGGTACCTGATCTTTGTCCCTTTATTGATGCCTCATTGCATGCCTTTTTCTCCATAGTCAAACAGGTTTCTTGAAGATGGTGCAACACAAAGTCAAAGCAAAACATCTAAGGAACACTGGGAAAAACACAGGGCAAAGCATTGGAGTGCAGCTAAAAGGATGTTGGCCCTGCTGAGACAGAGAGGCCTGGAAGTCTGATTAGTGTGCCAAGGGGAAACAATGAAAAGCAGAGAAAAATCGTGTGTTAAGACTGAGTAAAAGTGTATAGGAAGAAGAAAGAAAACCTCTGGCAAAGTGAAAGCTGAAGCAGAACCAAATATACAAAACTAATTAAAGGAGATATTACTAAATGTCTGGCACTTAGAAGCCAAAAAATATTGTTTAACATTGCAAATGGACCAAATTCTGTTCAGCTGGGGCTACTGAATTATTTAATTTATAGCAACACCTTAAAATCCATCTACTTGAGTGAAGAGACAGCAGGCCTCTGGCAGGAGAAGGCCTTTTTATTGATAGCAGCTATTGCTCCACACATTGGGGCATCACCACGCCCCAGCCCGCTGCCACTTCTCTCCTGCATGGCCCTCTGGCTTTGCTCAGGTCTGAGCTTTCATGGCCAAGCAGACTCTCGTGGAAGTGTGGCAACCAGGCAAAGGTGAGGGCCTGGGCACAAATCAATCTGTCAGTGCAAAGCCTTAGGAAGCTGTGAAGGATAAGACTCTTCTCTGGACTAAGAGGGTAAATTTAAATATTGTTTTGAAACTATCAGTTGGATAGTTAAGTCCCCACAGTCAGATATTAGGACATGATTCAAACTCAGCGAGCCAGAGATTTTTGCATTCACTTCAGTGGGTTTGGAGGTCTCCCTGAAGGATCTGCCAGGGAGGCTGCATTAACAGCCAGAGGCGGTCAGAATTCCTTCTCTTGCAGGGTGCAAGACTTCCTGCAGAGGAGCACGCCACGAAACAGGGCTGAGTGACACTGAAGAGATGACAGCAGCAGCCAGCAGGAGGAGAAGGGTCCTGGAGCACAGGGAGGTGGGAGCAGCTCCTGTGGTCAGGGTGGGATGGGGTGGGACATGGAGAGTCGGAGCTGGAGAGAGCCACAGCACAACCTGAGAGTCAGACTGCGCTGCAAGCCACGAGAAAGGGAAGCCAGCAGCCTGTACGTGTCCCTTGAGTGGAGGAACTTGTGTGAGATGACCTTTGAGGGAGGCAGCCCCACGGCTGGACTTCACATTTCCACTGCAGAGCTGGAACGCTGGCTTCTCTGCACTGTCTCTTATAATGACAAACTCTGTCTGTGAGAAATAATTATGGAACCAGAGTCAGACCAAATTTCTTCTTGAACACAAATTATACTCATGAGAAACTGTTTTCTCTGTAACTTTTTTTTTTTGAGGTGGGGGGGAATGTTGTTTGGTTTTGTGTTTGGTTTTGTTGGGGTTTTTTTGTTGGATTTTTTTTTTTACCATGAAATATCCAGATTTTTTGGACACTGAGAGAAATATTTCATAAATATTATCTGCTGTCTGCTTGTCCCATGCAAATATCACCACAGAAATCATGTGTAAATATTTTATTTTTTTAAAAAAGAGCATGAAAAGATTTACCTAGATTCTCAGTTTAACTAATGCTGATAATTTTGCTAAAAAAATGGCATTTTGGTGTAATGTTAGGTTGTCTATAAGATGTAGTATGTGTCATAGGAAATGCCAATTATATTTTTTTTACTTACATGCATTAATAAATAGCATGGAGTAAATACAAATGAGTTTTCAGGACTGTGTAACACTAGAAATTCAAAAATTGAACGTGTTCTTGTCACAAACTTGTGAATATAAAGGACCTTGAAATGGCAGGTTAATTTGCAGATCTCATTAGCAGCCCTGAATTTTAACTTCTGTTTTATAACAGCTACTGTACATTGTGGCTGATAGTTCTTCCACAAAAATAACCTTCATGGTATCATTTTTACTTGATCTAGTATAATTAGGGATCAAAATCAGACCTATCACAGTTCCTTGAGATGATAACTGGTGGATTAATTTAGCATTAATTAGTTCGGTGTTATTTCATGTTACTCCACAGAGACTTGAACTAGCAGATTATTGAAAGCAGACCTTTTTTTCCTGATTCAATTTTTACTTACAAATACGAAAATAAACAAATATTACATGCACACAATCTTGGGAAAAAAATTCCTATGACTGGAAAAATAGGGATGCTTGAAAAAAGTCATGGGGTATTACGTTCCTCACACAGGGGATTAGAAAAGGATCAAGGATTATATTATTAGTGCTTTACTGATACTGGGAAATAAGATGACATAGTTCATCACATTTGAATATTGAATATTGACCAACTGTTTTTATTTTTCCACAGCTGGCTGAAAATTTGGCAAAAAAAAAACCCTAAATGATTAAAAAAAATGTCTGGATAATGCATGATTACATTTGACTGTCTTCATCTGGAATGACATTTAATGAAAGCAAAACCGAAATTGCATTACTGACATCCACACCTTGAGTTTCCGGTAGCCAGTCCAATGCTGGCCACATCAGGATCTCCCCTCCAAAACCTCCCTGGATCTCCCCTCTAAAACCTGTGGGCAGACTGGAGACTGGGCTGAGATCTATGTGTCAGAGGAGCAGCTGTGAGATGAGCAGGCAGCACTCCACCAACTCTAGAGACACAGAGAGAAGTTAAAAATATTCAGCTCAGCCTCATTCTGAAATACTTTATGTTAAACACAGCATGAATTTAGTTTTACATCTCCTTTCCAGCCACTCCACCTGACCCCCCTCCATGCAGGATCCATCTTGGTTCCAGCCCACTTGAGTCCTGATCACCTCTTCTGGAAAATGTTCCTGAAAGAAGGGAATTTTTGAAAGGACACTGTGATTTTGTCAGAATAAATGATCTTAGGGTAGTTAGAAGGCCTTAGGGCAAAGAATGAGATTCATCTGACCCCATGACAGCACTAGAAGCTGTGTTTTCTGGCTCCCTGTCAGACCAGATTTGGTTTTGGCTGGATTTGAAAAGGTACAAGCTTTGGCAGCAACTGCTGAATCGAGAGCCCCAGAATATGGAGCTGATCACATCAAGTTTCTGTATGGATGTAAGAAATCCCAAACCAAAACTCCCAGAAGTTTCCAGATCTTCAGCAGAATCTAAATCATTATGATCCCTGAATTATAGTCAGGTTGTTAGAGTTTTCAGGGTAAACTGCTGTAAAGCCAGGATTTGTTAGAGAGCCCTCCTGTCTTTAGTTGTGAGACATTGTGCCCACCAGGACTGAGTAAATCCATCAGCTCCAGAAGTCAGGATTCTCAGATTTCCGTTCTGAGACAGAAAACAACTTGGCAAGCTTTTTAATCTTCATTTAACTTTGGTTTTGGAAGTTTACTGAAATAAAAACACTTACAGGAGGAAAAAGAAATCAATTTAAGAATTTTCCAGAGGAAATTTCACTGACCTTTAACACCAATAGAGTCTGCTTCATATCCACAGACATAGAGTAATAACCAGGTATGTTTCTGCACTTCTCTGAAACAATTTACACAGGTGACACCTCCAGATCAACTCTATTCCCATGTGCAAGGTCACAGCTCTCAGACACAAGGCAGAAAAGAAACATGGACTCCAGCCAGTGAGTCAGAGCTCTTAAATCACATCACTTTGGTCTCATTAAGTCTTTTCACTTTATTTTCCCACCCTTTCTCCCACGGTTTTGAAAGACACTTCTTCAGGGACCACGCCAGTATGATGAACTCTCTCATTCAAATGGACATTGCAGGTTTTCAAAGACATATTAAACACTCTCATAATGCTAATAATAACAAATAACAAGCCAACAATGACGGGGTTTTGACCCTTGATGGAATAGAAGTCAAAACAAGTTATGTCACAATATATATTTATTAGTCAATGAAACTGAATGGCTTTAAAAAGGGAAGCATCAATAAAACTGGGGGAAAAAATGTCATGGGATAAGCCTCATGACAGTACCGTGGTAACACTTCTTGCTGTACTGCAGCTGAGTGCTAGGATTAATTTGCAAGGGAAATAGCTTTCCTATCCAGACCATTCAATCAAATATTAAGTTATATGGTCATTATAGGCAACTGGGGAATATAAATAATAGGAAATGCTTATTGTGCCTCTTCTGGTATCCTTAGTTATTAAGCTACTGCCTCAGTAGCAACAATAAGCAATATTTATATTTTGACTCCTGGGTAACTTGTTGGAAATTAGGTTTCACAGTAGTGTTTATGTATTAGTCTGATCAAATGCTGCATTATCTTCTACGCTTCTTGGTGGTATTTATGTATTAAGCTTCCTTTTATTAAGTTTCTTGCTGAAATATGATGTATTAAGTAAGGGCTCCCCACAGTAAATTATGTTGGTTTCTTGGTATTATCACTGCATTACCCTGCTCTGAATGATCTTATGTGCCTCATTAACATAACATGAATTACAATAGGGAGTTTAATCTCCAGCCCTACACTTCTTTATGCACATCTTTTTCTCCCCATAACTTTTCATTACCGCAGGCTGGGAGTTTAGGTTGATAACCAAAGAGGAACGGGGAAAAAATCATGTGCCAGGATGAATGGATGTAGCAGCCTACAGGAATAGGGAATAGTACCTGAGTGTTCTCTCAATGATGGCAGCAAATAGTGGAATGGAATGAAATTTCAAGGCATACATGTATCATTTGCACTGACCCTGCACACCTAACGACAGGAGAAATGAGCCAACATTTTGCCACAGCGCCCTAAAAGGAAGGAGAGCAAAGGCCCTTATTCTTCCTATGGGCTTTGTGCACCTCAGCAAGTCCCTGGAGTCAGGAACATAGATCTCCTGTGCCTCATGTGAGGGAAACAATCATTCAGAGGAAGCTATCTAGATCCCATGCAAAATCCATTAGAACAGAGCCTTTTCTCACTGTGTTGCCTTCTACTGCCACTTTTTAAGGATATTTTTTCCTATCCCTTTCTTGATATGGTTATATGGTCACATTAATTGAGACAATTGGCACCTCTACACAAACATTTCAAAAAACTGAAATTCTTATGTTCTTCTCCTAGGGGCAGAGAAAAGTACATTGAAAGAGGTTTTGTATAAAAATATTCGGTTACATATTGCTCTGCTTCAAAGGAAGCCTTTATTTTTATGTTTTAAAATACATTTCAAATGAATGGCTCAGCCCAAGTTTGGAGGACTGAGCAGATAGGTTAAATAAATAATGACTTAATTATGGGCAGCTTTCATCTCCAACCTTAAGACTTAAGATTTGATAGGCTTTTACACCCACACTTCATAAAAAGCAGCTCCAGAAACTGCTTTAATAGATCACACATCTGCCTGAACAAAAGGAGACAGGCTTCCATGTGTAACAAAAAAAAAAGCAAAAGCCAAAAAACATAGGCTGTTATTTATTCTAAACACTGAAACGTGTTTAATATTGGTTGCTTCATATAGACATATTTTGAAAATAAATTATACTGAATTTGTGCTATTTTATTAGTGACTTGAGTGATTAGAACTGAAGATTCCCCCATGGCTGAACACAGGAGAACAGAGTTAACCTTCCAGCTGTGTAATAGCATCGTGTTTCTTGAATTTACCCTATTTCAGAAATATTTGGTATTTCCACACTGAATGTTAAATACGAAGATATTAACATTTTGTTTCTGATCTTGTGAAAATATTCTGAGTGTTTGATTTAAGGTATGATTTCCTAGAAATTCATACCCTAAACTTTAAAATGGAATCTTCTGCATAAAGTGACTGCAGAAGGTATTTCACTGGAAAAGTGCAACTTCTGGTACTTTTTTATCATGTCATTGTGATTGCTGTAGTCACAGCATTTGACTGTGGGTCTCTTTAGGGTGATAATGTTTCTGGCTATAAATGTTTTTATTTATCTAAACACTAGCACTGGAAAGGGAGCTGAGCCAGCACAGAATCTTCTCTTATAGCCCCTGTGGGCACCAGCCTCTGCCTTCTGGTTGTCAGGCAACCTCTCTGAAAGAACTCCATGGATTTACGTATTTAAATGCTAGACTTTCTGGAGCAGAGTATTTCAGAGAGCTTCAGATTCAACAGAATAAAATTTAAACAGGGACCTGCCCTCTCTTACCCTTTCTAACAAAAACAGGTTATTATTTGAGTTCTACCACAAACCTGGAATGTGTAACCTGCAGAGGTGTTCATGTTTACCTATAGGTGTTTGTAGTTACCTATGATTACATTTCAGCAAAACCTCATATTCCACTTTCAAATTTACAGCTTTTTTTCCTTTTAAAAACAATTTCAAACATTGCTTTTGAAACACCCTCATGTCCAAGACAAATTGAAGTTTGCACTTCTTTGCAGTCTATAGAGGTTCTGTTATTGTTTTATTAACACTTAATGTCTCATCCATCTTCCAATCACATTGTGGATGTAGCCCTGCCACAGCCAGAGGGATCTGTACCAGACCTGCTTCTGTCTTGTACTTGCACCACCAGTGCCAGTCATTCATGTTTGGATTGGGTATCATATCAAATTCAGGCTTCTGCCAGGAACACATGAAATAAAACCACAATTTACACTTACTTCATTAGAATAACAACCATTTTCAACAGAGCTGAGTTTAATTCAACACCTCAAAATCTGTAGGTTAATTTTAATTTAAATAGATGTAAACAAAACATGATATGATAACATTTGCTTATCATCTGTACATTGCAGGGAGGCAGAAGGGAGAAAAATCACCGGAAAGAAGAAAAAGAATTTTTCAGGGAAATGGCAAAAACATTTATCAAGTCAGTGACACACAAAGCCTTGTTGGATGACTTTGCAGCAGCAGTTGGACACTGTGCTAAGCAGACATTGCTTGGTATTCATCCACTGTGGGCACTTGCAAAGCATGACTGAAAAAGATCACTTGGAATGTCTGAATGTATTTGCAAAAACCTGAGCAGTATATCAGTTCAGTCCAAAGCAGAAATACAGAAGCATAAACCCATGAAAATATCATAGGAGATGGAAGGGAAGAGAAGCAGAAATGTGTGTGCAATTTCACTGATTGCTTCCTCTGGGAATAAAGAAGTTCAGGTAAGAGTGTCTATGAGCAAAGTCAGATAAGCTCTTTGTCAGGACAGTGGGAGGCAGATACTGATGCAAGAAAGAGACAGCAAAATCTATCATCATTCAGGAGCACTCAGCACCTCTTCATTTCTACCTGTTAATACTTCTGCCACTGGCTTTGCTTCCTCTGAATTATTATTATTCATGACCCAAAACGTCTCTCATATTTCATTTCAAACAAAAAAGATGGCATCGTCATACATAGAAGTACTTTTCTGCAGGACTTGTCTTAGTTCTGGATAAAGTCTTTGATGCATCTGTTGGATTTCTTTCAATAATATTAACAATTAAAGTCAAGAAAAATACACCTTTTCACCACTCATGCTTAGCATTACACTACATCTTGCAATATTAAAAAACATGCTCTTCTCTGAGGAATTAATTCAAAATTATATTACTAAGCTGCCTTATTCCCAACCAACTTTCCATTCTGTTTTTTTTAACTGGAGTAGCAGTGCTATTAAGATGTCTAGAGCCAGAAAAAAGTCATGAAGAGAAACATTTATGCTACAAACAACCCATGACAAACACTAATGCACTGATGCAAGAAAATATGTGGCAGTGTCACTCCAGGGAACAATAGATCTTCAGTGGCACCACAGAGGTAGAAGGGCTACAAACAACCCACAGGAAAGAAACTGGAACACCTGGAACTTTGTGTCAGTCAGCCATAACTTAAACCAGGCTTAAATAAACAGCCTCAGTTAAGGCTTGACATCTCTTGTGCAGCATCCAGGGGAGAGATGTGTTTGTCTTCCCTCTACTCCTCAACTCAGACATGCAGTTAGGTCCATTCCCACTTGGATCAGCCACAGCTGGGCTTTGCCATGTGTCTGAAACAAGACAAACTCCTGCTGTGGTATCACCAATGTCCTACTCTTGCTCTGATAAGCCATAGCCAAAAAAAATCAACCCAATCTACAGTTTTTGTTGACATCATGTTATAAGCAAATGCAAATGTTTCACTCTTCTGGTCTTACAAAGTTACTCCACTGTCTGAGCAAATGCTAAATAGAATGATAAACCCATCATTAAAGGCAAGAGAAAGTTATAGGCTAATAAATTTAATTCTTTTTCATTTAAATGGAAAAATTGGCAGATTGAAAAATCCTTCTGCCAATTCAGATCAACAGAACATTTGCTTTACAAATTATCCTTTTGATAGCAAACATAAATGAGATGTGAGACTATACATTGAAAAAAGATCAAATGTCATTAAGTCGTGCACTCAACATGACAGCATCAGGAAAAGCAGCATGTATAGGTGCCATCATTCCAACACATAAATCACTCAGATTATACAATGATGTGATAACAGTTTCCCCCTTTTGGCACCTCATTTTATGCAGGTTTATCTCCAAGCATGAGCTGATCTGCACAATTAGATGCCTCATTTATGCATCGAAATTCCCCAGGTTCAGCAAAATGTAAACCCATTACATTAAAGAAAAAGAATCTTAAAGATCAAAACAGTATTTGGGGCAGGGATGTGGAGGACATTGGGAAACACAACAAGGGTGATTATCTTCAGCCTTCATTAAATGTGCTGAATAGCCTCCAAATATTAATTGGCATATTGTAATAAATGCTTCCATTGCTTGTTACTGCAGCAATTATTTGAAATGTCAGCTCCTCCTCTGCTACTGCAAACAGTCCTAAATAATAAAGGAATCGGTCTTAAAAATGTAAATTTTCCTGAAAATTGTTATAGGCAAGAGCATTCATTCATTCATTGCCAGAGTGCTTTGACTGCATTTTATTATTATTATTACATTTTGCTGCTATTATATCTGAAACCCCATGTGCTACTGATGACAGTATCTGACAGGTTTATTGCTTATTTTAATCTTAATAAGACAGATATCAATTTTATGTATATTAAATAATTCTTCTGTATTTATTAACTTCTCCATTTGGCCAAGCTCGGTCAGTACCTCATGTTTTATCTAAAAATAAAATAAATAGAATACATAAAATAATTTATTTTTGTCAAAGCTACATCAGAGCTGTAAAGACTACTGGTAAGACTGCAGGTCAAAAATCAGTACATTAGTTTTCTTAGGACTTTTTTCTTCACTATACAGCCATGAGCAAGTTTCTTAATGTCTTTGTCCATCTCTGCACTCATCTTGTGTGTGAGGCATGATAACAACTTTACAGTGAGTCATTTTCAGTGCTCTTAGAGGGCACAGATGGAAGTCATTATTCAATGCAAATCCTTGTTGTTGTTCTGCCATAAAATCTACAAAACAAAGTGTGTTATGATGCTAGGAATGTTCTAGAGAACTGAAATTGCCAGTCAAGCCACCTCTGACAGCTGAGTTGCTTCATTCAATCCCCAGTCCCACCCCAATTCTATTTCTTGGGAAGTGCTCTGATCATTTCAACCCAGTGTGCAAAACAGTTTATTCCAACACAGTGGCCAGAGTTTATTTTTTAATAAAAGGCAGGACACTTGTAGATTCTCGGAATGCAAATCAGCCACTTTTGATCTGAGCCATTGCTTCAGGAGAAGTTGATGGATTTAGATGGACCATGCAACATAAATAATTAATATGTGATAATTATAGTGCACAAACTGCACAGGTACCAGCCATCCAACTCCTGTCTTAATCCTGTTCCAACACAAATATTAATCAAGACATCTCAAGTGGAACTTGATGTAAAAAAAGAAATAGTCTCGTAGTCTTATCAACTATGAAGTCAGTATTATCAACCACTTCTGTGATTATATCATTGATTTAAGCTTAAAGCCTTTTATTTACAGTCTTGTCTCACATGTGAAGCCTTTATAAACACAATGGACAAAGCAACCAAAACTGGAATCTCAGTATTGTTATCCTAAATACCCTTGGTGCTTAGGTATGGTCCACAATAAAAACAAAAGAAACCAGTTATGAACCTACCTCTGGATTAGTGATTCACATCAAGTTCATCTCTAGCAACAGCAGAGCCAAAAAAGGGACTTGATTTTAAATATAATGGGCCCAGTTTAACAGCTCATTAGTTTGGTCTTAAATCAGTGGAAGTCAGCATAGTACCACAAATTCAAGATATTTATATTTATCTTTTTACATGAAAAGCACAGAATAATCTCCAAGGACACTCTTGAGGAACATGTAAAATTAAGGCAACCTGTAAAAATGCACACAACCTGTCTCATCATGCCTTTCTAATGAGAAACAGGACAGGAGGCACACACCTCTCAAACTGACATGAAACTTGCACTAACTCTAAAGAGCAGGGCCAATTTAAATCAAAGAATTCTAAAACACTGGAGTAAAATCCTTCCTGCTTGCAAGATGTCTTTGACTTATACCACAGATTAGCATGTTCAGAGACACGGGAGCATAATAAAGGTAAACTACAAAATCTTAATACTCCATTGCATTAAGAATTCCCACCAGAAATATTGTATGGGATCCAATTCTGAATTAACATCAATAATTCAGTGAAGCAGATGTGCCATCCTCCAGAGGCCACTGCACAAATCTTCTCTTGCAGTGATATTTACAGACACCAGCTCACTTCAGACAGTGCAGTCTCCTCTCTGACAGCTGTGACAGCAGCGAGGCCTGGAGTTTATGTTTCCATGTAATGCAAGAAGGAATTTGGGAGTTGTGCAGTTTGAATGTGGATGGAAAGTGCGGGTTAATCCAACAAAATGAGAATCATCCTTTCTGAGCATAAAAAATTTAGAAACACTGCCTTTTAAACCTCCATTTTATTAACCTTTATCAGCTGCTGCGAAACCAGCACATGATGAGATTTTTGAACTTTGCTGTCAGTAGCTAAAGGGTAATGCTTGTAGTGATTGCTGCTTTGCAAAATTATAATTCTTATATCCAAAAGGTCTTCTAATGGATTTATTCTCCAGCGATTACCAAGTGGCACTGGGAGACAGCGAGCACGGTTTGGTGGCTGCAGCACAGGACAGCACCAGCCACAATTGCTGACTTCCAGCCCTGCCTGAAGAACCTAAATCAGGCCAGCACACTGCTGCAGGTGAGAGGGCTGTTTCCATCCCTGGTTATGGCCAGTGCCCAGCGTGCAGGAGTGGGACTCTCTGCTCCCTGCAGCCACAGCCGAGTCCCTGCTGGCGTCAACGGGACAGGCGAGCAAAGAGCTGAGTCAAAACAAAGCCTTTGTGAAGTAATTAAATTTGCAGCTACACAGAGAGAGCTCATCAGCACTGGGGTGAGCAAGGCAAGGACAGACCTGCAGCTTAACCCTTCCACGTTCTAGCAAAGCTTTATAAAATCAGTCCTTTGGGGTATAATGTACCCCAGTAGCCCCAGAGGAACTTTATATACTTTATTACACTGTCATTTCAGAGTGATGAGTTAAGAAACCTCAAACATTTCATCAGGTGTAGACTGCAGGATGCCAATGGGGACAGACAAAATCCCTGCCCCATGGACAGGATTATTAAGGCATAATGCACTAACCATAAATTGTAACTTCAAGGGGTTTGCCTGTATTGATGCATTCCTCTGAAGGCTTGAGATAAGAGAAACTCCAAGGAAGGCATCCAAAAGAGAAAATTATCCCAACTAGCTCTTCCCAGGATTCCTCAAAACAGATCCAAGACTCACTGAGGGAGTTGGGCTGTTGTTTGGCAGATAAATAAAGGCAAGAAGCAGAAAGGTCAGATGAAGTCAGGCTCACTGGTTGTTAATAAAAGATTAAAAAGGGAGAAACTGCCTGAACAGCTCCTTAAAACTGAGACTGGGCAACTAAAAGCTACCGCAGAGTAAAGAGGCCCCAGATGCAGGGTCAGAGATCCTTAAATAAACCTTGAACTTCAGCAAGAAAGAAGACCTGAGAAACAGCAGCTGAAACAGAATTTTCACTGGCAGGCTGACCAGAGAGAGATCCCCCCTGCTGCACTGAGCTGTTTGAGAGAGACAAAACCCATTTCACGGAACAGATTGTAAGTTTTCTAGCAGGTAAAAAGCCCAGGACATTCTTTTTTTTCCCCCCCCCCTAGCTAAAGTTTTCAATATATTCTTCTTCCTCAGAGAAATTCTGTATGTAGTTCTGTGATGGGAGCAGCCCAGGAAAGGTGTGCTCACCTGTCTGCATCATCTGCTGTGGGAGTACTGGTACCTGAAAGATCTTAAAATCAATTACATTCCACAAAGCAACAACCTTTAAGAAAATACTCCAAAGTAGAAGGCAAGCAACCAACTGAGTAAGAAGTGTGAAAGCAGGAAGCAGACTGTGGCAGAGCAGAGACTCTTGACAAAAGGATTAGAACAGCCATAATGTAGTCCTGAATCTTTTCAGTCTTCCTTCTAGTGAGCCTCAGCTCCACAAAGCAGAGAGAGAAGATGCCACATCGCAGGCCAAGTGTGACACTAAGAAGCAATAACAATAACAGAACAGTACCAGCCAAGCAGGAAAAGTGACAGCCTTTCCCATATTCCAGCACAGCGATCCATGCAGAGGAGTCGTTCATTAATATGGATTCTAGAAAAGATTTAATCAATCTCACAGCCACAGCATTAAAGGATGCTTTTTCCTAGAT
This sequence comes from Aleadryas rufinucha, assembly GCA_013397815.1. NCBI lineage: Eukaryota > Metazoa > Chordata > Aves > Passeriformes > Aleadryas > Aleadryas rufinucha. The sequence goes on from VZTH01002840.1 coordinate 2,207,190, forward strand.
GCTTTGCGAAGTGGAGAGTGTTTCCTTGCACTGCATATGTCAAATGTGTAAAACAGGCCTTCTCTCTAAGAGGTGCTGAGAGTGGATGAGCTGCAGCTCAGCCCATTAGACCTATTTGTAAATTCCAAATGTGTGGAGCCTCTCCTTCTCCCCCAACAAACCAGCTTTCATAGTCACACCTACCTGTAGACACTTATGTTGCCTATAGTGTACTTGACAGAGGAATACTGGAATGAAATGATGACTGTACAATGGCATCTGCTGCAAAACAAAACCAAACACAGGTCCAGCATAGGCAATCCACATTGGAGCACACCTGGAGAGGAAAGAGGGATCTAAGAAACCTTGCACTTTGTCCTTGGTTGATCATTTAAACAAAAGTTTTAGGCCTAATGACTTTTTTTTTGCTACTGTAACTTAGCTTCCCGCCAAAGGACAGTATCAAATGTTAGAAGTCCTTACTTGTGTTAAAATTTAAAAAAATAACTCAGGAAAAAACTTTGAGAGCAGTTTTAAAGCTAGTTATTTTACAGAGTATGAGAGGGCAGTATTATTTAATACTGTAGTTAATATTAGAGCAAACTGGAGCTTGCATCAATACTCTGGAGCTCAATATTATCTTTCCAGTAGGTAGAAATGGACACAGATGACTTCATCAGAGTTATAAAAGTTTATATCATCCAGGCTCTTGAGCGTTAACTCTTTTGGTTCTTTGGAATAGCGGATTCCTGCTGCTTTTAGGCAACTCCTACAGTCTCTCAAATGCTTTATTTTCCTTATTGACAGGAGAGATCATTTTAAAACACCCTTAGGAAATGTTTTCAAACCTATGCCAGTGCAAATTGTCATTATTATAATTGTAATTCTTGTTCCCTTCAAAAAGTTAAATAGCTGTGTAAAACTGCTCATGGCAGGCTTTTCCACCACAGTACATAAAAGACAGAAATGTGATTCCTATAGAAGAAAAGTACTTGGATGACATTTGTACACCTGTCTCAGAATTTTTCAGCACACAAATTGAATTTGAAAAGACACACTGCAGCAGCAAATGGTGGTTACAAGCAAATGAAGCAGTATTATAGATCAGTAACGAAGATCTAAGCAGAAAGTGGGAGAATGTTTGTCTACCTGCATGTGTGTGAGAGAAACACACTGTAGTCAGAGCTCAGCAGCTCCCTGTGTGTTCTCATCTCACAGCACAGTGTCAGGCAGGAAGGCAGCCCCAGCTGCTCCCCACAGCCACCAGCCCAAGTAGGGTTAGGGGGACAAGACACCAGTTTGGTAAATCTGAATAAGTTTATCAACTGACCTCTTTGATTTTCTATCATATGACTTTTAAGGCTCTTCTCTCTACTCAAGGTTCTGTGACCCTTTCACAGATCCACATGCAGGGAGCAGATGCAGCAATAAAAAGTTCAAATCTGCTGTGTACAGAGCTGATCTCCCACCCCACTGCTCTCATTGCTGTTCACAATTAGTGTATAAAATAGGGCTCAACACGACAGTGTCATTCACCTTCATCCAACCTAAATCATCAGTGACAGACAGTTGAATCACTTGCCACCTTTAATTTCCTTTTCAGTAACACCATATCTAAAAATTACCCATCTTGAAGGGTTTGAGTTCTATTGTGAATAGTTCCCACAGCAAATCATTCATCTCACAGTTCCAAAAGCGTGTTTCTGCATAAAAATCATTCACATCATTGATCTACCTTTTGGAAGTTTACCACCTTGTCCTTTCCAAGCCTACAACAACCTCTTCTTCTTCAGAGAGTCCTAGGTCCATCTAAAATAACTAGAAAGCTTAACAAGAAATGGAAAAAAAAAAAAAATCATACAAAAAAAACCCACATATTTTAAATCTTTTACAATAGCAAGTCTTCTAAAGTTCTTCCTTCAGTAAGAGCTCCTGAGGCTTAAGAGAAGTCAAGGGAAAAGCTGAATTCATTAAAATGGGCTTTGGATTTGATCCAGAGTGCCTTCCTTGGTATGCCACTTTATTACGCATGACACAGCTGGTGGGGGCTTTGGTTTTGTTGTTGGGGCTTTCTCATATAATGAAATCTTGTGGGAAGTCTTAAAAAAAATATTCTTTAAATTATTTCTATCAAAATCACCAGAAGTAAAACGTATGTATGTGAAATAGCAGCTGATCTCTTCAGAGATGAGAGGCATCCACTCTCTTCAATTAGCACCCACTTTGTAACCACTTTCATTCCTCTGCCGAGATCTAACCAATATGAGGTTTATTATCCAGGTTTAGCTCTGAAAAGCCACATGTCATTCTCCTCTCTGTACGACACCACCCTGGGATTTAGCAGATCAGCAGCTTTCTATTCTGTCAGCCTGAATCTGCCCCAACACCACTTTTGCATTATGTGACTGCATTTGTAGCAGTGGAGGGACTTCTGCTTTAGACAAGAAAAGCGGAGAACAGAATCAGTTTCAGTGATGTTCTGTCAAACTCGCTTGTATCTGACTGCAAGAGCAAGTTACTGTGATTTTAAAAAGAGAAGAAAGACAGAGGGAAACAACTACAGCACCATTTTTTACAGGGGAGTTGAGAGAAAGTTGCTATTAATTGTAATTTGAACCCCTGTGCATGGTTGCAAATGGCATAAAGAGTAATCTCTTAAAAGCAAATTTGTTATCATGTTCCCTTACTAATAAAAAGAAATAATAAATAGATTCAATTTCCCTCCATGAAAAGTCATCTGGGGACCTGAAACCACCTGTGGAGCAGAAGTGCAGTTCCAGTGTCTGACTTCAGATTGATAGGTGATCACTCATCTTCCCAAAAATGCCTCTCTAGTCCATGCAACCCTTGCTGACCAAAAGCTTTCTCATCCAATGCAAATATCATGGATAAAATTTAAAATTTACAGGGCTGATGCATAATGGCTCTATATAACCATCATACCACTGCATTCTGGGGGGATAGTGGTTGTTGGGACCAGCTGAAGTTGTCCCAGATTAATCGTCCTTGCTGTAAAGTAGTCTTGGACCTCAGAATTTCAACTACTAAAGGTGAAAAAGTGTTCTAAAAAATACATGCCAAAAAAAAAACAGCTAAAGGAAAATCAAGGCTCATGCTCTTAGTCCCCAAATCTCCTCAGCAGTAGAATGAAGTAACAAAAATACTGATTAACTGCAGTACCATTTTCTAATTTGAAAATATAATGCATTCTCCTTCAAAGTGCGTCATGAGAACTTGTTGATTTTTATGACAGCTTCAGTGGGAAAAGTCTACAAGAAATCTTGGCCCTCGTTTCATTTTGGAAATGTCAAAATGCATTGTTTCAAAAAGGTTAAAGCAATTTTTCAGTTCAGTTTTTTCAGGGTGATTCATCTCATTTAGGCATTTGTACTATGTCCTCATGCACTTGAAATATTGCATGAACACTAGGATTGTACTTAGCTGTAAATTATTTGGGTTTTCTAACTACGTATTTTACTATACTTGGATATTTTGACACTGTATATAATTTTTGAACATAAAGAGCATTTGACACACAAAAAAATTTAAATTCATATGAATTTACTGAATTATTTCATTGAACATACGGGGAAGGAAATTTCTGAGACATTTCAGATTGAACTTTACACTTTCTACTTCAAAACAGTATTTTAATTGAATAACATTAAAAGAGAGCAAAACAACCCCAAGATGCACCCTCTGCATATAGAACAAGGAGCTTCAAAATGAACTTAAATGTATCATCTTTCTTATTTCAACAAAAGAACAAAAAGCAGAAACAAGATCAAAATATACTTGTGGAATTTCCCCGTGAATCTACTCTTTCATTTAATCTTCACTGCTTTCTTGCTCCATATTTTTATCCCCCATCTCTCATCAGAGTTAAGCAACCTCTGGCCAGATTTTTACCTGGAGTGTTTTCATTCCTTGTGCAGAACATTGACAAGCAACATGCATAGAGGATGCAGGCAATGCCTGAAGAATAAAATACACAATTCATGAATTTCCTTACTTCTCCACACAGTTTGCTCAGTTTCAGTCAGCTGATTACTTGAAGGCAGGGCAGAAGAAGCCATTTCTGAAGGGTGAGTGGAAGCTGTGCTGAAGCCTGAGGGGTCATGCTTTAAGTACCAAAGAAAATGGGAAAATTCCTGTAAGAAAAATGAGAAATGAATAATTGTGTGTGGTATGAGGGAATAGAAGGTATCAGTCGAAGCAGAAGGAAAAGGCAGAAGAATCAATAACTGCTTTTAACAAATCGGTCCCTATTTGTATGTGACATTTGTGACTCGTTCTGTCATACATCTGCTTTTTCCCAATTTCTTTCTCTCTTTTTATGTCTGCCAGTCTCTCTGGAATGACTGTGAAAAGCTGGATTAATCATATCCCCTAAGTGTTTGTTTATTGGGTTTGTGGGCTTTTCTTCATGGATGTTCCCCAAACCACTCCCATTCCTATTTTGTGGTCGAATACCTGGTGGGACTCATCAGATCCTCTCTCTGCACCTGTTTCCAGCCTGGGCACCCCCACAGACAAAGCAATCACTGCTTTTAATCCTTCCAGACAGCCAGAGTCTGCACTCTCACTGCACTGGCCATGGAAACTTTTCCCTGTGTCGTGTAGACAACAGAAGACTAATGTGGGCACATTATGTGGCCATAATATGGTCTGCCAAAGTTGCAAAGGCTCATTTCCTTGTGAATTGTGCTCTGTCACTTGAGGCTGATGAGTACTCGAGCCACTGACATCACTCAGGCTGTTCAGGTGAAGAAGGACTTATCACAGGAGAAAGGGTTTATAGGATGTGGGTTAATACTCTGAGCCTTCCTCTCTGTTTGAACTCAAACACTCAAAGTGCAATTTGATTAAACTTCAATCCAAAACAAAGTTCTTTAAAAATGAAGGATTTATACCATTCTATTTTTGCATGTTGTAATTAGATCCTTCTTATATGTGCTTTCATTTCAATATTCTCTCAGGCTGAAAATCATGATTTTTAAGCTTTGCTCTTTTTTTAAGGCACAATAAGAGTGGCTGAAGATGCAAAAAATATAAAAGGTTACAAAGAACTAAACTATTAAGGAATGTATCAGAGAATGTTTCCTGAAAACTTAGCTATTGTGAGAACTTGAGTAATGGAATTAAGACAAATACAGTTAATAAAGATTTTGTTACATATCTGTAAGAGGAAAAAAAATTACTCAGAGTATCACAGCATAATAATGAAACATAAATTGAACTTCTGCCCATTAAGTTGTGAATTTAGCAGCAATTATAAAACTGGCAAGTTTGCATGAAACATCTGCATCTATGTTCCCAGTTCAAGCACTTGCCAAGATAGGATAATCTCCAGCTCTACAATAGATCCACTCTCTGGTGACACCCAAGGACTGACTCAGGGATAGCCTGAGGAGTGAGAGGCTGGAAAACAGCAGCAGAAAGAGGCCTCGGCGTCCTGGTCAGTGGAAAGTTGGACACGAGTCACAGTTGTGCCCTGGCAGCCAGGAGGGACATCCCTGTCCTGGGGGGGAATGGGCACAGCGTCGCCAAGGGAGGGATTGTCCAGCTCTGCTCTCACTGGGGTGCCTCACCTCGAGTCCTGGGGCCACAATAAAAGGATATGAAGCTATTAGAGAGCATCCAAAGGAGGCTACAAAGGGAGTGAAAGATCTAGAGGAGACCATGTGAGGAAAGGGTGAGGTCACTTGACTTATTCAGCCTGGAGAAGAGGAGACTGAAGACAGACCTGACCACAGTCTGCAGCTTCCTTGTGAGGGGAGTCAGAGGAGCAGACACTGATCTCTTCTCTCAGGTGCTCAGTGACAGGACCTGAGGGAAGGGCACAAAGCTGTGTCAGGGGAGGTTTAGGTTGGATATTAAGAAGAGGTTCTTCACCCAGAAGGTGGTTGGGCACTGGAACAAGCTCCTCAGGGAGGAAGCCATGGCACAGAGCCACTTCTATATAGTTGGGTTTTGGGGGTTTTTTTGTTTGTGGTTTTTGGGTTTGTTTGGGTTTTTTTTGTTTGTGGGGGTTTTTTGGGTTTTGTGGGTTTTTTAAAGTGGTAAATACAAATAAGAGCATTGCAGTGCTAATAAGGTTTTATGTTAGTATCAGGTAAAATTATCAGTTCATAAAAGTCAGTGAAACTTGCAGTCTTAATAAGAAGTCCTAGGAAATCTAACAGCTCCCATCACTAGTTTGGAGCGGGGCAAAAGAATAAAACCTGCAACAGAGTCTGCCATACCACCGTAATAAAAACCCAGATCCCAAATACTCATAACAGCACACTCATAGACCATACTTAAATTCAGTTCCTTAATCAAATTATTCACTGTCTTTTTATACCTTCTGGCATTACCCATCTTTCTTATGCAGGGAGTGGAAAGAAGCAGCAGAAATGCCTTTAATTTTACTCCCCAGCACACTGCAAAATACACAATCAACATAATTTTTGAACTCCTTACCTCAGTAAAAAGACCAAGCGTGCACATATATATATACATCAGAAGAGACAAAAGAATGGAATGTAGGAGGTGCTGATCCAAGTCTTGTTGGACCATCATAATGTGCAAAGGAAGAAGTACTGGCAAGATAGACTGAAAATTAGATTCAGGGTAGCTCACTCTTGAACTTTACGTTTTGCCCTATATTATCAAAAAATAAAAAATTTTTGGACTCCTCAGGATCATGTTCAGTCTATTAGAAAGTGTCTATTTTTTGATTATCCTAGAAAAATCTTGTTACATTTCCTAAAAAAGGAAAAGGGGACCTGGTACAGAAGCTTTTTTTTTTCTCTTGAGGATCAAGCGAACTCTACAAAGCAACTGGGTGTAGAAATATTTTTGTCTGCTTTTATCTTATGTGCAGTGGGAACACATTAAAAGGTAAGAAAAAAACTTCAAAGTCCTTCCCTTTTTTCTGCAATTTTACGTTTTTCTCTGTATTACACTACAACGATCAACAATCCAAGAGATACGAAGTGAAATATACCAAAGCTGAGAGAATTTAAGAATACACAGAAAGAGTCATGAGAAAAAGGTGAAGACAACAGTCTCCTAACAATTGAAAAAAAAAAGGGAAAAGGGGTGGAAAATTCAAGATTCCTGTAGTAAAATTAGAATTATTTCATACAGATATGATAATTTCTAATTCTTTTCTTCTGTTCTTTGATGCTATCTAATGTAAGAGTACATGGGTAACAAAAACAGAGGCTCCTGAACTTGAAACCCACTGAAAGCTGAACTGCACCAGTGAGTACCTGCAGAAATCAGTGATAACACCCCAGAACCACACGGGTCAGTGGGGTGCATCCACTGCTCCGTGTTTCAGCAGCTGCAGACCTGTTTGTACTGGTGCACACCAGCACAGGCTTTGGAACGGCTCTGAAACACTTGTGCTGTTATTTATTAGCACTGCAGAGTGGGAATTACAGCTTTTGCTCTTTGTGCTGCAGATATTTGCTTTTGTAAACTGGTATGTGTTTTTCTATAAAGTGCACCAGCTAGCATAAGATGTGTAGGCATTGCCTTTATTCTGTTAACATTACATAATGCTCAGCATAATGACAGGCTGGCTCTGGATAACAGAGTTACAAACAGATTTGGCTTTTTTCTGTCTCTGTTAAAACATTAAAATATCTGTTTGAAGTAAATGGTTTCAAAGCAAAAGATTTATGGTGCAGCTGGTTTTACTGACAAAATTGCTCAGTGAGGTGCTCAGTGAGGTAGAAGGCTCACAGGTTGAAAAATTTCAAAGTGATGATGAACAGCTTCTCTTAAATAGTTATAGACATTCAAGTATTTGTTAAGGCTGAGTATCATGTTTGGGGATGCAGTAGAGACATGATGTGTCCAAGTAGGGAAGCCATTAAACGATTCCACAGACAGGGAAAGGTGTAATCAGAATAATAATCCATTGCTTTGTCACCTAAACTGTAGAGAGTTAAAGGAAACTCTTCAGATCAACTATATTCTTTACAGCAGCTTCTAAAACTAGATTGCTGCAGGCTTTAGGTTTTTCCTAAGAGGAAAAGTCATACTGCTTGAAAAATAAAAGGTTGTGTAAAGGGAAAAAAGAAAAAAAGACAAATTGTCTTCAAAAATGTTAAACCCACCAGTTATCCAATGATTTTGGCTAAGATCAGATCTTAGATTAGGGTTTCATTCTTCTATTTCCCTCCAAGACAAGTGTAGTGGAAATATTTAAGTCTTCATTGAACTTCTGAAGTGGTTTAGAATGAGGTTTGCACAATTTTGTTGTTTAACTTGGTGCCCAAATTCACAATCCATATATAAATTGTGCCGGCTTATGAGCACTCAAACTTTTTTGCCTATCTGTGGAATAACAGACTTTTGACTCCAGATTTTTTGTCCACAAGCATATTGTTTCCTTTTTTCTGCTCACAGGGGTGCAAGCTCCCAAGAGAGCTAAGGACGTTGGCTTCCAGAGAACAAACCCTGATTCATTTTTTACTTTTACTCTGCTAAAAGCCTTTTCTTACATTAAGAAATTCTATTGTTTCCTTCTCTCCATTTCTCATCTCCTCCTATCTGTCTGCTACTTTCAGCTCAAAGCAAAGGTGGAGGGGACAGCAATGTTGCCTGACAAAGCATTACACATTTCTGCTTGGAAACCCATAGACACAGGTGCAGCTCTCAGTGACACCAAAGCTGAAATAAATGTAATCAAGCTCCCTGGAAAAAGTTGCAGAAGACACTTAAAAACTACCAGGTGACACCACATCCAAACTTGTGTTATTTATTTTTGTTTTCCTATACTCAGAGTCTTTACATTTGTAAGCACAAGTAACTTTCTCACTGCTGCTGACAAGGATAGATGATAATGCTATGAGCATGATCATTTTTTTTACCAGTGTGTCTGTCAGCCATATTATTCTGTCCTTTCTCACCTTTTTTAGTTACTCACCACCTCAGTTCCTCTCCCACACAGCCCTTCCTGCACACCAATAAGAGCATTCTTATACTTTTAAAGACTCTTAATACTGCAATACAAGCAAATCTACATGATATATGCATGATTTATTCATTTGTGATTACACCAGTCACCTGGGGATAAAATGCCCTGCGAGTAAGCTGTTATTTCAAAGGGATGCTTTGCTTTATTTGAGGTCAGCCAATAAGTGCTTACACAGGAAAAGCTCTGATGGGAAACAGCCTCAAAGACCAAATCTTCTGTTGATTAGGTATTCACTTTACCCAAGCCACCTACTTGCACAAGGTCCAACTTCCAACAGACAAATACTTTTCTTTCAAGTTTTGCTTTGTTGCAACTCAACAGCCAGCTTGCTTGATTTTGCAGTTGCTGCTCCTGGATCCCTGTGAGTTGGAATGAATTTCAATGAGTAATTCTTACCAACGTGTATCATCTGCTATATGTTCCTTTTCAAACCCATACACAATTACTGTCCTAAGGCAGCATGAGAAAGCATTGACAGATTTTTTTATTATTATTATTTGAGACATTAAAATTCATCTGAAATAAGGGTCTCATCAGCAGAGACTTCCTAATATTCTGAGAGCTCAGAGGAAAGTCTTAAGACATGTTCATACCCATTCCACTGACTCAGAATCACAGGGACATGAGACATTTGAGCCTACTGAGTCAAAATCTTCAGCTCTGCTGTATCAGATCCACAAGGATGCTACAGTCCTACAGTCTCTTATTTGGCCCAGTGCTTTGGGGACAACTAACATCCCTGAAACACACACATCCTATATAAAAATCAAAGCTTTATGTTCTATAAAAAATGCTCTATAAAAAATTCCCTTAGTTCATCCATCAAGCTTAGAACTGCAGAACTTTGTTTACTGAGCATCATTTGGCAATCCACATTCGTCCCTTGCTACCCTACACAAACAAAACTCCTTATAAAACATTGTGCATACATTAGTAGTTCCTTCAATTAGTCTTCTTCCATAGGATAAAAACCATACATTTTTAATTAGAATATATGCATGTCAGAGGACAGAAAAATGTAGTGTCCTTAAATTACTATTATTGATTTCCTCTAGTGTAGGCTGCACCTTTCATATCATTGAGGTTATATTTTAAAGAACTGATGTACGCATAAATCTAATAGCTTTAAAATTTTAATCAGAAAGGAAAATCATTTGTACTTTTAATATTTGGAGCTTGAATCTGTCCCAGAAAAGCTGCCCCCTCCGCCTCAACAAAAACAAAACACAAAAACAAAACAAACAAACAAAAATTCTAAATTAACCAAGAAGAATCAGGTTCTTCCATAGAAATGCAAAAAAGGAATTACAATTTTTCTTAAATTTGTCAAGTCACTCTCTGTGAATTTTGGTCCCTAGTTCTGCAATTAGAGGCCAATTCCATGCAGCACTATGGTCAGTAGGGAATGGAACTCCTTACAAAACTTGCTTTACTTCAGATTCTGCCTGTTGGTAAGAGGGAGGATGAAAATCTTCAGTCCTTGTGCCATTCTGATGCACAAACCCACCCTTGGTGGCTATGGGAAGGTTCCCCCCTCCTTGGGCAGCCTGGGGAAATTTTTGAGTGTTGCAAGGCACAACACTTGGCCTGTGACAAGGAGTTTCAATGTTTGTCTTGGCTTCTCATCGGCTTCTCTGATTAACTCTTTAATCAGAAGAACCTCGGGAAAACTTTGATAACTGGGGCACACACAGCTCTGGCTCCCACAGGCCCAAAGGGTTTAGGCTCTTTCTCCCTTTCCACAGCTGGAATCAATTATGAAATTACAGCACTGTCCAACACGAGTGAGAGGCTCGGTTTCTGCTCCTGTGTTGGATGCTACAAGCCCAGACAGCTGCATGACTCCATCTCTGTGCCTCTCCAAAGAGCTGGGGTGCATTGCTTTTCCTGCTACAGCAGATCAACAGCTCTCAGGTGTACAAGTCCCCTTCCCTACCAGACTTGGAGGAATCTTTGCAGTTTTATGGTGTTTATTTGGAGAACCAGACTGTTGTGGCTCTGCTCCTACCATTCTCTCTAAGGGCTCTTTATTCCTTCTCTTCCCCAGTTTGAAATGTCTTGGCAGGTTCCTCACGGAACAGTGACTCATCAAAAGCTCTCTGTTGGCACATATTCTCTTCTCATTTTCATTAGATTCCCTTGATGGATTCTCACCCAAAAGAAGAGGGGTTTTCTTATTGCTTCTACTGGCCCTGTTGGTATTTGGACAGCACAGAGCCACTGCTATGCAGAATATTTTACAGGAGCAGACAGGATTTCTGCCATAAGGAATTTACAGTGTGTACATTCAGTTATGTTAAATGTGCACAAAGCTTTCCAGCTTGCCTGCTGTTAGACAAGGTGAAGGATTGGGAGGAGATTCAAGCTGAAGCCTCCTCCAACATTGTACTGCACTTCCTCTTAGGAGTCATTACTTGTTTTCCATAAAGTAAATCAGCCAAACTTACCTGGTCTCTCCAAGACCAAAAATCAAATTAAATGTGCCATGAGAATAATTGTATTTGTAATTGTACACTGTTTAAAATACACATGTGGGCTCAGCTTTCACCAGGATTTCTTAGTCTCCCTTACAGATTTTTGTGCGTTCAGAAATCTTATTTTCAAACCATTACTTGCAATCAAGGTGACATTGTTCCAGAAGCTACACTCTACTGAACACACCTCATGGAATGTATGATTTGCTTAATGGCCTTGAATTCCAGAATACATCTCAAAACTACGTAATTGCTACTAGTAATCAGGAAAAAGTGCATCCCTGCCAAGAAAAAGTACATCCTAAAGTCCAAGTTAAGCTAATCTTTTGGGAGAGGAAAAAAAACCCTATTCAACTAAAAAATCTCACAATAAGATGGTATTTTAAGAGGAAATCTTGTCTATTCAAAGCCCCTTGCACAATGATACTACTTTACCTATCAAAATCTATTGAAAAGGCTTTTTCTTTAGTCAGAAAATATTTGGTATCAGAAACAGAGGCTTACATTTGATTAATTCTGTGTATGTGGTTATTTTATACATAATATGTACAGTAATAGCAAGGAATTGCCCTATCTATTGTCTTTAGGGGAATAAAAAGGAGCAACAGATTATCTTCTAAGGAAATTTAAGGATAAATATCCATGTTTGATGCTAACTTTTATTTAAACAGTTTACCTGAATGAAAACACACAGAAATAATTCACTCTTCCAAATAGTTTAAAAGATATTACTTTTGTCACTTACAACAAAGATCAGAACACCAGGGTGTCCACAGCAACATTAAATTAACTCAGCATTAGAAAAGTTGAGACAGCTTAAGGGAATAAATGTTATGTCATTTAAACCAATATAAGTCTGACCATGCCCTTTTCTCCACATACATCCTCCAGCCCTCCCAGCAGCAGAGAAGGGCTGTAAGATAATATATAACAATCCAGACTCTGGCTGGCATGAGCTCTGATTTTCTTAATCATTACATTAATCTGACTCTCCTGTAAGATATGTCAATTATTTCAACACCTGTGTACTGCTACAGCACATAGGAGAAGGTCACCTACCCAGCCTATGGGTTTCATTTCTCTGTTTAATTCTCTTTTCTTTCCTTCTCACATCTTTAACCCAATTTTGTTGGAGCTTCATCTCTCCACTCCTAGTGTTATTTGCTTTACTAATTATCAGCTAAAGCTGACTGTTTCTCAGAGCCCCAAAGCCAACAGATTGATGTCTGTGTACTGATCACATCTGCACAGAGAAATGCATCACTTGTACCCCAAAAATTTGCAGTTTAAAGTCAAGTGAAAGCAGCAAGTAGATAGAAAGGAAATCATGTTTGAAGAAAAAGTGTAGCAGCCATTCTGGAAAACACTAAAGTATCTACAAGCCACAATATACCCACAACTTGAATTCTCTTCAACAAGGTTTCAGATGAGAACATGAGATAATCATTACTCTTAGTTATGTGAAAGATACTGAAAATACTGCAATCCACTATGCAAGATTCTGTGCTTAAGTGCAGGCATATGGGGTGAACATAGAGTTCACAATGAAATCTTCCACCACCTTTCATCCCATCTCAACTTTTCCACCCAGACAAAGACAGAAAGAAAACCCTTTTACCTCATTACTTCCACAATGTACTTTCAGTGAGAAAAAAAAATCTGGTAATATATCACATATCCCTTTCTACTCTTCCTTCAGCTCTGCATATCAGAGTAAATAATTAGGTAAAAAGCTCTCAGAGATTCTATAAACACGTGATGTGCACGAATCTCAAATATAACTTCAGATGGAAGCCTACATCTGCTTTCCTCTTTGTCTGCTGTTGTCAGTGTGTTGTGCAGAGACAGGTTTTCCTGGGAACAAAAGCAAAAATGCTGCTCTAATAACCAGCTCAGACTGATCTTGGCAGCTGGCTGTTAAATCTTGATGGGCAGAGAAAGGCTGCTACCTCTTTGCTAAGTAAAGGGGCTGAGCCATGAGAGAGCCTTGTGAACACTTTATCTGAGCCTGCAGCAGAAGGCCACTTATTGGCCATAGCCTCACGTGACGTTTGACAGTCATCTGTCATGAAAGTTGGAAATCAACACAATATTTTTTGTTGTTAAAATCTAAAGTTATGCTTAAAATACAGTAGGGTTTCCTTTGGAAGAAGAAGAAAAACCACGCCATACTTTTATTCTCATCACTGTGCTACATCCCAGTTGCCAGCTCTATAAAGATTTGCTTTCTTGTGTGGGTTTTGCTGCTTCAAGTTAAAAAGGTCATGGTTTCAATTTACAAATTCATAACATACAACAGATTTGAGACTCATGAAATTATAATGCAAGAAGTTAAAAGAGGGACGTTAACACTGACATGTCAGGATGTCTCTGGGAAATTGATCTTCACAGAGTTGGTTCTGTTGCATCTCCTGTATTGACTTATGAATCTCATTTGCATTTCACCAGGGAGGTTTCTGAGGCATTTCCTAATAAGTGCAGTGACTCTGGGCAAGTTTCTTTATGTTGTTCTCCCTGATGTAATTCTAAAAGTGGCTGAAATTGTTTCAAGTGCTTCTGATTTGCATATGTATTGCATTTGAGAACCTACCAGATTATATTACCACGGTATAAAATACAGGTTTCCCTCTTGGTTTCCCTCCTCCACTCCAGTAAAACTGCTTGTTAAGTCCAAAGAAACAAAAAGCAAGCACCATGAAATAGAACAGCTTACTTATATACTTCCTAGGCTACCTAATGAATAGATTTGAAAGAAGAGGTAACAATATTTCAAGGGTAATTTGGGGGAGTGCTTGTTTTTAGGAATTTATGATTCTTCAAATATATGCAGGTGAAAAGAAGCCATTTAATATTCATGTTTCAATGAGTTTATGGTGCTTTATTTGCCTTTTTTTGCCCTTCAACAATACCCAAGTAATGTTCAATGAATTAATATTGCACAATATCACTAAAGTAAACATGCAGTCTTTAAAATCTCATTTTCACACTAGACATCTCACCTAGATACTAAAAAAAATTATTTCTTATGCCTCTGGGCAAATAGTTAACACATAATATCATGTGATAAGAAAAATTATCCATTTCTTTACTTATGCTTAGCCATGCACTTCTTACCCCACTTTCTCAGTCTCTTACTGGGTCAGACACTCTTTAAGCAGAAGAGATCACAGCAGAGGTGCTGTAATCAGATCACAGGAGCTTTCCAGAGGGAACATATTGCAATTATACAGTGTGATCTCCAAGGAAAAAAAACAAACAGCATTCTCTAACTCACTTTTTTAATGCATTCAGACCTGTAAGAACTCTTTCAGAGACTTTCAGTGCATTTTCTGCACATCTCCATCAGGGAAGAATTAGGTTATATTTGCAGCCTCACTGGCATGGTAATAAATGAAGACACAGTCATCCTAGGCTACCATACTGCAATAAATGCTTGTTTATAATTAATTTCACAGCAGTATAAACAGAAGTGACACATCAGTGAATGTGGTCCAGAAGCTCCAAAGTGGGCTTATTTTAAATGCAGGAGTATGATATTCTGCTGTCACAGCATTTTGATGGAGCACAGTTTTAGTCAGCAGTTTGAGTCAACCAATACCAGATATAATTATTTTATTACTATGGCCTTTGTTTGAAATACTTCTTACTTTAGCCACTTCTCATACTTTCAGAGCTCACCCTGAGGCCTGCCTGCATGTAAGGTTTCTTTAAAGAGAAAAATATATCCAAGGTTTGGGTTACAGTGGCTCCCACATGGCCACAGTTTAACAGCTGTGCTGAACCTGTCCAGCACAGGCAAGTGACAAAATACAAGCAGTGCATGTACAAAGAGATTTCAAAAACCACATTCAGTTGCCCCACATACTTATTTAACTATAAAAACATAATTTGCAGCAGATGTTACAAAAGGTTTACAAAGAAAAACACAATCATTAGTCACTGGTGAAGTCTTCCCAGGCCTGTTAGGTTCATATTCCATGCCCAAGGCTGACAGACTGTGCTGAAAGTTTTCAGCTTTCTCTTTTCTTGCTTTCCAGTCTCATCTCCACAGCACCTTGCCTAAGGCTACCATCGTTCTCTTTGCTGATTCTTCATTTAAATCTGGGGAGAAGAGGCAGTGGGGAGAAATAAGGAAGAAAGCTTCAACTTTTATGAATTTCCAAAATAAGAATGGGAAGCATTAGGGTCTCCAGACCCTCTGTAAGGTCTGGATCTGAACCTGAGCAGGCTTCACTACTGTCTTTTGTGGAGTTACTCATCAGTAATGTATCAAAATCCGAAGTCAGACAGGAGCAGATCTCCTCCCCTTTCCCAGGCAGAGCCTCTCTACCCTCACAAGAGACACAGAGGACACTCCAGAGAGTACAGTTCTGTCCTCCTGGCACCCTAGTTCCTCCAGCCTGCCAATTCCTGCAGTGGGCCACTCCTAAATTTGGCCATTTTAAAGAAAAATACATCTTCTTGTAGCAGATTTTTTTATATTATGTGGCCAGCTGTTTCAAAAGCAAGGAGCAAAATAAGACTGCAGTTCCTCCATCTTGCCAAAGGCTCACAAAGGTAAAAATGCTCATTTCCTACAACAAAAAGAGAATTTCCAGTGAGACCTGAGGGCAAGCTATGCTTCCTCAAGAGGAAGGTGTATATACAGCACAGGTCAGGTTTTTGATTCCTCCTCTTTTAGCTAAAATCCCAGAGCTGCATGTTTGTTTACCTAGTCAGTGTCAGAGAAATAAGAGAATTCGTCCCTCCTGACACTCCAAGGAACAACTGGAGCAAACAGGCATCTCTGGGACACCAGGCAGCCTGTTCATATCCACCACACCCAAAGTAGGAGCTGCTGTGCTGCCTTTGTCACCCTGACACCACTGAAGCAGCAGACTGGACCTCCCCAAAGGGGCTCTGCTCGGAAAGGAGCCCCAGAAGGCTCAGCAGGCACTTGGCTGATCCGCAACGTTTTTCACAAAGTTGGCAAAAAAACTGCATTTTGATGTTGTGGAGGTTCTCCTCCTCTATAATGAGCAAGCCAGGATGCCTGTCAGCCCCAGGAGAACTGTCTGTCCTACAGGCAGGAGGCTGCAGCAACTCTAAACCAGAGATTTCAAACAGGCTTTTTGCAAATGTTTTGCATCTGTTTCTAAGAATAGCAAGGACAACTTTCTAAATGTACAGCCCAACAGAACACACCCAAATATGTCTGAAAAAGAAAGCACAGCATTTATTATTTAGTAATAAATGATTTTGTTACTCGGTCTCCTTACTCCATAGATAAGGATATCCTCTTCTTTAAGCAGGTCAGTCAGCTTCTTTGAAGGAGGAAGGTTAGCAGAATAAAATATTTTATCTCTAATTCAGATTTTGATATAGTCAACCTAAATTCTCCTTTATCTCTGCACCTTCTTTGTGAGAGGTGAAACAAGTCACTCAGGGAATAGCATTTCAGGAAAAGCTCATTTATTTGTTTGTTTTCCATTTTGTCAAGTCCTGTGAGTCACAATAAAATCCTGAATGAAACTACAGTGGGGATTTATCTAGCTCAGCTTTTTAGCTCAAAAAAGAGTTTGATCTACAGAGAAAGCACAGATAAGAAAGCAGGCAGGCAAAGCCAGGGAAGTAAAATTTGGCTAATTGAGTTGTGCTGGGTTCAGAGCCAAGCTAATGTCACCAGTCAGTGTAATCCTGACACAAGGAGCCCACTGATCAAGCAGAGGAGATAAGCACCCAGCCCTGTTTTCAAAGGGTGCCAAACTCCCCAGTTGTTTCCCTGTTCTACAAGGAACTCTCAGCTTTCAGCAGCTTTGAAGACTGGCTCACAGCACGGTCTGGGAAGGTAGCTGGGGGGAAAACACAAATCAAAAATCCCCCTGGGAATGCTCATAAAGCTAATTGGCATAATCTAGTCCCGTGGAAAGGGCCTAAAAACCCCCAAAAAACAACTTGGAACTCGGGTACAGGACGAGCATGAAGTGAAGGAGGATTGGGAGAGGGGATCAGTAAGTGCAATTGTTGCTAAATCTGTGTGTTACAGAGGCACAAAACTCTCCCTGAAAACAAACATGTACCAGCTGTAGATTACTTTGCTGTTTATGCAGTAGCCTTAGTTAAAACACTGCAACTCTCTTGAAGCCTCTGGACACAGCTGGGAGCTCAAGAGGAATTATATCAAAACCTTTTTTTATCCTCTGTGTGCAGCAGGTTTGTCTCTGTCGTCCTAAACCCTTTAAACTTCTCCTCCCACGCCATACACAGGTACTGCAGCTGAGTTTTGGGAACCCAGAAATGCACTCAAACTTTCAGAATTCAAACTGTCCAGTCTGGAACGAATTGGAGATCTCAAAGGACAGTCTCAAAATTCAGAATCATTTTTCAGACACCTTGAAACGTTAAAAGAAATCAGCAGAACTGTGTGAATAAACCATTTATTGTATGAGGATACAAGAAAAAGAGCCAAGCATGTAATACAATATGAATAAACACATCAACAAAACTGAAATATAAATTCCAGTCTCTTCACAACTTTAATTTCAGTGAAAAAGAACAATATGATATATGCAAACTAATAAGTTTCAAGAAGAA
Organism: Aleadryas rufinucha; assembly: GCA_013397815.1. NCBI lineage: Eukaryota > Metazoa > Chordata > Aves > Passeriformes > Aleadryas > Aleadryas rufinucha. The sequence continues at coordinate 2,225,193 of VZTH01002840.1, forward strand.
AATGAAGGACCAAGTGCCTCACTGAAATGCTAATGTGTTACTCTGACACTTAACTACCAAAGAAAACTCATTTGAAGGCACCTGGGCTGAGCACACCCGGGTTATATTTGTAAAAGCAGAACAAGCAGAGCAGAAAGCCATCACATTTTAGCCACAACCTTGCTGTACCCATCTGGGAGAGCACCTCAAGCATGCCAGCTGCTATCTGATGCAAGTGATAAGCTGGCAAAAGCTTTTGAACCTTACAGGGGTTGAAGTGAAATGGATGGACCACTACAAAACTGAGGGAAAAACCTGACATTTACATTAAAAAGGAAAAAGGAAGACCACTAGAGATCATGGTTCTCTCCTTTGTCAAACAGGTGCAGCAGCTCCAAAAGACATCAGTATCCTCCACACACGACACCAACTAAGCCATTTCACAGAAGGAAATGCATTAGCAGGAGATGTGTGGGTGGTCAATTTTTCAATAAAATGAAGTCTGAAAAAATAAAGCTTTATAGCATTATTTTAGAAAAAAGTTAAAAGAATGTAAAGTCCGTTTTTCCCACAGTATCACAAATATTACAGTGCCTCTCCTGTCACATCTGAAACTGTGAGTTGTAATACAAATTACACTTCAATTGCACACAATGATAGGAATTAGGAATAAACAAAAATAGGTATTTGTTCTAAGATATATTTCACATTCTAGTGCTGTTCCATGTATCTGCTATGTGCAGATAGACTTGAAACTAGAAAGAAAAAATGGAGAAAATAAGATGAACAAATTCTTTAAAAAAGAATACTAATGCATTAATTCTGTCTTATCTTTTGTGAATATGAAGTCACGGCCAAAATTAGCTCATTCTTCTTTGTAGCTCTAACTAATAATTTATTTCTGCCTTTCTACAGATAGGGAAGTACTAAAAGTGACTAGAACTGAATATTACCACGCTGTTAACAGAGATTACCCACACTTAAAAAGGACTTGATACCAAATTGTCAATTCAACCTGTCTGGATAGAGTTTAAGGTACAATCCAAGTAGATGACCTGTCAGAAAAATTTATTTTAGAAAAGATTGAACCTAGGCTGGCTTTTGCTGTTAGCTGTCATCTAAATAGGAAGTAGCAAATCATTGAAATGATGGCTCAAGTCTAACTTGGGGACTGCATCTATCCTAAGTAGGTGAAAAACATATAATCCTCATAAAGCCATTTTCTCTCCTCTTCATTTCACTGAATCACTTCAACTTCATTAACAAGTTGCCACTAAACCAAAGCATTCAAGTGAGGGAAAGCAGAAGCAGTTTAGCAGAGCAATAACTTGGATATACAGCGGAGAAATCAGATTGGAAAACTACTTTAAAAAAAAAAAAAAAAAAAAAAAAAAAAAAAAAAAAAAAAAAAAAAAAAAAAAAAAAAGGATATTTCTGTCATTATATTTCTAACAGTGTTAATATTCAGAGAACAACTAGTAAAAAAAGCATACATGGAAACAGTCAGAAGAGCCAGATTCAATCTAGCTACAAGAAAAAAGAATGGAGTACTCACCCCTAGGCAATTTTTCTAATCTAAGCCTTTGAAAATTTATTTTAAAGTGTGGCTGTGACTGGATACTGCCATGAAATAGGACTCCATTGTTCTATGGCTAAAGATATGGAGGTAAAACTGAAAACCTGTTTTTACAATAACCCACAGATCAGCTGAGCTATCCTTTCTAAAATCTTGGGAATTCTGAAGTCATTTGGGTAATATCAATTCCATTTGACACCATGGATCCGTATTGTTGGTGGAGTTTTAATTGGTCTAACTGGTGAATAAAATAAATCTCATTTGAATATACTATTTGTCTCAGTTTCATAATATTCTGCAACAAGCAGATAACTAAAGCCACTACTGATTCTAGTTTTCTTTGTATCTCAGGCTTCTATTTTATCATTTCTCTACTCCCTTGAGCCCTGGATTTCTTTTTCTGTATATTTTTATGTGAGCCAACATAAACCAGGAATTGCAAGCTCAGGGCTAAGTTTCTAAGACAAAACAGAAAAGAACTTCTTCAGAAGCACAGAAATTTTGATTTTATTCCCAGGAGTCACATTCATATGCAATTGGTTGGGCCTGTGAAATATGGGAATATATTTGTGCATGTATGGCACCATGAATAACTACCTTATTTCAGAATATCAGTATTGAAACAGCATTTCCTACCAGGAAAGGCAGAACTCTCGTTCTACAACTACTGAAGAAGTGAGATCTCAGAAAACTCTTACAGAAGAAAAAGTTCCCATTTTCTTGCTCCTTACAGGCTCTAGTTCACAAGCCAAGGAAACTTGAGATGAACAGGAAAAAAATTCAGAAACAATAGTTATGCAAGTATGAAGGGACCAGACAAATAAAATTTACAAAAAAAAAAAAATCCCAGACCTGTTTTTAGTAAGTTTTTTTTTAATGTGTTCGGTATCAATAAGGAAGATTCTGCCACCATTTTTTGTTACAGAAAATGACAAGTATGGAAACTACTCTACATTTGCCTCAAGAACAGGATGAAGAAAGACAAAATTTTTGTTAAATTGGTAAATCAACTCAGTTTTGAGCAACTGATTGGCCTCCAGAGAGCCATCTATAACAATTTATTCCACAATTCTGTGACCAGAAAATGATGATAGCAAAACATGGGAATCAGATCAAATGCAGGCATCTAGCTATTCAAACTAGGAAAAAGTATGGCCAAAACCTAAGAGTGACTTAAAAATTCAATATATTTCAAGTACTTCATGTCTTTTTAGCACACTTTTATTCTCTAATATTTATTAGCTTCGTGATCTAATCCTTGAGCAGGCCCAGACAGATCAAATTTAATGCAGTGACAAAAAAAAACTTCCTAAAATTCAATATGTTTAAAACCCTTCCTCATCACTGTCTGCTGTAGTGCAGCAGTGACAAGGATGCAGCTGTTTTCCCTGGATATCATCACTCCATGGCTTTGGCCAGCCTAAGGCATTCCACAAGGGGAAAGATCTGCTTGAATGCCCCTTCTCACTAATGCCAGGGAAAGCATCACATTCCAGTGACTTCTCCTACACAGGGGTTGTGGTGTACACTCATCCACAATCACACGGCAATTCAGGAAAAAAGGCTAAGACAATTATACTACCTAGAATCTGTTACTGTTCTGTGAAGTGTGAACTAACAAAATGCAGAATTAAGGCATGAGGTACATGACTCATCTCTGCTCTGCCTCTCTTCCCCGTGGAATAGTAAAATCCCTTGATAGTTTTCTAATTTGATAAATCCCCTCTTGATGTGATTAATCACACCGGAACAAAGAATTGATGGGCATCATCTTGCTGCTGATTGAAGAACCACCTCATCTATGGTACCTTACATTTGGTAATTTTTTTGGGGACAGCTGGATTTAAGAAACCACTATTTCATTCACAGCTGTTCATTTCATGGTAATACTTGGAGGCAATTGAAGAAAATGCTTGATTCAAAAGTCTCTGATGGCATCACAAACTCAGGATATTGTCTGTTTAAGGGTAAGAGACAAACCCAGCTAGTCTGATAGGCACACATGCTCAAATTTAATATACTCCCCTCCTACCCTGCTTTTGGAAATGGCAACAGGCAGAAGCTGAAAAGGTACCCAGTGACTTTGCACAGGAAATGTCCTGCTGTAGGTTATTTTGAAAATAAAAGCAGCTAGCCTTTCCACAGAAAACCCACAGAAGAATGAATATTTCCAGCTCCACGTGAGAAATCCTGAAGCCCCTCAGAATACTTGGGGCTGAAAAAAAAAAGTCACAGAATACCAATACTAGGTATTCTCTACATCAGCCATTAATTATCTACCTGAAGAACATTAAAGGGATTCGAGTTTTCAGATGAGGAGGATGTACTCCAGTTTGTGCTGATGGGATTGCTTTCTTAGCATACACTCCAGCAAATGAGTTTCCTGGCAAGAAGAGTTATGGGTGTGGGAGATGTTCATGTGAACTGTGCTGCCTTTCAGGGCCCCAGCCCTCCCTGTGAGTGGTGCAGCTTCTGGTCACCACATTTCACAGACACCTGCTCTTGAAGGTCACCCCGAGAGGAACGGAGATGCTCACCAGCAAGTGGGGATGTAAAACACCTATTAGCACCAGCAGATACAAAAATGTGAAATAAATGGTGCAAATCAACTGGTTCCACAAAATACACACGTGCAAATGTCTGTATCATGCAAGCATGTCACTGACAATGTGCTCTCAGAGCAGAGCAGACTGTGTTCTTATAGAGCTCCTGCAAGTGAGGTCCCTGAAAAATTAAGTATTCCAAATTTAGAATTTGCTTAGAAGCCTGACTTAAAGGTTTCTTGAATAAAAACAACATTGTTGCATATTAATTTCCAGGTTTCTCAGCTTCAAAGACAGTGTTGTGCCTATTTGTTACTTTCACAAATATGATCATGAACACTTTTTTTAATTCTTGTTCTTCAAAACAGTTTTTAAACTTTACTAAATACACGTCCTAAGGCATTAAAATATTTTAAACATAAATTTACATAGGACTTTTCTCTTTTATAATATGTGCAGAAAATGTTTGGCAATAACCAAGGGGGCCAGTACAGAAAGCAGAACTCTGCATGTATGGTTTTGGTTTTTTCTTCTCCAATTTATAATTAAAAGGTAATCATAATACAGGCAGCAGATTCTGATACTAAAAGTATTCTATTCACTTAATTGTGCTTACTGTACTTTCCAGCAACTTAGAAACTCAATAATTATGACTTCAATGTTTATTTACATTGAAACACATCCTTTGCTTCCAAATTCTTTAGTGGTCATCTCTTAATGTCCTCAGAAGGACAAATCAAACCAATTTGTCAAAATTGGAATTAAGAGCTGGTTGCACACAATCACTTTTATCATGGAATACAAAAGCAGTTTCTCCAAACACGTTTTTATGCCAAGACCTCAGTGGATTCCTTTAAAATTGTATGTATAGCCAGATTCCACATCATCTGCTAAGCCACAAACAACTATAAATTCAAATTATTGTGCCTGAGACTAGTGAGATCAGAACCTTTCACTTTTAGGTGCTGAACAAAGATACCATGAAAGCCAGGCAGCATCGCTCTTATCTTCATAACAGCTTTTAATTGATGGATTTGTCCTTGCACTTCAAAAGCTGCTCTTCAAATTTTTTCTACTGTAGAACGCTTCTACAGCACATATAAAAGTGAAAAGATGACAATTGCAGAATGCCTGAAAAATGAGCCCTCCCTAGGAGGTCTCTTTCAGGTTCACGACTTGCTGAGATGGCTGAGAAGGAAAACAACCACGTCCAATTGGGAATATCTCTGTCTCTGCTAACCCAGCATGGGCAACCTCGAGTTCATTCAGACAGCAGTTGTTTTGCTCTGGCTGCATTGCATTTGGCATGTGAAAAGGCAAGGGGTTTTCAGGGGGGTGACCAATTTCAGTCCAGTGTGGCCTTGTTTTCTTCCATTTTTAATATAAAATACCTTGTATTTTGAAATTTAATAGGGAACAAACAGTTCCTGAGCACTGGAACTAAGGAAGCCTCATTTCCAGTAGATTCAAGTCTCTTGATTAATTGCCTTTTTAAACTGAATTATACTATTTTTTTCCTGACACTTTCTATAGCATTTTCATGGAAACATACAAGCTGCCAACCTCAGCTATATAAATAAGGTGACAGCATCAAAAATTATTAGGGGAAAAGCCTGCAAACATTCATAGTGTGCCTCTCTGTCAAGGGTGTTTGAAATAGATCATGGAATCAAGCAGTCCAGATATCTGCTTCTATTCGTGCCAGACCCCTGAATTTTTAAAGCACGCCTTTCATGACAGCAGTATGAGGAATATCACATATTTTTGCCAAGATACAGCACAGAATAGTCTGAGTCCTTGGAGAGGCTGAGGAAAACAACACATACCCTCGAGGGACTGTTACCTTTCCTCTCTGCAGGAAGGCTCTTCCCTGCAGGCCTGGGACCCTGGGGATGCTATCAGCCAGTCTGCAATTCCAAAGGGATTCCTGAAAGTTTTGCAGGGTTCTCTAACCTCCTATGGCTGCTGTAATGAACTCTCAGGTGAGCTCCCCTGTGAGCCCTGCTCAGCCACCCTGTGCTGCCTTAGAGTTCCCTTCAAGAGCTCTGACCTGTGCAGGCTTCACTCTCTCTTCTGGAGGGCTCCACCACAGCCTCAGCAGCACACGGGGCTGCTTTTGAGATGAGGAGTTCCTGAAATTTCAGTCAGCTTCCTCCTCAAGAACTACAGCACTCCTGGCTGCTTCTGCATTTCATAAACTTTGTGTACTCCTCCTCTCTGTGCCCTTGCACACAGCTCTATATTTATTGTCCTTTCTCAGATTCAGTTTGTCAAATTACACTGTCTTAATAAACACCGAGATCAAATCACAGAAATAAAGCCTTTTCTTGTGCCATGCTTCACCAGGCATATTACACTCCATATTATGAGCTGTCCACAAGGCCATGTCTTCTCCCAGTGCTGAACTCTAATCTTGGTTTTCTCTTTTTCCTATCACTCATTTGTCAATTTTACCATATGCTCCTAATTCCTTTAAATTGCCTTAGATTTATCTAGCCTGGTTTCCAGCTTCAGTCCATCCATCCTCTCACTGCTGTTTGTGTTTTCCAACAACAGTTCTTTACTGCTGTAGTTCTCTCTACTTCAGAGCACTTACCACAGGGGATTTATCAAAATAAAATGATAAGTGTCATCTCGAAACACTTCATATTGTTCTCCACAAGCATCAAGGGACAGGAGAACTGAAATCTTGGGAAACAGTTTCCCTTTCATGGAGATTCATAAAGTTTTGGTATAAAGCCTCATTAACATTTTAAAAATTCCTTAATCCTGTAAAGATTTCAAAATACTCTCAAAATGGTCACAGGTAATTCAGTCTCTGGTTCTGGTGCCTCCTGGTGGGCACAGAAATATGTGAGATCCTTTAGGCACAGATTCACCTCAACTGCCCAGTAGCCAAATAGCATGCAATCCTACAGAAAATAACTTTATATACCCTTGTGGATATTATTTTGTGTTCTATTGTATGGGTTCTGTCTCAGCCTGTCCATGGACAGCTGTTACTGTGAGGTGAATAGGTGGCACAGATTGAAAATATAATATTTTGTTGGTTTTGACATGGTTTTCTTTCTATGTAGGCATTATTCTGGACTAAGGTTGGGAATGTCAGGTAGAAGGGCAACTTCCAGGTGTGCAGAAGGTTCAGCAACCATTTCTAAGAATTCTTAACCTTCTTTAATACCCCTTTTCTGGCTGACAATACTTTTTCAGTGATTTTAAGTGAAAAGTGATAGCAAATTTTATTTTCTCTGATTCTACACCGAGAGAAATCTCTGTCAGCGAGGTTCATTTCCAGGCTGATACACAAGCAGAGGGCTGGCTTTCTCCCACACAAGCTCATGCACAAAAATTCTCAGTTCATCTTTCCCTTCTCTTACCCCCAGCAGCTACACAAGAACCTGCCCTGTATCTTGTGTCTTCAAGACACTTCGTTTTGAAAACCAAAAAACAAATACACTTGGTTTGAAACATTTTTTGGCAGTCTGGTTCTTCTATTCACCTGTCAATTTCTCTGTTCCTCTAGACCTATTTTAGCAATGTTTTGTCAAGCTTTTATTTCTTCCATATTGCTTCAAGCTGCTCTGCTACTTGAATAAACCCAGTAAGAGACACAATGTACCAGTCCCACCCCCAGGATTTCTATTTCCCCACACATAATACTCTGTCTCTGCTCTTTCTGTAGACCCTGAATCTTCTTTTTATTTTTAAGGCCAAAAAAAGTGTATCTGACATATGCTCATATGTCAAATCTGACACATAACCCTCACTGATTTACAATAGGAGAGAGCACTGCTTCAGCTGAGCAACCTGCAGGACCTTTTTCTATTTCATCTCTATCTGATTGATAAGACCTGCCATAGTGACTGTTTGCTTCATATTTGCTGTGCAGTTAATATATCTTGCAGGAAAAAAGTACCATTTTATTAATTGCTGATATCTGATTGTACTTAGGTTCAAATTCTTACTGATAAGTTCATCTTCTCAGCTACACATTCCCCTTAAGAAATTGAGTTGTTTTTCTTTAAATCAAACAAAAGTTCAAGACAAAAATCAATGGTTAAAAAAAATCAGTGAAGCATGAAACATTATCATGCTTCTCCAAGGAGGACATAGGCAATATAAACACCTGTATTTCAATGCTACAAGCAAAGAAAGTGCTAAAAGCACCTCAATGCATTTAGAAGCAATTGTTCATGGAGCAGATTAAGTTGAGCTTGTACAGCAGCAAGAATTGATGTGGGAGGAAAAAGAGTTCTTCTGTAGATATTCTGACAAAATCTCAGGACAAAACAGAAAACTACAGGAGTAGATAAGAGGAAATGATATTTTGGAAATTATAATAAGTGTTAGGGTACAAGTTCAGACCACAATAAATAAATACCTGCCAGGTGGTTAAGTTCTGAGGCTAACTGAGAAAATAGATAAGCTCCATTACAGAGAAGATTTAAATTTGCTTTAATGTTAACTTTTAATCAATCAACTTTGCAGTGTGCTTTAACAGAATGATAGCACAACCATAACCACGTATTTGACATGTGTACATATTATTTTGCTGAACGTGTGATCCATTATCTGAAGGAGGCAGAACAAAGAAAAAACTTCTCTTCTTTGGCTTTAATATGAAGGATCTCAGTAGAAAAGCATGAATTTTTACCTCATTTTAGCCATGTCCACTAAAGCATCCTAGAAAGTGTAGTGAATGTAAGAGAGGCTCTGCTGGTGCTCAGCAAAAGCAGCAGAGTAGATCCCTTTGAGCTACTGCTCTGAACAAAACAGAAAAAGCCTGAAATCCACATGCAGAAAAGAGAAATAAGGTACTAATTTCATGCCTTAATCCCTACACTAAGGCAGAGCCATGTCCAATCATTTGGAGAAAGAATTTTACAAAAAACTGTATAGCCCTGGTTCTAAAATTTATAATATAATAAAGGAATTGCAAAGTATTTGAATCACAGGACAAATAGAATTATAGTGATTTAGTGTTCCAACTTGTTCATCTGGAAAGGAATTTTGGAAGAAAAAAATAGGATCTCTCTAAATCTTATGTATGATTTACCAAATTTTTGGCCCCTCCATTCACACCAAGTTATGTTTCAATAAGGAGAAGGAAAACGAGAAAAAAATAATCCCTGTTTCTGAAGTTAACTCTTGCTGTGAGATGATGGTTTAAAACAATGGGGCAGATGGAGGAAGGTATTTTAATATTATCTCCAACTTTGAGTTCAGGAAAAATGACATTCTAGAGGTCTGGACTTTACTTCTTTCTCATTTCACCAGTAGCTCCCTCATCAAATGCTTCCAGAAATCGAAATGAATACATCAGCAGTTCCCCAGAGTGTGCTTTAGTTCCCTGTGGACACCACCACTTCACAGCTTGTGGCTCTAAGACATTCAAGCTTGAACAGGACTGGTTTACTTAACATCTTAGAAAAATTTCTTCCAAAATATCACACCACCTTGCAAGGAATTAAGCTTCAGATTGTTTTTAATAAGAAAGTGCTGTTATCCTGTTTTCTGGACAGGCAAAGTGAATCACCAGGTTTAAGTACCTTTCTTCCCCAAGGCCTAGCAATAAAGAAAAACAAAGGTATTCTCATTTTCAGTTATACATCTCATCTACTGAAACCCCCCTGCTTCATTGTGAGTTGCCCTCTTTTGCTGGTTCACAAGAAGCAGACAAAAAGAATCACTCACAACAGTCCAAAATCTCCTTCTGATGTCACACCTCCCACACATCAACATAAATCAGACAAGGCACTGCCCTTCCCCCTGTGAGTCAGTTCTGAGCCAGTGCTCCTGAGCAGTGCAGATCAGTGCTCTGCCTGCCCTGCCCTCACTCCAGTGTGACACCCACCAGGATCCTCACTCCTTCTGGTCATTCAACCCCCACATAATATTTTTTTAATTAATTCCAATGTCCCAGCCAAATCCCATTTTAGCTGATTACATTCAGTCTGCCTAACATGCCCCCTGTAGTTTTCAGGTTGTTCTTCACTTTTCTGCCCGAAGATTTATGCAGCTGTCTTGTGCAAAACAGTATTTAAGGTTTTTAAAAGTGGAAGTCATTGCAGGTCAGACACAGAGTTATTGCATTAGCCTCTCCTTTCTCTGTAGACTTATTCAGAAATAAAGACCATACAGACATCATTATATTTTCTGTATGCATCCAAAGCTTTTAACACTGTTCATCTTTTAAAAAGCCAGCATGGTAAGTGATGCAATTTCCTGATAAAGCAATAAAGATTAAGTACCAACACAAGACCTGAAAGGGACGTAATTTTCTGCTGGAGCCTTCAGCTGCAACACCTCAGCAAAACTCTGATCAGGGAAAGAAGCAAGAAAAGTTTAACTGAATTTTGTTCATACACTGCTAATAAATTAGTATTGACCAAGATGTGGTCCTCCACTCAAAAAAGTGTCCTGAGGATGAGCTGTGAGATATTTTATTACAGCAGGCCCAAGCCAGAACTATTTCTAATTGAAACCTGAAAAATTTTACATTATTAAAGTGTTTTCAAGGTTTGAGTACATGAGTTGTGAAGTGGCCACATCCCCTGCTGTGACACAGACCCAGCAGCTAAGACCACATGTACTCAGGGACCAGCTGCTTGTGTACAACTTGGTCACTCATCTGAGAAGGAAATTGTTCAGTCATTGCCACAGATTCCAAAACTTCAGGAAGCTGCATACCTGGCTTTGCTCTCACAACCTCAATCTCTGTTTCTGCTGATATCCGATAAAATTGACAATGAACACCTTTCATACTCCAGCTCTGCATTGGACAAGATTTTGCTGCTCCTTGCAGCTTCCATCTCCTTCTCTCTCCTAGAGGTGGCTCTCTACATGTTCCCTCAGGCTTGGCCAGCTTAGTCCAGCACTGCTCTCTTCTACTGCTTTCGGCATCCTCTCCATCAATTTTGCCTTCTTTGGATCAGCAGGCTGAGTACAGAGGAGGGAGATGATCAGGACTTTCCCTAAGGTCATTGTTTAATAAAGCACATGCACTTAACTTCATGCTGCATCAAATTCCTACCAAAATCAGAGTTAAACACATATAAATGTGCTTGGGTTAACACATAAAAAAAAAGTGATGTAGAAAAAAAGATCACATTACATTTGAAAGGCTTTTCTTAAACTGAAGGAGACTATCTGGAAAAAGGGGCAAGTATCTAACTCTCCACAAGGAATTCTTTACACCTTTGGCAGACTTCCATGTCTGCCATCAAATTGTGTTTGGATAATTTCTTTTTCTGGTAGTCAGTGCTTAACACAGCTGTGTGTCTCTCTTGATTACCAAATGAGGGGTCTCTCCCCCCAAAGTACTGTAGTGTAAATGTGCACAGTGTGATTTGCTCCTTCATTCTGTTTCAGAAGAATCCAGGAATTTGTGAACTGTTATAATGACCGTGGTAAAATGCTGTATCCTCTTAGGATCACTGGGTTTCACTGCTGCAAAGGTGTGACACCTCAGCCTTGCCCTCACAGCAAACTTCAATCTAAGGATTCATCTGTTATTTTTCACTCTGACCTCTCCTGGGTTTACACACATTTTCCTCAACCCTTGGTATAAAACAAGGCATAGCAAAATACAGTGTTCCCTGGTCAGTTTATTATTTACTGGTAGCATAATGTTTACAACAGTTAAATAAATTTATCTTCCGGTGGTCCTGTAATCACCTGGAGAACTACACTGAGAGATGTGCTCCAGCCATGACAAAAAATATCTCCACGTGCCTCTGTTCAGCATCCTCAGCATCACATTTCTCACTGTATCTGCAGCCTTGCTCCTCTGCAGCTGGAACACAGACACAGGGAATTCCTACTAAAATTCAATGCTGTGCTTGCAGGGCTCTAGCTCAGCACCACAAAGCCAAATTGTCACAAACCTGCACTGACCAAAGCAGAGAACAAGCCCAGAGCGCCAAAGGCCATTTTGTAACAGCAAGGAAGACTTTTTAAAAATCCATGGTATCCTGGCAGTCTGATTTACAACAGATATTCTGAGCAGTGGTGAGAAAGCAGACTCCCTCACTAACACGGGCTGCCACGTGGAACTGCAGGCAAATCTGCAACGTGCAGGACAAGATTTGTTTCCTGCTGCTACCCCCAGAGAGGGCAAACAGGTTCTTTGGCAGATTACTGTGAACAAAACCTGCAGGATGAAACACAGAGCTGTGAATCAGAGGGATGTGTTTCCAATGAGCTGCTCAGTTTCTCACAGACAGTGCTGGCTGGCACAGAAATTAGGTATGACAAGAGGAAACTCTTAAAAACAGCATGGATGCATTTTTTTTTCATTAGGCTTAAACAACCCATGACTTTTTAACCTATGGCTGAACTGCACTGAAGCCACACTTCTGTCATGTGAAGTGTTGCCTCGTTTAAAAGCCAACAACTTGTTTTCCCTGATAAACATAAGTCATGGGGTTACTATACCAACACATTGCTAAAAACACTCAGTTTGCTTCATTTTCTTTGACTGCTTTTAAACTCTACTGCCAGCTGGTCAACAAAAGCATTACTTGTTCCTTGACAAGTTGTGAGGTCCTTTCAAAGCTGCATTTCACGAAAATCATTCCCAGCACAAATTGCTTTCAAGTCAATTACTCAACATTTATTTCCCTTCATGAGTATCCAAAGAAATGCACTGGGTTTGGACAAAAGATGCTGCATGTCAAGATCAATTTGCCATCTACAATGCTTTCACGTCTATTCTCCTGTGAATTTCCTTTGGTTTAAGCACTGAATTTCTCTTGACTGCCTCAACCAATCCCCTAGGATGCTCATTTGCACAGGGGACTGCAAACTTTGCAGTCTTTTATTTGACACTCCTTATACTGCTATAGAAAACAGATGTAGCCCACTTCAGTCATAAGTAATTAAAAATATTCATCTAGGCATAATGTGTCTCTTTATTTCCCTCATGAAAACATAGAGTAAGTAGTTCAGCAGCTGCCCCATCATCTCTGTGGTACGTTCACAAGGATGTTTTGCAGTTTGGCTTGCTTTCAGAGGACTATTGCATTTAATAACAAAGAGTCATAACACTGGTGTCAACACACAAGAACCTGGCTGCTCTGATCACTCTTATTACAATCTGCTACAACTTCTCATAATAAACCCACAGACGTGACTTTTTCTCATGCCTGTAAGCCTTTCACAGCTGGTAATGGCCCTTTTCACAAGCACAGAGCTGATTTCTTTGGTGTTATCCAGAGCGTGTTTTCAAAAGAGTGTCTACATTCCTCACCCCAGCAGACAAGTGCTTTATAAACCAGGTTTGCAATCCAAGCACTTGAAGAAGCAAATGGAGGGAGTTCCCCTCCTTTAAGCCATTCCTGTGGAATTCCAATTAGGAGCTATTTCCCTCCTCCCCACTGGCAGTTCTATCTAGAAACTGTTCTTAGAGGCTGTGTTGAGAAGCTAAATATCATTCTTTATAACAGTGGTTAACAGGTACCATGCTGGGATATTTAACTCAGGAAGATGCATCCTGTTAGTCCGTCTAGAATTCCTGTAAAGAGCTGGAGATACAAAATAATTGTATATTAATAATTCTCCTGGATATACAAACATCCATTACTGGGGTACCCAACTGCCTTTGGCCGCTGCATTCAGCATCATGGTTTGTGCTTCCTGTACACGTTGTCCTCCCATCTGTTCCTCAAAGCAGAGCAGCAAAGCAGTGCCAGCACTGTTGACTCAGTGACTCTTCTGCACTGTTGCTGCTCAACACCTCCTAGAGCAGGTCTATAACAAATATCACCTACTCAAGAAAATCAGATTCCATAAGCAGGAAAGTACTCAAAAGACCAAAATAATAATAATAATAATAATAATAATAATAATAATAATAATAATAATAATAAATTCCAAANGGGTTAGAAGGGCTCATGGGTATGGCTCATTATCTTGTTAGTGCCATGGGGGGTTGGAAATCCACCTAAAATCTCTGCAAAGTTGTAAGGCTAGTTCATTAATGGAAGTATAAGTTCATAAGAAACACACAGGAAATCTGCTTTGCTGTTGCATGAGAGAATATTAGCCAGTTATTAAAGAGAAAATATATATATGGCAATAATTTCATTTTGTGCTAAATCTAGCCATTCATACTTTCCTGGTTTATAAGAACTGTATTCAGAGAAAACTGCACTGTTCAGTGCTTCAGTTTACTGATACAGCATTTCAATGGTTCTTCAAAGCACTCACAGAATTCAAGCTGAGTTTCTTCAGATTGCCTGCGGGAACTCTCAGTGGTGCCCTTCATTGACAGGCATCATGATCCAAACTCTTGGTTTTGTGAAGTTTTGGCTACTGCAAGGAGTCTTGGGGTCTTTACTGATATCTACTATTCACACACACTGCTTGTAAAGTCAAATGAAAAGCAGTAGCTACAGAACATTCAGTGGTTACCACCGAATGTGTTTGCCAAAAATCGCTATTCCATCAGTCAGACAATCCCCTTCCATATAACAATCCATTCTCCTTCAGTGAGCTTTCAAGTTGTTTTTGGAAGGCTTCCCTTGCTCAGTACTGAGTATTTCTAGATTAGTTTAAGGTCTTGGAAAAAAGTGAAATTTAATCTGCTCAAAGCTTCACATTTACATAGTTCCTCAAAAAAGAAGAGTCAAATGTTGTAAGTTCTTTAATGTGATTACTATTTAGAACCTTTCCTTTATTTTTAAGTGTTGACATGATTCCCAAATAGTTCTAGGGAACGTTTTGTTGAAAAACTTTATTTTTTTGTATTTAAAACTCCTACCAAAATCTTCCAAATTTCTAATTTCAGTTTTTCCTTGTGATGCAGTAGCTCATCTAGAAGCAATAAAAAGTGTTACAAAAAAGTGAACTGTGTTTTCATGGTTTGAAACAGCTGTGGATATTTTCCAGCCAACTCTATTGCTAACAGCATCAGGGTTTCCTCTGTTCTCGCTCTGTGTCAGAGCTCTCTGCTCTGGTTAAGAAATAAGACAAAGTAGCTAAGGAAAACCTCAGTACAACCTGAGATGGCTTTGCAAATTGTAATAGGCTGCTAAAGGAGTGTTATTCAATTTGTTTCATACTGGAGAATATCTGATCCTGTCTCTGACACTACATGAAAATAAGAGTACACATTACCTCTCTGAGCAGAGCTTCCAAATGTTTATAATTGACATCTTCCAGCTGCCGATGGAGTATGCTCAGATTTTCAGTTGTCTGAGGCAGTCTCTGTACACACAGATTTTGTTAGAGATTTCCGTCTTATGGAATTTAGTTAAATTCTTTTCATGGCCTTTTACTCTTCATAGTCAATAGCATTTTAGACAACTGCAGTATGAAATTTAATCATGTATCTATCCACTTTTAGTTTAACACATGGAGCACTTAATAAGCTCATTGCCATCAAGCTCTTATCACTCATGATGTATTCAAGCTGTCTGAACATACAAATTTCATGTACGATAACTAGACAAAATTCAGACCTTGATGAAACTGTATTCTTTGCAGTTATAGTAACTTTAATAACTAAAGACAACTGGTGATACAGCTGAATGCATCATAAACCAAATAGCTCCCTTTTATAGTTAACCAAACAGCTCCTTCCTCCCCCTCCAGTAACTGAAGAACAAATTATCAATAATAGGCAGATGGCCATTAGCATAATCCATAAAGCCAGGAGACATTACAGTACTTTGTATCTATCAACACTGATTAGCAGCATAACGTTTAATTAGCCCCTATGAAGAGAACAGTGAGTAACAGGGTAGGGATATGACAAAGGAAGTGGTTTTAATAATATATTGGATGTTTTTCAAAGTGAAATAATTTCCAGCTCATCGGCTCTTCAGCAAAGGGCACTTCAGCAAGGATGGGTTCAGAATGTTCAGAATGTGCACATTGATCAAAACACGGAAAATTACAAGTTTTCATAGACATAAATTTATCTAAAGTATTAGAATCTGAGCAGAAATAATCGTGTATGAGCTGATCCAATTCTAGGTTGCTAATAAAGAAGCAAATACATCAAGGGAGAGAGAAGTTTTGTGACTGCAGGAAGAACAGGTTGTATATTAAGCCTGGTAGCATTGAAAATGTTTCCTTGGATTATGTCCAACAAGTCTTTGACAATTCCACTTTTTCTGGCCTTCATTAAACCAAATATATATCTATATCTAACTATATAAATACCAACTCAGAGTCTAAAGACAACAAAGCATAACCGCTCAAGACTCAAATATTTATTAAGTAATAAAAAAATAAAAACAACTAGTGGTTTAGCCTTAACCATTTCCTGCTTGAAGTCTCTTTTAGTGACAAAAAATAACAATAAATAAATGATATAGGTAAGTTACATTTCAGGTGAATTGAGTGACTATATAAACATCGAAGGATACATGTTAGATTGCACAATATTTTCAAAATACCTTGTATGTTTGAGGGAGAAATCTGAGCCCTTTAGCACAAGGCACACAGACAAGGCAATGACTATCATTACACCTCCAAATTCAGCAGGGAGAGGCTGCGAATGAGAGAAGATAGAAGAGCATCATTTTCTTTTATAGATTTTTGTGATTCTTCTTTAAGATTTTTGTGTATCTTGTTTTACAATCTCTTCCCCTCTCAGAGGGTGAGTGAGAAAACAAGCACTGATAGCAGAGGTGAAATTGTACCACAGACACCAGGGCAGTCTGGCCATTGGTGCTGGGGACAGAGATGTGGCACCAAGGCAAAACTAGGCAAGATCCTGCAGTGCAGTTGCTTTAGCCTGCTGCTATTAGCTGTCCTAAAGACAGAGCTGCAGAAAAACATGCAGTAATACCAATGGCTGGGGATCTGAGGAGTTTAGTTTCCTCCTCTGTTGAAGATTGCTGTAGCTTGGTGGAGAATGGGAGCAGCTGAAAGAGCTGGGGCAGAACTGTCACTCAGAGACGTGGACAGAATAAGGACAGAAGGAAGTTCCTAGAGCTGACAGCAACACTGACAGGTGCCTGGAAAGGAAAATCAGAGTGGTGTATTCCACCCTTTGATTCAAAACAGACAACTGGTAGACAGCAGATCATGGGGGAGCAAGAAAGTTTCCATGTGGGAACATCCACCTCAAGAATCCATTTTCCATTAAGCATGCAAGTGAAGGAGATAAGCATCTGTACAGAAAAGCAAAGGCAGGGAGAAACCACAGACACATCAGGGGACTAGAGCAAGGCAGATCAAAGCAGAGGTGAGATACAATGTCAGGGGCAGTCTCTGTACCTGCAGATGCCTCTGAATGGCATCACCTTCATCTGCCTAAACAGATCCACCCTGTTACTGGAGAAAACAGCACCTGGGGACAAGGTGCATCAAATGGTTCAATCTACTCCAACAAAAACATTTGGGAGGGAAATACCTCTAAAAAGTAGTTCAAAGAACAAACAGGGCTTCATATCCCTTTTTCACAACAAGGAGAGTCTTTGGACAAGTATGTAATTTCAATGTTCCAGATGAGAAGTGCAGGAGGAATTCCTTTTCTCCCTACTTAAAAAGAGCTTAGGAAAATTGCAAGTCATAGTGGTTTTCAGCTTCATAAAGCTGTTTCATTAACTGTGCCCATCTCAGCTAAGCCTAAATTAGCAGCTTTACCAGATTACAAAATGCGCTTCTCAAATGCATCTCCTACCTTTCTACCGCTAGGGGCCTCATAGTGCAAAAGGAAAGGAAATGTTGCCTAGACACTGTAATAATGTCTTCTCTACCTCTCAGGTTTTTTTACTAAAACATCCTGGCTGTAGTGCCACATTGCCTATATATGCTGCACAGAAATCTAGGAAATGCAATTCAAATCCACCTTTTGGTGCAAAGACAATGGCCTTGACTGGGCTCTCTGGTTATACACAAGGGTAATTTTTTTATAGTTCATTTCTTTAGTACTGGGCTACCTGAATATAAAAATAGATGAGTTTTATGGACTTACCTATGTTTGGCCATGTCTTTCCCTTTCTCAGTTCATCCTTTCACTTTCTGTGCTGATAAATGTGGGCATCTCTCATCCCTAATTCAACCGCTTCCCTCATTTTAATAGAAAAAAATATAAAAAGTAATGTAGAGTTTGAGTATGCTACCTTATACATCAATCTTTTACATGATTCCATTGCTTGGCAAAACCACAGCTTGCACTTTCATTTTGCATATTAATAGGCAAATATGTTTTCCAATTAGTCACAGCAAATTAACTCTCCTTGTCCTAGGCAAGGACAGTTCCATTGGCCTCGCTGTAGCATTCCATCTTGTGAACTCTTAGCTGAGAGTTAAGGTCTTATTAAGAGGATCTCTTCTAGCACCAAAGCCCATTTGGATGGAAAGGTGTTCACCTGCATGGTGCTTAGAGAAATCCTACTTCAAAAGATTTATTTCAGAGAAAACACAAGTAAATATGAACACAAACTTCATCTACAAATCAAATCCTACTTTAATCCAGATATCCCTGAATGTTTTGCTGTTGCTGCACACGAGGCATTGATTTCATACAACATTCAGTCGTGACTCCAAGATCAATATACAGCACAATAACTGCCCACTCAAAGCTCAGCATGATTGCAAAGACTGTAGTGCTCTATGGGTATAGAAACATCACAAAATTTTACAGTTACTCTGATCAGGAAGACAGCTCATTTATTGTCGCTGGAAATCACTGGAGCTCTTGGAATGGAACTGGCATAGTATTGTCAAGTGCTTTTAGTTACCAAACAGCCTGGAATGAAAATGACTTTCAGCCTTTTATAAGGTCACCAAGACCTCCTGACGATCAAGAAGTGACAGGAACTGTGCTGAACTACTTGTCCTCTCAACCGTTTATTCAATGGTCTGTGAAATTTGACTGTATGATTATGTCTTAGTCAAATTAAGTATTAATACCAAACTCAACATGTTGTCATATGAATCAAATCACATCTTTTCCTTAACCCTGAGTGAAATTAATTCAGTTATTTCTTTTGCTCTAAATGTGCAATTAGCAGAGACATTTTTCTGTTGCTTAAATGACAACTTCAATCTTCACATTTGACACAAAAGTTGACATATTTTTAGACAATAGAATTCACTAGAACATTTTAAGTGTTTTCCAGTGTGGTAATTGCAGATCTGATGGTGGCGCAAAATCAAATACAGGAATAGCAAATGTTGTACCTAAATAATCTCAGGGAAACAATGTCTCATGTCTTTCTGCCTATGTCAGCTTTGAGCTAGTGCATGTCAGTAAAACACCTGCCTTATTAAATGCTATGCTTGAATACATAGCCAGGCTTAGCTTTAGGTTTCCTGTGGAAATTATGCATGTGATGACAAGAGTTTCAATGCCCTAGAATACCCTCTGCTCTTCACATCTCAAGCAGTTGTTTTTCTCAGGTAGATTACTTTAGATTTGCCTCACCAAGGCCAAAATAGATAAAATAACTCCAAGAAGCTGGAAAGCAACCTTAGCATATTTTGTATTCTCTGTGTCACCCAGAACCTGTGTGGGTTTTTAAACAGTGTGTAACTCAGAGTAGATGAATCAGCCTGAAGATGGCAAGAGTTTGTCTGAAAGCACAGCAAGAGCTGCCTGGTCTGGCCTCTTCACTTCACCATAATGATTTTTTGAAGCTGCATTTTCAGGGGAGAGGGAGGAATAAGTTGACAGTGACCACGATACAAATGTCAAAATGCTTCTACTGCACACTCAGAATTATTATTGGACTGCAGAAGAGGCAGGGAAAGAGCAAGAAGCAGTGCTTGTCAGCATTCTTATCGAGTCATTAATGTGTTCTCAGTTGACTGCCATTTGCTGCCTTTCAGCCATCCCAAGAACCACGGCGCTCTCACAGGTAAACTCCCATCCTGGAGGACGTGTGGATGCCTCTGCATTAGCAACATCTAAACCAAGACACATCTTTTATATGAGCTACTTTTAACTAATAAGGCTGCCGATATTCTTGTGCTGCAAGTCCTTAAGTTACAGTTGCGTCAGTTCCAAGAACAGCTGAGAGTTTCCAGCTTTGCTAAAACACACGAACAAATGTATTCTCATCTCTCTTAACCCAGCTGTGGGAAAATGAAAGGAGAAAATGAAACCCTTTTCTGAGAGTGAAGATAAAAGGTTTTACTGTTAACAAGAAGACAAGAATTAGAGCTGCTTCACTCTTGATCTAGCGATGCCTCAGATACTGAAACAATTAATTGGGCAAAGGGTTCAGTTAGACTGAAAACTTGTCAAGGAACAACTTTCTGGTACCCACATTCAGTTTCTTCCAACAATCTTGCTTCATTTCTCACATTTAAATCTTAGCTGGCCAACAAAAGAAAAAAAACCTGTGGAATAGGAACCTTTGGAAAAAGAAACTATAAAGCTATTTACTGAAAAGTTATGCTGAATGGCCGTCAATTAAAAAAAAAAGGCAAATTAAAATGTGGGAGCAATGAAATTAGGAGTTTAATATAGACTAGAAACATATTTTTAAACTCAATAGAAGCAGTCAGAAGGCACTGTTACAAGTTCTGTGAGTCAATAATGCCTAAGCTTGGTTCCAGGAATAACTAATTTCATTGGAAGAAAAGAACTGGATTAATTGATAACATACAAATCTTTAGCAGAGTGCATTTGCTCTAGTAAAGATCAATTTATACACACAAATACAAGCAAGTGGCAAACTGTTCAGTAATGTATCAGTTGGCTTTATTCAAACTTAGGATAGCACAAATATAGCATCGTAAATTCCATGACCTGTTTTTAAGTGTAATCTTCCCAACCCAACAGGGGCTCTGAGAGAATAATCAGTATTAAAAGTGAATTTTGAAAAGCACTATGTTTACAAAATAAAATTAGCATTGCAGTGGAAGTAACGTGCACCCCTCAATTGCTGGTGAAATTCTTGTTTACTCATTTACTGCTGCTAATAATCTGTGTAGCTTCACCAGCAGGCTGTGTAGCTCGACCTGTAAAGTATTACATTGGACCAGCAAGGTACATTTTTCACAAATAAAATATGCAAAGCATAGTACATTTTGTGTTCTGAATATATGAACTCAATCAGCACACAAGTGTGACAGTAAAGGTTTGCAATAAAATCAAGGGCACGTACAGCTTTATCAGCATATTATACCTGATGATTGTATAACTCAGCAACTGGCTACCCTAGGGCATGGCAAAGATTTTAATAAGTGTACAAGTCGTTCATATATACACAGGCAAGGGGTTGGAATTACTGCTTCCCTCTGCTCTCACCATTGCTCCTGTGTTCTTGTTTACAGCATTTCCAGGTAGACAGGGACCCCAAATCATCAGAAGCACCATTCTTGATCAGCACCAGCCTGATCACTGATTTCTCAAACCCCATGCAGAAAACACTCTGATGGCTGTTTAGCAGATGTGTCAATACATCAATCTTAATACATATACACCAAAAAATTCTGTCATGGCTATACTACATCTTCTTCTGTTGTGGTTGAAGAAACCATTTTTCTGTGTTTTCTTGCATGTTCTGAACTAAACACATGTTTGCACTGTGGTGTATCTTGTTATGATAGCTGGCCACAAGTGAGGATTTTGCAAAAAACACAAGAAAGAAAGAACAAAAACTGAATAAAACTTGATTGGCATTTTGTCTGAATTTAACTTAAATAAGGGGTTCTCCATATAGTTCTGTTTAGCATAATTTAGCATAACAAGCATAATTTGCTTTTCAGGGTAAACAAAGTTTATATTTAACATAGTGTTGCATTGCTCACTGACAAGTACAATTCCAGTCAAAAAACTGGTTCAGTAAGAGTTCATTTTATACAACCACTACTTAGAAGCCCCAGTTCTGAATGCTCAGCAAAGGTCTTCAGCTCAGAATGTGCCAGAAATTAACTACCACTTCAAATTCTGCCTAATGTCAAGAAAACATAATTTTCAAAACTGGCTATCACTAAAATAGAGTCACCAAACCTGGGCAGTTGGTCAAGAAGTGTAGCTGGCGATGAAATTGGAAACCTTTCCACCTGACTTCCAAAACAGATCTGATTAGGCACCAACTAGGTAGAATTTCCATCAGCAAGGTGTGCATGTTTGTGACCTATTAATAACGAGCACCTGCAGGTATTATCATTGTCACAGGACACAGTTAATGAGACAGAGTAATGACACAGAGAACGAGAACTAAATTTTCAACACATCCAGTCTTTAGTACAATGGCAGACATGCTTTAGGGCACTGAAAAAAAGGCCTCTAAAGAAGGTGGTGCAAGAGGCAACAGGAAGAAAATGATGTACAGGAAATTCCACCTGAATATGAGAACTCATTTACTGTGCAGTGACGGGGCACTGGAACAGATTTTCCAGAGAGGCTGTGGAGCCTCCCTCACTGAAGATACTCAGGAACCATCTGGACACAATCCTGTGCCATGTGCTCTGGGATGACCCTGCTGGAACAGGGAGGTGGGACCAGGTGACCACTGTGGAGCCTTCCCACCTCAACCAGTCTGTGATTCCTCAGTATTTATAAATAGCCTGTACAGCAGTAGATGGACATCCCAAAGATATGCTCTGTTGCAAGAATCCAGACAGCTGATGTCTCTCCCATGGAGCCTGGCAGAGGACAAGAAAAATTTCCAATTGCATTTTGGCAGCTTGGCTCTCGGGTAACCCAAATGTTACTTTCACTGGCCCTCAGCCAGAGCTCATTGGAGTCAGTGGGAATCTTTCCATTTGCTTCAGTAGCCTTTGGACCAGGTCCATATTAGCTTTCACATTGGTTCATATGTTTCAGATATATCTGGCATTTATTTTCAAGGGCACAGTGTGTGAACAACAGCCTGTTTGCTGACTGAGATTTTACATAATTTACTTTACCATGATGATAATTACAAAAATCTTTCCCTTCTTGGTGTATTGCTTATATTTGTGTTAACCAAACAGTAAACTAATTTGGGTTACCCATGTAATAAATTAATTGCCAAAGAAAAAGTAGCTGAATTCTTCGTACATTCTTTTATTGGAACACTTAAATGGGAATGGTTTGGTTTTTCAGACATGAAGATGTGAGCTGAAAAACAGTGGTTTTATAGAACTATAACATCCATTTACTCATTCAGAGATTATATTTAATGGCTGTAAAAGACACAATATTTACTGTAATAATTTAGTGCAACTGACTCTAATACTTCAGGAATGATGTGTCTTCCTAGTATAGAGTGCAACTGGAATTATTTTCTAGAGCTGTGTTAATGTTCTTAAAACACACTGTCACTATTTTTTAATTTTAACCATAAAATTCACCCATTAATTTGTTTAGTGCTCTTACCATGTGTAAACAATTCTTTAAATAACTGACTTGGTAACAAGTGACAATATTGGATGGAAGAACATAAGATGATTTCGTTGTGTCAAATATTCTAACGATCAAGAAATTAATATACTAAAATAAATGACTTATTAATAAGTAAAGCCAAAGCCACATTTAGTGAAAAGATGCACCTGTTCAGGAGGAGACTAAAGGCAAGAGGAACTCATTCTGAGCGCTCAGCTCCAGTCCCTTCGCGGGCAGGCAGCGAGGTGGGGCGGCGGATCCCGGCGCCTGACGTGGGCTCTGACAGCAATTCTGGAGCCACAGCTTCCCACCAGGGAGGGTGCAGATGGCAGATTAGCTCACTTGGACTGCACCACAGCCCTCCAGCTGAGCAGGCTCATTCTGGTTCATTTGGAAAAGGAAGGACTCCTAAAAACAAGCTGTGAGGAGCTGAAAGCCTTTAGCTGGGGAAGGGTGATAAGCCACAGAGGAGAGGTAATCTAAATCAAAGAAAAATTTTTTTAAAAAAGGAGAAAACAAAACAGACAGAAGAAAAAAACCTCACAACCCTAAAAAACCCCAGAATGGTCAAGCCTTTCCCACTTTAAATATTCAATCCAGCCTTTACACTTTCATGCCTGTAACAAGGTGGGGATATTTATTTTAAATCAGCTCATTAGACTTTTTTCAGACAGACTATGCCCTACTTCATCCTGTATGTCAAAATACATTCCAAACTTAAGAGCATGATAAAATGCAGCTGTTGTGCCAAGATAGACAAAGGCTGAAGATTAGTGAAGAGGTAAAATTACTTGTCCATAGTAACTCAGTGGCAGAGCTCACAGAGGAAGTCCTGGTTTTCTATCTCCACCTCTAGTGCCCCTTCACAGACTGAATACAGCAGCAATACTGTTACTGCAGGTAGCTCAGCATACAATTTGGGTTAGACAGAGCCAAGAATAATGAGAATGTATTACATTATAAGACACAGTAGACAGGACAGATACATTTATTTACCAGCTGTTTAATTATTTATATGAAGCGTAATAAGTGGGTCACAAAAAGCCTGATAGTTGCCAAATTGCAGTGCCCCTCCTTATTCCTAAGTGGGAGCAAAGTTGGCAAACTTTCATGTTAAGCAAAGCATCTCTACTTCAGAAAAAAATATATGGTAAAAAAAATATATGTTCCAGAGGATACAAAAAATCTACTAGAAACCCCTGCCTCTTTATAATTTGCTTGTAATCTAACTGCCACCTCTCACAACACCACTATTAAATCATTATCAAGTTAATAAACTTTTTGGAGTATGTTTCTTAAATTGTATGCAGTCATATGCAAGAAATATGTCATGGTCTACACGCTGATATATCCAACTGTTCTTAAGTATTGGGTTTCATGAATGCAACATAATCTGCTACATACGAAAATATTTTCCATTTTGAAAGTAAATATGATGGCATTAATTTGAATTCAAGTCCAAGTCAAGCTAAAATACTGGGGAGTGGGTCATGCAGAACAAAATATCCACTTAGAAAAAGGGTTTTGGATCCTTTCCAAATGAAACAAATAACCTTTAGCACTATAAACATAAACTTTCTAAGCAATAACTTTGTCTGTGGTTTGGAGAAACCATTGGAGTAACAATGCTAAAATGGCATTGGCACATTCAGAAGCCACTGTCCTCCGTGCTGCTCACATTTCACTGAAGGCTCTGCTTGAATAAAAATCTCCTGTGCTTTTTTGATAGATGCACCCAGTTCTCTTGCTACTGACACGCTTCTGAAAGCTCAGTTTGATGAAGTTAAACACCGAGGAAAGAACTTAGAAACATATACAGGGAAAGAATAACCCAAGAAGTGCAGCCTGACAACCATAAAAACCTCACAACACATGAACAGGAAGCAAAAGTCAATTTTCTTCCACTGAAAGTTCTGTGGTTCCATTTTTTACACTGATTTGTACTGAGCGACACATCTGGGATATGAAATTGATTTTGGCCTTTCAGAAATTTAGCTGTTTCTCAGAAATTAATTCATTCACTTTAAGCAAAATAGAAATATTTCAATAAAATTTAAGAATTCAGGAGAAAAATCACAAATCCTGTAATATTGTAATAAAAGTTCTTCTTTAGATAGGCCTCACTATTCCCAGTTCTTTCTGATAAAATTCTAACAACATAAAACTCAAAGTTTGAGACTGGTTAATCATCAGCTCTCGAGATTCTAAAGAATGTCATCCATGGTATTATTGAAATGCCTCCCTGGGTATTTTCCTAAAGTTCACACTCCTAATGACTTTACACATTATGATATCCCTATGGTAAAACAGAGACTGACAAAAACCTGTAATTTCTTCAGTTAAAAATGATTTCCAACCCTTATTTAAAATAAAAGGTCTCATCTCATGAAGCCATGTTCCACACCCATCAGACTCCTGCTCCTGCTAAGCCCCATGACATTGGAGAACAGCAAAGTTGAGAACGGTGACTGATCTTCACCAGGGAGTGCCCAGAACTGGCAGCAGTTCAGCACTCAGACCACAGTTCAATTTACACTTTTGGCAACCATTTCCAGGACATTCTCCAAATTATTGCTACTGTCTTTGAGACAAAGTGCCTCTTAGCAAAGAGTCAGTGAACCTGGACACTGGATTCCTCACTCCCTGAACAAAAACAAATCACAAACCACTTTCAGTGCACCACTAATGGTCACTGAAAAACAGTTTCTTCAAGGTAATGTTTTCACAAACTCCATTGACTGCACTAAAGGTGTCACTCCCTTGCATAATCCTTTTTGATGAACAGCACAGTGAACCATTGCTGTCAGTTAGAAGCCACTTTAATGCTCAGTTTGGAACACAGCAACCTTACAGAAACTTGTAGCTAGTTTCTTGCTGACATCTTCAGAAATATGTGGGATACTGTCCTTGACATTAAATCATCTAAGGCTTTTTTTTTCTTTTTCTATGGTGTACAATTTTCTGCCTGTCAGGGATGTCTTCAAAAAAGTTGTTGAAAGTATTCAGCAATAACCTTGTTGATAAACTCACCATTCAAAAGAGTTACAGAGTTGTATAGAGCAGTGTAGAAAGAGGAGTTGCCTTCTGTCTCCTGGCTTCAGCCTATGGACAGCTCGCAGCCCAACGAGACAGCAACCTGCACAAGTGTCTTCAGGAGGCTTCCTTTTGAGTATCAAGCATAAACTAATCTAATTTTCCAAATGGAAAAATTCCAACAACAGTGAAAATTCTTTAAATGACAAGTTTATGGTCACAGATGCTGCTCTGGAGTATGAAATTCCAAGCCCAGCCCATTCTTCAGCTATCTATAAATATTTCCTCCAGGAGGGGTTAATAATCCCCCAGTCTGCTGGCACAGCCAAAAATAATCCCTTAAACTGTTCTTCCAAATATACCTGAATTATAAACAGAACAACCAAGCAATTTAAAGTGTTTAAAGTACCCTGGATCATTTCCATAGAATCAGATTCAAGTCTCAGTTCTGCCTTCAGAGCTGATGATGGGAGGCACAATGGCAAGCACTCATCAGCATTGTTGGCCATGAGATCTCCAAGGCAGTATTTGTGACATCAGTCTCAGACAACAGGGAAGCAACTTTAATTGCAAGTGCAAATGTTGCTGGATTAGAGCCTCAGGTATCCACATAATAAGAAAATAATAGAGTGAGCAGCATGGGGCAAACATCAGAAGTTTGTGTAGAGCTCTAGTCCCTGTGCAGGCAGGGCAGTCAGGCAGCCAGCACTGAGAAACAATTTTACCTTCTTGTTTTCAGGTATTAGGAGGCATTTGAAAACTGCATGTTTGAGGTTTTGAATGCATATATAAAAACTACTAAAAAAAATTGAGGGGAAAAATATGACACCATTAATCACAATGGTACATGTAATATTTCTAAAGTAAAAAAAAAAACCATGAAAATCTGAAGTCTTCCCCATACAACAAACAAATTCTAGCAAGTAATATGTAATATCACAATAAAACAACCCAAGAGTTTGGAGAAAGCATGAAAAACTAAACACAAAACTTCTTGAAAGTACATTATTAGGAAATCTGCCAGCAGCTATGCAGAAGGATCTGATGATCACAATATAAGACAAATGTTCATGAAAGAAGCAGCCACGTTCACCATGGAGATCTGGGAATTACTCACACTGAGAAGGCTATTTCAAGACAACACACCAAAGGATTTACCTCAAATAGAAATATTAATGTGAAGAGTTTTCAGAACAAGTGAACAGTAACAAATTGCTACAACCAGATGGTATTTACCCAGCAATCCAAACTAATTTAACAGAAAATAAATGTTCTATAACTACAGGGTTTGGTTACCACTTAAATCTGCCTCTGTAGCAGAGGGCTTGAGGATGGCTAATGTGATGCAGCATTCAAGAAACACCAGAGAGGGCCAGGCAGCCATTAAAAAAAAAAAATCTTCCCATCGAATACATTTAAACCTGGAAACATCCTGCTGCACAATGCTGAGGAAGGGGAATGTTTGCTTGACTTCAAGAACCAACTGAGAAAATTCATAGAAGAAAAATCAATAGTTTCTGGGTGAGTCAGACCTGAGGCAAACACAGCAGCTGGAGAAGCAGTGTGGGAGAGCATCAGTACACACTCATACTTGTGCTTTTGCCTGAGCATCACAGCACTGACAGTGCCCAAGGTAATCCTGGGCTATCTGAACGTTCTGCATGATCTATGAAATGCACAATTATCTATTTACATAAGGTTTTCCTCTAAACAGAGACTGATATGGCACTGAAAAATATCAGCTTACCTTTGTAGCAGGTAAGCTTGTTAAACAAAGTATTTTTCCCCAATTCCCTAATGAGGCCTCCAAGCCACTTCACACATGCACAGAAAAGATCTAGATACATCCAGAGGACTCTAAATTTATGGAAATTCACGCTGTGTGTCACAGCCAAAGAATTTAACAATGTGAGCCCAGTTACAAAGCCACAATGAACCTCTGACAGATTAAGATCATTGTGTCTTCACCTGCCTTCCAACCCTCTTCCTGGACCTAGAGAAAGGGAATTAAGGTTCTTTTCCATCAGGCACTGCACCCCCAGGGTCTCAGCTCGTGCTGTTGTGTGGTGATTTAACCCATAACCTGTGACCAGGGGCTAAAGTAGCCCAGGGTCCTGCAGGGAAGGCAGCAGCACCTCGGTGGGGCAGAGACAGCAATGAAAGTATTTGAAACCTCATGTAGGGATTCACCAGAAGCTGTCCAGCTTCAGATGATTTCACTATTATTGATTGGCAACTTTGATGTATTTCTCTATACTTCAATTTTCCTTTCATAAAAGTTTCCAACAATTAAATATAGTTTCCTGTTGAATCACTCTTGTTCTTTAGCAAAGCATATTAGTAACATACACTTACATCATTGGGAATTTTTTCAAATTTCTTTGTAACAATGGGAATTAAAAAAATTGAAGTGTTACCCAGAAATTTCCATTTTGAGCTCTTTGATAGGTTTGCAACTGTCACTCCCAATTATTGCCTTCAGCTCATCTGTTCCATTAGATTCTTGTATTTTTTTCATAATTATACACCACAGGAAAAGAAGAAGGTTTCTGCCCTGCTTTTCTTTCAAACGGGAGAAAAGGGATCAGATTTCTAAAAAACATTTTTGCAGTCTGGAATAAAACTGGACACACATTGAACCACAGTTACAGGGAAAAAATTGTGTTCTGGTAATGGTGAACCAAATTGTCCTCCTTTGACTCATTTGGAATGTGAAAAAGAAACAACAGGCATGTTTGAGCAGAAAAACTCAGGGATTTCTTAAAACTTCAGCTGCACAGTTTCTGTTGATTTCAACAAAACTGTGTAAACTCTCTTGGCAGCACAGCAAGTTTTGTATCTGCAATGCTAATGGAATGGAGATGATGGGAATTGTATCATACTGCATATGGAATGAAAGGGTGTTTGCTGTATTTGCATACACCCATATGCTATTATTTATCATTACAGTTGGCAATTTTGCCTAACTACAAATTGCTAAAGATTTCTATAATAAGAACAAAAATGTGGAGTTTCAAAATGAGCCAGTATGATTTCAAACACTGCACAGAGCAGTGAGAAAATTCTGTATCTTTCTACAAGTTCTTGGCTGCTGCCACAGAGCCTGCATTACATTTTCCAAACCTTTATATAACCTGAAGTCTCACTTTGAGGAACAGCAAATAACTTTTGAATAATTCCACTATCTGGCCTAAAACAAAACCAGGGTTTTTATTACTATGTCCTTACTGCTGTTAGAAAAACACAGGAAAAAAGAGAGCAAAGATAGAGAGTCTTGGTGTAACACCATCTTTGTGTTTCACTGGTTTTATTAACTTGTGCTTTATTAATTTTCAGAAATACCTGGCAGGAGAGAAAAATAAAAATATCACAGCCATACAGGGCTTCCAAGTAAATACAACACAAAGAGGCCACTGCCTTGTTAAAATTTCTGTTTTCTTTAAATTAAATTACCTTCATATCCTGGTGACTGATCTGTATTATAGCCCCAGGGAATATAGCCTGGGCTATATCTGTATATAGAATCTGTATATAGCCCTAGGTGGCTGGTATAGGTGTTATTGATCCATTGTTAAGGGTGAGTTAAAGACAACTTAATTACAAGTAGATTCTTGAAAAGTAGTTGAGCCTTTGTTTTAGCTCATAACCTCTGGGGGGAAAAAAAACAGTCATAGCCCACAGGATGATAAAAATGAATAAAGTGAACATCTTAAGGAGGAAAAGACATATGTACAGCTGAAAAACTCAAGAACTCCTCCAATTAAATCAATAAATCTCCCAACAGCATGAGAGAGAACAAAAGTGCTTTAGTGGTCAGGAGTTAATCTAGAAAATCTACCACCTAATCAATGTGAAGCTGCAGACTGAGAAGCAAATGCTGGTTTAGACTGCTAAAAAAAGTCGTTGAGTGTGTTTTGCCATTTCCCAAACCTTCAAAAAGACCACATTTTCAGCAGAAGGTGCTGGAGAATGGGCAAGAATTAAAGCCCTCATTTTCATACCAAAGCTCCTAAGAAAACAAGGCATCATACAGACAACTGATACTGCAGAGGGAAAAGCAGACTCGTGATTTGATGGGGAAAGCTGGGTAACACCTATTTTAGAATTTCAGAGATCTACAGTGAATTGATGGTATCTGTAGAGAGGAATGGCATGCAGATACAAGACATTTCAGTAGCAGACAATACACATTTTTCACAGGCAAGAAGTAAAATGAGTTTCTTGCATAGATAGATGCCAGCAGATGCCAAACTAGGCTGTCACTGGGCAGTTGCACAACCTTATTAATATTAACAGTTTGGACAAAGTGAGAAGCCTTGCTGGGAGCTTCAGAGCACAAGAACCAAAATAACTAATGAGTGGAGAAAATTTCCATACAAAAATAAAGGGAAACTAGGCATTAGGACAAATAGAGCACTTCAGTAAGGTCAACAGCTGATCTTCCCTTACACCTGTGCGTTGTTCTAAACTAGTCTGTGTGTTTTGCTCTGCTATGTAAATATGATAATTTACCTTCTGGATGTGATTCTGGCAAAAATGACACAATTTGTTGGGTACAGACTAAACAATAATAATACTGTTTGCTATGTGATCATTCTTTCTCTTTTGACAGGAATTCTGGAGTTGGGAATGTGTCCACCTGGGTTAGCAGATGTGTAGCCTGATACAAACTATCTGCTGGTCAGATCATTTTTCTTTCTGCCGCCAACTTTACATTCCCACAGGCTCCTTTGTACAATATAAATTCCCTGACTGATACTTTCAGATGCAGCCAGAAATGTCAAATCAAGTTTACCTCTTGTGGGCTCTCACTTGCAGCTGCAGGACACGTCCTGATCCGACAGCCTCTCCCTGCAAGGACCACGAACACGCCCGCGTGGCTCAGACCTGCTGTGACGAACAGGGCAAGCAGGTCCCACAGCTGAGCCCAGCTGTCCACTGCTCCTCCTTTCCAACGTGCACAGAAACACAGACCAAAGGGGTAAAGCTGCAAATCTCAATGCAGATGCTTCTCAAGCTCTGGTAGAATTCCCACACGTTGCAGTGGGGGAGAAGGAAGTGCATTCCTTCCGCCATATCAAAATTAAATTAGTTGCGTTTCTTAAAAGTGTTCTGAACTAAACACAAAATTATTGCCATTGAGACAGCTGATTAACTTTATTGGAGACTATTTTAATTTACTCTTACCTCAGATCCGTGCATCAAATGAAACGTTTTGGGGAAGGGAAAAGGCAACT
Source organism: Aleadryas rufinucha (assembly GCA_013397815.1). NCBI lineage: Eukaryota > Metazoa > Chordata > Aves > Passeriformes > Aleadryas > Aleadryas rufinucha. Next base: position 2,256,840 of record VZTH01002840.1, read on the forward strand.
TGTATTTTTGCTACAAATTTGTTTTGTGTGTCTTTGTTAAAATTATAACAGTCAAAACAACAGTCAAAAGCACTATATTTTTCCCTCAGACACCATGTGGCCCTGTTACAGTTATTAGGGAAGGCTTCATTTCATCTTAATGAAAGGATTAGATTTATCAATTATGGTATGAATAACACAGAGGTTATCCTTGATAAGTGGACTTGCAATTGAAGGCAACGATGGGCAATCTTCTCGAATATCGAACATATCTTGAGAACTTACGAGAAACATGTTTTGTAACATTTGCATTTCAAAAAGGATTGTGAAATATACGTTCAGTGCTATTTCATTTTTATCTGATAGCTTTGTTCTTTGTAATTTAGAGAAATGCTGGATCAAACAAGAGTCAATTACAGCTATGCATTGTTATCAAGCAAAAACAAGTAGTAATAAGGTTTGTACCCTGCTTAATCACTGTGTCATAGTAATAGAGAAACTATTTATTAATATTAAAAATGTTACCTTATTTTAATTACAACTAGATACAGCATTACTTCTCCAAGCCAATTATGCCACATAAGCCTAAAAATAAATAATTCAGACAGTTTCACTTCAAAGAAATCCATTAGGGTCTTGTTTGGGAATACTTTGATCCTGTCTGTTTTATACTTAGTAAAATTTAGCTGTGGAGCAATATTCTCTCCCAGCTGCAGTAAATAAATGTGACCAGCTGCACCCCCACCAGCCCGTGCTCAACCTCACACATCATTTTAATTTAAACTCTGGCAGCATTTTAACTTAAACTTGGTATCTGGGCAGTGGTCATCATGCAGGAGGACTGCATGCAAGAGCCATTCACGTGCTGCTGGAAAACAGAAAGTCGCAAGCAGCAAGAGATATCTTTAGAAGAACTGACCCCTAAACAACTTCTTTCTCATTATTAATAAAACTAATGCAAAAAAGGTGGACCAAAAAGTTGAACTGATCCAAAGAAAAGTGAAAAAGATCTGAAGTGTTATTTGCCTCACACCATGAAAGGACACAGCAGTAATAATCATTTCTCACACTGAATTACAGGAGGCACAAGATTGAAATTAATGCCCAAGTAAAGCATGAGTACTTTGTTGACTGCTCAGGAATATGTATTATGTCAGAACCTCATCGGGTTCCTCTGGTCTTTGCATTTTAAACAAAGGCTGCCCAAATAGTACCTCGCTAAGCTGAGCACATTCTGGGAAGTGTAATTAGTTCAGCTGCAGAGAAGGGGATTCAGGACAGGAATCTGCTGCTGAACTTGCAGAGAACTGCAGTGGAAATACAGGAGGTGCTTCACTATCTCCTGTTCCCCACACATGGATTACCAGACCTTCTCTGGAGTATCTCTGCTCAACAGGCCACCCCAGAATGGTTTCTCCTAACCATCTGGTAAATGGGATTATTTTTCTCATGTTATTGCTCCTGCTCCCACTTATTTTTCATATTTCTTGATTGCACTAAGCCTCTGTTTGAGATTTCAAAGCTATTTCTCTGTCAGCTCTTACAAATGTTTCATTAATTCTTCACCTCCAACTCTGTACCATGCACAATAACATTCCCATTTGGTTTTGTTTATTTTCTTTAAATCCATAAAGAAACTTCAGAAGAAAATATACTGAAATCTTTATCAAGACACACCTCTTCTTATGTATCACAAGTGAACCCCTTCTAAAATGGCATCAAGACATTGAAGCACCCCATGAAAATAAAGAGCAAGCAGGAAAAGTCTCGTGATAAAATAGCTGCTTCCAGGATTTGTTAGAGAAAGCTAGAGTCATGTTCCCCTTTGCAGATAATAAACAGAGTCTGTGCAACTGGAGAGCAGGGTGTGGATTAATAACACCTTCTGCAACAGCAGTAATGTGTCTGTATTACTTGTTTTTCAGAAGTGCAATTTTCTTCACACTAATAAATCTAACTGCAGAAATATGGCATATCTCACAAAAGTGTATTGCAGCAGTGCAGTCTTTATCACTGAGGTGAGAAATACCTGTTATATTTATTAATACACTGTTTTAAAAACACACCTTAAAAATGTAGGCAGCGCCATTACACACATTCAGTGAAGCCAAGATGCATTATTCATGATATCTGGGATAAGCCACTTGTCCTATAATGCTTTATCCACACTATGGCTTCTTGAGCATTGACTTTCAAAGGTAGAGAAGCACAGAGGCATTAACAGCTCCAGCAAAGCCTGGCTCTCATTTCCAGCAAGTGGGATGCCAAACGGGATCACTGCAGCATCTACTCTGAAAACTCCCCACCTGTGACAGCCACGAGTTTTCCCTGTAAAGGGCAGTGGCTCCTCTGCATAGGGAAGGGGCCTTGAGTGCCAAAAAAATCACACAGACACCACACACTGCCTTGTCAAGATTTTTGCAGTGGGTACCAAATCTGCTATAGGTATTTCATGTGTTTGAGGATGTTGCTTGTAATTTGTAGTGATAGGACTTGTAGAGAAGGCAAAAGAGCATGGCTTTTAGGATAATTTGTGCCTGGGAAATTTCCAACCACATTTCCCACTCAGAGGTTGAACTTGTCAGGTTGGTGAGCTCTTGTTTCTGGTCCAGCAATGAGCATAAATGAAAAACCTCTGAGTAAGACCATTTGATCTCATAAGAATTAAATGATTACATAGGTCCTGTGGTGCATATCAGGCACTCCACTATGGCTACACACTTACTCCATGGAAATTATATCTGAGGGCAGTGACAAGCAGCACTTAACTCCTACTGACTTCAAAAATGAGATACTCATTTGAGAGGGCTCTGACCCAATTCATGCCTGTAAATGGAAATTTTATTAATTCCATTGAAATATCCTTTAATAAAACAGGAGAGATCCAAAGTTACTCTTTTGCAATGGGCAGAGACATAAGAACTCACTAATTGATTCTGGTCAAATTTCTATGAAGTCAAATTGTGGTGGGTCTAGCTGGGGTAGAATTAATTTTCTTCATAATAACTGGTATGGGCCTGTGTCTTGCATTGTGTTGAAAGCAGTGTTGATAATTCAGGGATGATTTTGTTATTGCTGAGCAGTGGTTAGAGAGTCAAGGCCTTTCCTGCTCCTCATCCACCCCACCAGCAAGAGGCTGGGGGTGCACAAGGAGCTGGGAGGGGACACAGCCAGGACAGCTGACCCCAACTGACCCAGGGGATATCCCAGACCTCATGGCACCATGTGCAGCATGTAAAGTTTGGAGAGAAAAAAGAAAGTGGGGGGGATGTTTGGAACAACAATATTTGTCTTCCCAAGAGATAGAGCCCAGCTGTCCTGGGGATGTCTGAACACCTGCACGGGGGAAGTGAGGAATGAATTCCTTGTTTTGCACTTCTTGTGTGAATGGCTTTTGCTTTCCCTGTCAAACTGTCTTTATCTCAACCCTCAAGTTTTCCAGCTTTTACCTGTTCTGACTGACTCCCCCTTCCACAGGGGTAGTAGGAGGTAGAGTAGGGTGGAGGGGAAAAGGGTGGGGCTTAGATGCCAGATGAGGTTAAATCATGACAAAAATTCAGAAAAAATTGCACTGATTTACACCAGTGGAACTGTACTGGCATAAACCCAGAAATGCATCAGCCCCCCTCGGGATGTGTTGCCCTTCCCTGAGACTGGCAGTGCACTGAATATCAACATGCAATTCATGTGCTACCCAGGAACTATGTGACTTGTCACATGCATTTCTATTTCACTGTTCAGAAATCACCACTAAGAGCTCTCCAAACACCTCAGTTTATTTCTTACTCATCCCTAACGTGGTGACAATCCTTTTGTAGTCTCTTTATCTTTGATAATAACATTTTTTTGTGCCTATTTATAGTGAGAGGGCAGGATGACACGTACACTGGAATTATTATTCTAACAAAAATTTAATACTTCATAAATTATGGATAAATGAACTTAATGGAAAAAAATTATTCTGAAGAGACAAATGCTTTACACAGCAGTCCCTATATATGGATTCAACTAACAGACATACTGTAGCAACTCATAGAACCAGTTGGGAGAAAAATATTAAGTCTGGAGCTTTTTAATGATTCATAGAAAAACAGATCTGACTACTGTGCAGATGTTGACTATGCAGTACAGGAGCACATAGTCTAATATAGAAGCTTTTTAACAATAATCTTAAATTCCTGCTGGCATTAAATGGCAAAATCTAACAATTATAAAGAGAAAAAGACAAGTGCCACACAAAAGCTCATTGACAACACTAGATTAGCAAAGTTGAAGTCAAAAGAGTTGGAAATCCCAATCTCTGAAACTTCATTATTGCTGACATCAGCTGACATTCTGTTAAAACATCAGTACATATGCATACAAACTATGGAATTAGGCATGCAGAAAGTACTTGGAAAGTCTTCTGGCAAGACAGAATGCTTTACTGGTCTTTTATTCTATGTTGTCCAAACAATTGCCATGATATTCTATGATCTATTTGAAATGTTCCTCTAAGCTGCCTTTTTGTCTTTTTTTTTTTTTTTATTACTGTAGATGAGGGGAAAATATAAGATGTTTTAAAATGCTGTGGAATTTTTTCATGTTTGGGGTGGTTTTTGTTGCTTTATCAAGAGGGTTGGGTTTTTTAAAGCAACTCACTCATAAAGGACTATCTGAAGTTTCTTTGATTTTTCTCAACACATTTTAAACTAAGTTTTACCAATATAAAAGATGTCACCAGCACATATTTTATTTTTATCAATTTTTAGCTCAGATAATCTAGAGAACACTCTGCCCTTAGTTACTGCACCATCACACAGAATTCAGCCAAAGGGTAAACTCCACAGAAAAGTGCAGATGCTATCAGAAAAATAGAAAGAACAAGATGAAAAGGAGAAAAATTTTAAAAGGAAAACAAAAATGCTGAAAAGCACAAAAATAAATAAAAGATGGAAAACTATCCATATTCAAAACTTAGCTAACCCATCACAAAAAAGAAAATTATCCAGATTCTGAAGATACAACTCTAGCAGTATCATTGTTTCCAGATCCATTTTTCTCCACAAGAATCTGCCTTAATGTTCAAGAATCCTCCCTCACCAGCAAGTACAGCAACACTGCCAGTCTTGGAAAGAGGAGCTGCTGTCCAGGGGCCAGGGAAAAAGCCCAGGAATCCAGATCTCTTTAGGGAGCTCCAAATGCTATTTAGTTTCAGACAGAACAACCTCCATCCAGAAATGGGCTGAGAAGGGCTCTCAAAAGGTAACTACACAGAGACCCCTTCTTCCTGTTACTGCTGAAACAAAACATTTTCCCCTGGTTTTCTCACTAAAACCTTCTGTATCAGCATATGCAAAGGCAAAAAATTTGCACTTAATCATTTTTCTCCAGTGAGGCAGGAAATGAGCAGTGCAACTTCATCATCCAGTGGTTGAATAAGGCCGGGATGGATGAGCAGTAAAGTAGAAATTTTGCTGTTCCTTATTCTACCTAGAGACACAGGAACTGTGCTGCCATCACTGAGCTGTCATATCTGAAAGGGCTGGTCCCCAAAGGTGAACTCTGGCAAGATTACAAACTACTCATCCAGAGGAAAGAATTTCTTAGTCTGGAAGTGTCATTACAGATAAACTGTTCCTAAACTCATGGGTAAGCAGGTATTCTGAGAGTAATGTGTATTTACCACCTGGCTTATGCATGCAAAATTTGGACCATATTGGGTTTGCTTCATCTGTTTCTCATCGAATGAAAAATAATTACATGAAAGAATATTTGTCTGTGAGCATCTCCATAAATTAACAAGAAAAATTCTTGAAGTAATTGAGGTTGGAACCCATAATTGAATTGAAAACGTTTCTACCAATCTGTGATTCTTTATAAGACAAGTGATATTATCTCTTCAACGCTTACTGGATTCAGCACTCTGCCTCTCTAGTGCATTACTGCATTCGGAAAAGCAGCTGGTGATAAACATGCAGCACTTCTTCAGTTTAATAATAAGTGTATAGAACCTAATGATTTTGGCAAGCTTTTAACATTTTATTGCTGGCAATGTGTTTGCAATACTCGTGTAACATAGCAATAACAAAGAAAACAAAACTGTCTGTTGCTCAAAATGTTTACAGAGTGCAGATGCACGAGCTCTTTGCATATCTGATATAGGTAGGGCATAAATCAACCTCTTCCACTTACACTCCACAAAGTTTGCCTTAAAAGCAAGTAATGAACTGAATATACTGTGGGAAAGATCTTTTTCACCAGAAAAAAAAAAGAGAAAACAGAACAGTTTTACTGCCACACCAGACTCTCTTTCAAAGGGACTTATGAGTTCTCCAACTAATGGCACATAATTAGGAGATTCTGGAAAAATGACACCAACTGTCCTTTGAGGTTTTACTGGTTTCTCTCAGACACCTTTGAAGCCTCACTGCAGCTGAAAGACTGATGCTGTTCTGAAAATGCACTGTGAGACTCAGATGTCGATGCCTCAACATCCTCCTCAGGACTGTAATTCAGTTCCTTTCCTTACATTCCTGGTGATTTCTGCCTGAGTTCAGATGCTGAAGACTGCACAGTGACAGGAGGGAGACAGCTGCTCAGAAGAGATGATTTACAGTTATTCCTGAAGGGTCAGCCCTTTTCTGCTACCACCATTAACGTGTAATAAAAATATTCCCCAGGAAAGCAAAGCCTCTGCTGGATATTAATAGCTTCACCATACAAAGAGGTAAAGTTAGCAGAAATTTCCACAGTACTTAAAAGTTTTCTAATGTGTGTTTAAACTCTTTGAGGCATGGTACGCCCCTGTATTATCAAATGATAGGTTCCTACACATCAGAAAGTTCTAAGAAACATTCAAAATGGAAATAGAATTAGCATGAAACTTGTCTAGTTCATGACAATGCAGAAAGCATAATGGAACTCGGGTATGGCTACAGAAACCTTTCAGAACCATGAAAATGTTAAGACCAGTTGAGAGTTCCTATGAATTAAGTTACAAATTATACCAAAAAGAATTGTTTTCTGTTATAATGTTATAACTATCTTGCTTCTAGTAATGTCTTTCTCTTGGTTAAGTCACTCTGCAGTTACTGCTGGGAAGACACAGAAAAGAACAATGATAAAATGAAAAAAGGCACTTCCTTGCTTAAAGTGACCCAGGTGGCATCAGAAATGAGAGATCCTTTCGTTTCTGGCATCCACATCCTATACAACCTTAAGAAGTCTTTTTACCACAGGTGGTGGTGTGGGTTTTTTTTCAAAATAGACATCAACTTTCCTAAGCAGGCACTGGTTCCATAATTAGATAAACATGGGTCTTCACAGATTCCTGCTGGAATTTCTGATGGCAAACAAACTTAAGTGCTAAAATATGTTGTCTTAAGATTCTTTTTTCCTGTGAGCATTTAGTCTGGCAAAAGCCCAGCAAGTGCAAGAGAACTCAGGAAGCGACACAAAGACACCTGAAATAGGCACACTTAACATTCACTTGAATATTTATGGAAAGTGTTTTGCACTATTGACTCTGCTCTTGTTGCTAAACATAATCAATTTATGTTAATTAATAATAGTATACTTTTGGGCTGTGGAAGGTCAAAATATTGTTTTGCTATTATTGCCAATTAATAGTTTTCCATGGCTGCAAAGAGTCAGATGATTTGATTCTTATTTTAAATATAAGTTCTGACAAAACACATGGAGCAAACTTCCCCATTCTCAGGTCAAATTAGGAAAGTAAGATAATGAAAAACTACCTTGTTGAAACACACCCCTATATATTTATACATCCATCTATGGCATGCTTATTCCCTCAATTAACATGTAGGGATAAGAACAAAAAAGCAGGGAAGAAAAAAGTTCCATTCATTGAACTCAAAGTTTTCCAATATCTTTACATAAGGCATAAATATTTTTTTTATCCTCAGAATGTGATTTCTGTAATACCAGTGAATGCAGATACTTACTGTTTAAAAGAAAACAAAAACTCAAAGGGAACACAGACTGATCTTGCCTTTAATTAAAACATTCCTGCTAAACACTGGGCCAGGCCATCTTAAAATTGAACATTTTCATTTTTCATTTTAAATATGCACTAAGAATATTTTATTTTGAATAGAGAATTATTTTAACTTCAGTTCAAATTTCATTGCCCATCCTAATACCCCTATAGTAAAATTTTCTCCAGGACACTTCAGAGAGTAAGCAAATACATAGTGAAAGCTCAGGGTTCAAAACTGTTCCTTCACTTATAAAATGTCTAATAAAATACTATTGCAGACTGAGAACAAAATTGCAGAGGTTCATAACCATGTCTAGCCAACCCATATGTCAATAATGGGCAACAAAGGATTCTTCCCAGTGTTTGCCAATCAATGCCCAGCAAAATCATTCAGCAGCCATCTAAAAATAAAAGCTTTTGTTAAAGCCCTTGAAAAAGCAGCTTGCTTTGTTCCATTTTTCATCATGCCCCAAAATTACACATCTTTACTCATTATTTGTCTTTCAAATACAAGGAGGGAGAGTCTGAAGAAGCAAACAATGCTTGAAAGAGTGTTTAGTATACCAGAGAGCTGCAAATTTAACTGCACAGCCTTGCCACTTGCTTTTGCCACTGCAAACAAATTTATAATGAAACACTTCTGACAGATTTTTCAGGTAAATAATCACCCTGATAGCACTGAATCTTCTCTAACTGAAGTGCCAGTGTGCTCCAGGACTTTACTGAAGGAAGATCTGAGTTACCATATGCAATGTATACATTAAACTCCTTAAACAAGACTTGTAAGAAAACACACATTTGTGAAAAGCAATTGACATTTTACACCATTAGTAACTTCAAATTAATTTTTAGAAATCTTCCAAGCATTAAATTATATTTTATCTAATTATTGTCCTTTATTATTTGCATAAACTAATTTTCATTTTCTTGAATACAATTGCTAAGATACTCAGGGTCAGTGATGTGTTTTGTATTCCCTCATAGAATACTAAATAATTACTGCACAGCCTACAGTGTCTTGCTCTTCAGCAAAAAATCTAATGTTCAAAAACACACACAAAATTATAATTCCTATTACCCAGAAAGTCCCTGGCTTCATCCCCTTTTCTTTTGTGTTCATAACTATACCCTGTGAAAGTGGAAATGTGCTTAGGAGTCTGATTGCACTGACTGCTTGGGATTCTCTTGTCCCTAAGGAGGGCAGATACAATCACCTGCAATATTTAAGTGCAAGTACTGTTTCAACACATTTCTTGTAAACAAAGAGGTTTGCAGGAGTTCAAGACCTGACTGAGAAACAGGAAGAGAATAGGACACAGAGGTAAAAAACCAAACCAAACCACACACTGGAACTCAACAGACACATTCTTGCATCTCTGGGTGCAGTGGATGCTCCAGGGCAGTCATTTGACTCCCTGCATTTCACTGCCATAAAATGTTAATAATATTGGCTACTTTGAGATGACAATAAATGATGGAGAAGCATTGTCTACCTCTTTCTGGTTTTGCCTTTAACACCCACATATTTGAAATAGTTTCAGTTAACTCCTCAAAAAGGTAAAAAATTCCCCTGAAGAGTGACTGTGAGGTTTGTATGCGTGGATTTCGCAGGGTTAGGCTTTAAATCTGTAAGGAGAAATTGCAGAATAGGTTCTGTTTCAGATGACACAATTCTGCAAACACGGACACCCCGTCTAACTCCATTTCCCTACAGCATCCAACAGATGCCATGTGGAACACCTCTATTATCCAAGTGTTTAAAAGACACAGGACCTTAGCCTGCAAAGCAATTTAAAAGCAAAGTAGCAAATTTTCGTTTTCTATTCATTTATCACTGCCCTTTGGTATGGGAGTTAACAGAACTTTTGTGCTTCACCTTTGATAGTCATGGTCTTTTCTTGCTGTAACCCTGCTAGGTTATGCCTATTTAAATCCACTGAATTTCATACTAAATGACTACTCTATAACGCTGCTTTCTTAACATATTTTACAGAGTAAGTTAAACATTAATCACGACCTAATCTTTTAATTCACTTAGAAGTTCAAATTTTGTCTCCAAAATACAGTCATTTTATAAAACACCTACAATTTCTGCATATCAACCACTAACATAAAGTGGGAATTATTTGAAAATACGCATTTTTCCCAGTGTAATTTTCAAGTTATATTAGCACATTTTTGCTACTACCCAAGAAGAAATAGCAGTATTATATATATACATTCAGAAAAGAGAAAATGTAATCTAATGAGTGTATTACTTCAGGCTTCATTCATCAGCCATTTCTGGCTATCATCATGGAGATTATTACCTTGGCATTTTTTTGGCCAAGGACAAGAGTGCTAATTCTAAGTCCTTTGACAGACGGTGTCTGAAAAATAGAAAGCAATCATATCTCCTGGTAGATTTGCTGATAAAATATCTGACATAATTACATTTTTAACTGGGGGGAATCAAAATGTCTGGCATTCTAGGTCAGGATGATAGAATTTCACAAATAAGAGGAGAAGAAAAAATTTCAATCTTAAATCTGCCATAGATGATTACATTCCATGTAAATCTCACAAAGACGTGGAAGCTGTGGCTTCATTCACCAAGGTGACCAGCTCCTGAGCAGCTGCATCCCACAGCAAAGCAGGGGACTGCAGCACAAGGGGAGTTTCCTGAGCTGGGGAAAAACAGAGGAGCACCAGGATCCACTCAGAGCCAGCAGATAGAACCTACAGACCATGGCCAGCAGCGCACACAGAAGGGAGGGGGCCATGCTGGGAGAAATGGGCTAAAAGCAGGAGGCTTTTGAAGATTTTAAAGTGCTTGAGTGACCTTGCAGCTGGGGATCACCCTTGATAAGTGTGTGAAGAGCCACCAGTGATCCTCGAGCATGGACCAGTTTCAATGGTGCCTCTGTCTCCACTCTGTTCCTCTGCCCAGGTGCTGCTTTGGGATCTGCTGGTTAGTGAGGTAAAGGAATTAAGTTACCAACATTCCAAGGATGTCTTATTTCTAAACTTAAACAACAAAATACTGTTCTACATCTATTTCTACTTAGAAATATTTGGTTAGAGAGCAGCATGGTATTTTTGGTAAACCAAATTAGGTATGGGAAATACCATGACTGTGCCTTTCCATTGACTGCAGCTTCCAGCTATTGTTGATCATGAGCTGCAATTACTGAAGGATTGGTGTTAGCTATTCATACCAGAAGGATGCTGCTAACTCCTGCTTCAATCATCTAACCTCTGACTGCAGCAGCTTTGAGCCAGTACTTTGGACATCAATGACACTGAGAAGGCCTGAGCTGTCTCTTTCTATGTACATGTACATGAAAATGTCAATAGTGTAAACAAACTGCTTATTAAAAACTCAGGCACACCCCTCACAGTAAGGTCATCACAAAGGAGCGGTCAAATATATTGACCTAATATCTGAGCACTCCAATATCCAACTTACAAAGCAACGTATGAACTTGGGAACAGAAACATTAATAGGACCACAGGACACTTTGATTTGCATGGGTCAAAAGGAGGATATTAAGGTTTTGCATACTCATGAGTCTCCCTCCTCTATGGATGTGGAATGTTTGAGTTTGCCTACAGAGACATGTCTGCAAGATCACAGCCTGAAATAACCTCTGGCAACCACGAGGCTTTTCCTGCACCACGACCCAGCCCTGGAACAGCAGCTCAGCAGACAGAGATGCTGAGCAGCAGTGGCTGTGTTGAGCAAAGGTGCTGGGTACAACCTGTAAGCATGCTCTGGTGTCAAACCCTTTTGTAAACACAAATGCTTTCTCATCCCTGTAAGCTTTAACATTCCACAGCTTACTGGCCATAAAACTTTCTTTGGGTAGGTAATTTGTGCCCCACCAATATAGAAAAAGAATAGGAGAACTTTTATAAATAAGCAGATGTTGTTCGTTTTTTGTTTCTCTCCTGCCAAGAACTGATTTACTGTAAATTCCCTCCATCTGGCAGGAAGTTAATCTGAATATGAATCAATCTATTCAAAAATAACTTCAAAAATTTCAGGCATTCATAACAGGGCTTTTCCTGTACAATACCCTTTTTCAGTCATTCTACTCAGACAAGCAAGCTTTTCAAAGCAAATCAAGCTGAAATATTTTGAGAGAATTTTTCAACTTGCATTTTTCATTAATTCTATCACTATAGTATGAACTTATTTTGATTTTTCTGCTGTCCATATACAAATATTTTCAAGGAAGTAAAGCAGAGCATTCCAAAAAATTTGAGGTAGGAGGGGAGTAATAATTGTCCATCTTCAGTGTATATAAAAACAATGTGCAATAAAACTGTCTTAAAATCACATTTTAAATATTAGTTTTACAGTTTTGGCCCTTATTTTTCAAATGTTCTCTTCCATCACTGAAAGAGACAGGCGAGTAAATACATATACACCCTTTATTTAACTAGAGCAGTTCAGGAATAGCATCCAACAACAAAATAATGCTATAACTAAGGTTTAGCTGCCAGCTCTGCATAAGAATAAGTTACACTTGTACACTGTCAGCAGAAAAATCTTGTCTACAGAATCTGAGAATGATGAATAGATGCCTGTCTAATGAGAAAATAGAGAAGTGAACCAGCAAAACACCCTCCCCTAATTATCTGTAAAAGCACTATATCTTTTCTTCTAGTCAGTAACTGCAGTTAATTAGAGAAACAAAAATATGTTTCTTGTTGGGAAGAACTTAAAATCAGGGTAAAATACCTATAACTAGGAAAGTACTTAATACATATTTGTTATAGGTATGTGCTCAATATTCACTAAGGATTTAATTCAATTTATATTCATATTGAGGCTTTTAGCCTCCCATTCAGGAAAAAGCTAAAGGTACCATTCCTTCTGAATTGGGAAAAGCATGTGTTTAAATTTTAGTAGTTTAACTCCCTATACTTAAATCTGAGCAGCTGCTTAAGCACAATGAAGTTCTAAGGCTAAAGCAATCAGCATCAGATTCTGAGCTTGGGGGGAATAATGGAGAATAGAAAAGAAATATATTCCTGAGGACCGAGAAGTGCATCCCATTCTAAACAGAAATAGCAATATAAAAGAGAACTGAAAAAAAAAAAAGGGGGGGACTTAGAGGCAAGAGGAGTTGCAGAACCCAAATGGGCAACAAAAAGGAAATGCTGATGAAATGAACAGCACTCCTAGATAGCTTCAGTGTTGTGTGGGAGGAATGTGCTCACAGCAGGAATAAAGGGACACTGAATGAGAGTGGATTCACTGAGGGATGGAAGCATGGGAGGTGATTGCCCTTCCATTATCCCGAGCCAGCGATACGAGCTCACATCATAGGGCTGAGCAAAAAGCAGCACTGCTGCACCTTCTGACAAAGTGTCAGCAGTGCTGGGAACAGAGGGACCAGTGACAAGGTGATCACAGAACTGGAAAGCATCACAAAATGTTTTTACAGATTTAAAGTTTGTAAATAAATTATTCAGAGGACCCAGAAAGGACAGGGGTTAAAAGAATTAGATACATAAAATAACCTCCCTATTATGCACAGCAGAGCTGCAGCAGTGGGGACAGGGATGGTTTTGTAACTGCTTCTGCCTCCCAGCAGAAGAAATCCTACAAGCAGCTGAGAGACTCTCCAGGTAATTAGGATGCTCCTGCTTTGAAAGGCACTTGAAGTGTGTCTGCTCTAAGGACAGCCATGAAGCAAAATATTTTGCTCAGCTGGTTTTTGGCTCCAACTCAAAAAAAGTCACTTTTACAGAGTTGGAAGAATATTTAGTTAGTGCATAGAAAAAGCAAAGGAAAAAAGACCAGAGCGCTCAGTCTTCTAGTTAAAAGATTTAAACCATCAAGGTTATAAAATCCATCCTGTGACAATCACTCCATGACTTTTGTTTTCCACACGTGTTTTGTGACATCTCTCAAAGGCCTCTACATCCATTTCTCCCAGACCACATTGTCATTTGATGAGACAGTTCATCATCCTCGACCTGAAGAGAGGCATTAGCACCCGAGTGCCCCTCTCCCTGTGACAATCTCCCACAGTCCAAGAAATGCAGCAGGGCAGAGAGGTGACCTCACACAGCACAGCTCAGGCAGCCGTGAGCATAACCAGCCCTGAGCAGGACTTTAAAGCTTCATGCTGGAATTCCCAGGCTAATGATTGGATTAAATACAGGAATATTTGCATTTCTTTCTGTACAGAACAGTTGGCACCCTGAGCTGCTCCCGATTTCCACGAGAAACAGTTTGTACTTCCTCACTCCACAGTTACATCAGATGTTCACCTGATCCCTGATCCACCTGTAGTTTTCAACTATTTTGTTAATTAAAATCTAGTAAAGGCATGTTTGCAGAATCTAAAACAAAAAATCCACCCATAAAAAGTGGCAAAATGGAATCGCCTCTCCCACTAGTAACTGTATGCAGTGAAAAGAAGTACACTACAAAATCCCTGATGAAATAAATAAAGGAGATATTTTCATTTAATCATTTCATTATTGTAATATAGGGTTTATTACAAGTGCTTTACAAATTACTGGATTTCACCTAGAGGTTTTGTGTGCAAAATGGATTAATTACTTACTAGCTTTTTGCGTAATTGAAGACATTATATAACTTTGGAGGAAAATTCAGGGGTAAACTAATCAAAATTGCAAACCATATCACTCAAGAAGCTCCTTCAAATACAGCATAAATTCTGATTGTTCAAATGAAAGCACTGTATAAAGCCATGACCTTAACAGTGAGATTGAGTGTTCCTTTCATTATTTCATTGGCCTTACATGATACTCTGGGAAAAAAAATGAAAGATTTACTTGGATTGCATAGAGAGAAGTCAAGATAGGTAGCATTCTTCACAAAAAAAATAAAAATTAAAAATTGTGAACAGAAACCAACTATTGTAGCATTGTCTAATTACACTAAGTTTCCAAAAGGAAGACACAAATCATATTTTAATATAAACTTTATGGCAATATGATATTGTTATGTTTTATAAATGATAATAGCATTTTAGTAAAGTCATCCTAGTACATAATCCTGAAATTTTAAGCTGAAGAACAATTTTCCTTGTAAAATAGGACTGGTACATTCAATCTGCTGATATACTTACCCAATTTAAAGATTGCTCTAGTCAGTTAAAAATAATATCAGAATTCTAAACATCTAGATGCAGCTGTGGCCACACTGAACTACAAACACCACGAAGCAGATGTGGGTTATTTATTCTGGAATGCAATTCAGCACAGACTGGTACTTCCATGGTGCAGCCCCCATATGGCACTACGGCTTTTTCCTGTGCGTTTTCTCTGCATTTTCAAGCAGGCAGCTAAGCTCACTTATCCTTGCTCTTCTCTTAGTCCTTGAACACCTTCAATTTTCCCACTTGCACTGTGAGACCTCTGAATCCCTGCCAAGGATTTATGAAGCAGTGGAATGCTAAACACTTGCTGATTTTGATTAAGCTCCTCGCTAGCAAGAAGAGCACAAGCATGATAATCATGTTCAAATATACCATGTTTGGAAAACACCAATCACTCCGAGGCAATACCTCTTCCCAAAACAGCTAAAAGAAGAGTTTGGCTGTGATGGTCAACACCTTCAAAAAGCAACAGCAGCAATGTACCAGGATGCTGGGAGAAGCAGCTTTGCCTCTATTCCAGTGGCTGCTGTGTAACCTGAAGTTACACTTCCCACTCCATGCCAAGACCCTTTGTCACCTTCAGCTGGCAGAGCTGTTGATATTACCAGAGGGACTCTCAAATTGTAACTCTTCTACAATGTCAAGATAAGCATTTTCAGTTTTTAGTACATTCACACTTATATTAAAAATAAAGCTATTGAAAAGATTGTAAAATAGGGAGCTTTAATTAGTGCTTCAAAATTTTCCTTCTAGGCAGCAAATTGCATCAGCTCTTGCAGCAGCTAATACATCAACTGTCCTGTTGCTTTGCTGAACAGGAAAATGCTCACAGCTTACATCTTCAGACACATCAGAGGGCAATACCTTGTTAAATAGCATAACATTTCTTTGGATTCGCTCACAGGTCCTTCCTTCCTATTTAAGTCAAGTATTTTCTGCTCAAATTCTGCATCATCATTTCACAGGGGCCACACACAGCCCTTTCATGTTTTACATTTACTGAATGGTGCTGGAAAATCCAAATACAAGTTCTATTTCACTATCATCCCTCAGGAGTTTGGAAGCTAATTTAAGGTGAAATATGCAAGGGGTAGAGTGATGAACAAGTGGAATGAGAGGCAAAGCACGTTAAAGGAGCAGATTGTTACACAGACCAGCTGTGCATACAATTAAATATCAGTATTTTTAAAGACAAATTTAAACTAGGAACTTGTTGAAGTAATACAATAAAGGCCTTAAGATCTGGTACTGTATGATCAATTGCAAAATGTTTAATCCCCTACATAATTAATGATAATTGTACAGTTCTGTGTGCTCTGGAGGAATCACTGTCATTCAGTGTGGGTCTTCAGACAATGCAATTGATTCTCCTTACCCAGGAAATTATTTCTATATTCCTGACAACTCACTATAAGAGCACCACATTTTATTCTGCCTCTCATCTCCATAACTAAAAGCTCTAACTCTTCACCCAGCCCACTAAAATACAGGGGAGAAATTTGGGTCTCATCAATACCTAAAAAACAGATGAAGCTGATTTTGAGTAATACTGTTCTGAGTATCTCAACAGTGAGGAACATAAGTTTGCATCCAGGAAGAGATTCACGAGTCCAGAAGCCTTTTCTGAAATACTCCCTTATGAATGACTCCTGCAGGCAAGAAAATGTCTAAAGCTCTGGAGAAAAAGTCTTTCCACAGCCTTTCCATGGCAAGGCAGGACTAAACTGGCACAGGAAGGAGATCTCACAGACTGGTTGTCTGTGACAGAAGGAAAACAAGAAGCCACAACTTTTTCTTCCTTAGTAAGGTACAAATAGAAGTGGGGAAAACACACCTTTTTTTTTTTTTCTGTAAGAATAGCTCTAATAGCTGGAACTATGGTTTATACTTTCAGCAGTATGAGTTGCAAGAACTACTGTGATAAATCTATCGGATTCCTGAGAGCTTTGCAAACAAACCCTGTCTTAAAAGCATGACAGGTTTTCTGCAGTTTCGCTAGAAATTCCTCTTTTACTGAGACTGGAATTCTAGTGAAGTGGACATGAGATGTATCTACAGTAGGAAAGTCTAAGATCAGGTTATTTCAATATCTATTTTCTTCATTTTAAATCTCATTTACTAAACAGGTCTTCTTATAAAAGTGAAAAAAAAAAAAAAGAAGAAGCTGCAACACCAAAGAAAGTAACACACTGGCCTTTTGTTTGGACAAATGTATAGTTTCATGGTTACAGAGATTTTAAACATTATTTTATCCCCTTTCAGAACTGCCATTGAAAGGCCTAAAGGAACATTTTAACATAACTGAGGGGGGAAAAAAAAGCCAAAGTGAAAAGTGGATGCACATGGAAAAGTGAAAGAAACAAAATAAAAAGCACTTCCTAACAATCAAGGCAAACAAAGAAAAACTTTCCATTTTAGCAGTCTTCTGTGTTATTTTCAATAATGTTCAGTAAACATATATCAGACCCAAGCCTAATGTTCCTATTATCAGTATCATAAGTAACAAAATTCAGGAGGAAATGCTCTTATAGTGCCCAGAAACTACTACTGATGTGATTCATCTCTGGCTGTTTGGTAACTGTTCTATCTGGCACTACTGAGAAAACTCATTGTATATGTAATGACACATTACCCATCGGAGCACCTCATACACTTCACCATAGCTGAGTGCCAGTACTCCAATTAAAAATAAGTGGAATATCTTACAATTAAACTGTGTTTTCTTTGCAATCACGCCAAACACGCTTTGCTTTGCAATGCATTCAAATAGACTGCATTGCAGTTGCTCTTGAAAATACAAATGCTTCCAAACACAAACTATCACTGAAAAACATGCAAATGGGAAAAAAGATCATAGAAATAAAGACAAGGTTCAAAACCTAACAAAGAAAACAAGAATTTCTCTTGCAAATGCATGAAAAGAGAGGAAGTACAAGTATTGTACATACAAGCAGGATAACTTTACCTTGTACTGACCTTAAAAGATATAAACAGACCTCTGAAAGTATAAGGGGAGAAACATACCTTAATTAGATTTAGCCTTCATGAAGGGTGACTGAATTTAGCCAAAGTCATGGAGAGTACACCTTGAGCATTTGTTATTCAAAATTATCTTTTCTTTCCTCATATGCATGCACAATATCAATTAAATCCTCATAGGATTAAAACACCCCTTGGGCCTAAAGAACCTAATGTCACCCCAAGTAATTTCCTTAACCTGAGTCAATTTCAGAATCTTCTCCTTACACAGAATTCTGGCAGTGTTTTTAAAGTGCTACCTTTTTCTCAGAGAGGTCCGTGGGGGGTCATTAATGCTTTCAGACAATGCGAACCATTCACATTCAGAAAACACAAAATACTTTCTGTGTATCTACCTGTCATTTCTTTTGTGCACTTGATGTGTGCCTTCATTCCTATTGTGATGTTAATCCACCAGCATAAAGCCCAAGTGAAATCTTGAGCAGAATTCAAACAAAAATATTAGCATTATTTCCCAAATACTACTAAATATTACAGTTTCACAGCTCCAGGATTGCAAGAGCATATCTGTTTTAAAGGGGGTGGAAATCAACAGAAAATGAATACTGAAATCTAAAATTATTCACCATATACACATATTTTAATTGGAAATATGCTCTCTCTCATGAATAACAAGTGGTTTTCTTCCCCATCACAGTTTGTCCAACCCTAGCATGGGAAGACGGTTCACTTATAAGATCCTTAAATCTTTCTAATGAAGCAGTGTTCAAGAGCATGTTTTCAGTATGTCTGAAACATGGGATAGAATAAAGAAATGCACAATATTCAGAACTGCATTGAAACAGAATATCTAATGCTGAGTTTAAAGAGAAATTGCAGGCAGAAATCTCAGAGGGGAATGAAGAAAATGACTGGACGGTGGAAGAGCAAAAATAATAATATTGAGCAACTCTACATATGTCTAGAGTTAGCTGAAGATTTATTTTAAACTGCATGGTTGTCATTTCTCATGTGAGGGAGAATTATAAATGCTTTATTGTTTTGCTACATAAACCATCTCTGCAACTTTAATATTCAGTGCTGAAATGCAGCATCGGTTAAGTGATCCTTGGAGATAAAGAAACTTATATCTGCCCCTTTCCCACCAGAGAGAGGACAGAACACACAGAAAAAACAGGCACATTGAATCAGTGATAGGAACAGAAAAGGCTGTGACTCCTCACCCAGGTAAAGGCTTTTAGGAGGAAGGCTCACATAACCTCACAGAGATTATGGGATGAGCCAGGGAAGGACAAGCATCTCAACACTCTACACCAGCAGCCCTGGGACCACTGCACGTGGGCATAAACTGCCCAAGAGATGCCTCAAGTTGTTAAAGCCCACGAAATTACATCTGCTGAAAGAATGGATGAGCAGCAGCCTCTTTCTCCCATGTAGATCCCAGAAGGAGGGTACACGGCCCAGGTGTATTCAGAGCAGCAGGTAAACCTGTTCCACACAGGGAAGAAAATCTGCACTCATCTTCCTGTGCCAGGCACTCAGGGTTTCCTGCCAGACTCTGCTGGCAGGAGAGGAGCAGATATTCTGGTAGCCTGGCAGGAACATAGAGCTCTGCCCATAGCATGGAAAATTGAGTAGCTTTGTAAGAAAGACACTGTTACACAGCAAATACCAGAAATGTGCTCCATGCAGACAGCTGGCATTGTTAATTTATAGCCTTTTATGAGCTCTAGAAAAACAGGGTACCAGGGTGAATTCAGCAGTGAAATGGCTCCCATCCAGGTAATTTTCATGCCCACGTTTTCACATAAACTCTTGTGCTTTGGCCACTCTTTTTTTTTTTTCTTTTTTTTTTTTTTGGTCATTTTGATGCCATCTCTTCTACAGAGCTATGTTCCACACCAACTCGAGTTTGCTCCCTTGCCTGATCAGGGTACTCAAGATGCAGGGATCTCCTTGCACAGGTCATGTTATGGATATTTCATGACCATGTGAGGATGCACCATGCTGGGATAGCTCAGCTAACTCTGCCATAAGCCTCATTCCAGAACTGGAGGCACAACTACCCTGGGGTAGCACACTGGGTGTGCTGGATACACTACACTGCTGCTAGGACCTAAGCCACTACCTCTACATGAAACTGGACGTTGCTCCCTGGACCTGGCAGCCATCCCAGGGCTATTTTAGGGATGAATCTGAGCAGGCACACAGCACAGAAATCCCCAAATTGATGGCATGTCTATCACCATCACCAGGCTATACCAAATCTTGATGCTCTCTCCTACCAGCATTACCATAGGTGAGTTACCTTGCTGAAAAAACTCCACAAAGTCAGATAAACTCTCAGATAAAGTGGTGAATTCTGGCCAGGTCAGGTATGGTGGGTACAAATGTGTAACTAAATGCGTAACTTCATGAACCTGGAAGTCACATCACCCTGATTTCAGACCTATTTTACTGAAATAAATTCCAGCTGTTGCAACACTTCTACACACAGAATAACAGAACACAGTGTTTTACCTTAAAGCTGGCACATAAAAGACTTGCAGATAAGAATCAAGATTTTTTTTGCATAGATCCTTGCTCATTTTAAAAGTGAACAGCTTGTATCAAAAGATACTGAATGAATTAAGGCTTTCCACTTCTTCACCATTCCACTGCAAAGTTTACAAGAAGTAGCTTGCTGCAGCCCACCCTTTGGTGCTTTGAGTACTTGCTGTATGACCTTGGGCTGCACAGTTGTTATACATGAATGCTACTTTAATTTTTTTTTTCAGCTAGTACTGTTCCTAGTACTATTGCTGTAGGCTGCTTTTATGGCTGGGTTTAGGGACAAATATAGTGATAGGTGAAGTGATTTTCCACATTGACTTTACTGTGGAAAGGATTATCTTCAGCAATTAATTTTTTCTTCCAATAATGCACGGATGTCCCAATGAGACAGGGAAAGTAGGTCGGCTCATTATCCCAGCTGCACTGACTCAGCAGCACTCTAACCATTTTCCTAGAACTAAACCAGGCAGTGCACAGAGAAACACACACAAATTAGGGTAGAAATATCAACATTGCATAGGTCAGCAAAACCATATGGTGTTTAGATAAAACACATGCATATTCAGAAATACTGGGATCTTCAAGCTGCATATAAAATCTCGGAGCACAGCACAGCTTTGATGTTCTTGCTTCCCTTTCTATATCCTAAACTCAGAGTTCATGAACAGCTCTGTACTGACAGCTCTGGGTACCAAAGGATTCCAGCTGCAGGCAGTGGCAGACAGAGCTTCACAGTGCTGTCCTGCCAGCTCTGTCTGATTTGGGAACACCACCTGTCTGGATCAGAAGGTATTTCAGTCTCCAGCATTAACCCCCCAGTTCCTCAGCTGAAGCTGACAACAGGATTCTGCAGGGGAGGCCTTTGAGATGACAATGGCAGATGTAATCATTCAAATTGCCTTCAGCTGAATTTCACACCAGATGTGAAAAACAGCCCAATGGAAAAGCACTAAAGAACAATAAAATTTGAAACCCCTAGAAACCCTTCTCTTATTTTCTTGATGACTCTCTAAATTATTTTCTACGGAGTGCTACATTACCTCTTAAATTCCTCAATTTAAAACACATTTTGTTGTGGGGCTCTCACTACTCACAATCAGAAGAGAAAGCTGGTACAGAGCCATAGAATCACAGAATTCTTAGGGTTGGAAAAGACCTCTGTGATTATCCAGTCCAACCATTAGCCCAGCACCACCATCAAACCACATCCCCCAATGCCACACCCATACAGGTTTTGAACACTCCCAGCCACGGTGATTCCACCACTGCCTTGAGCAGCTTGTTCCCATGACTGACCATCCTTTCAGAGAAGAAATTTTTCTTCACTTCCAATCTATATTTCCCCTGTGTTAAGGAAACTTCCCTGACTGAGTATCTAGGAGCCACTCCAGCAATGGCATCACCTGAGCTGGGACCGAAGCCACCCCATACTCTCAGTCACACCAGGTCTCCTTACCAGCTCAGCCCCAGGCTTCCCTCAGCAGAGTCTCAGTCACCTAGACCCTTAAAATAATTTAATCTTGGTGCAACAACTAAATACTAAAATAACAGCTCAAGCTGGTGCTTCCCAGGAGAGAGCCTACACAAAGCAACCGCCGGGCTTTTATCTCCTCCCAGTCCAAGCAGGGGGAGCATCACGGTCACACGAGCCACAGATGCCCTTTGTTATCCAAAGGGTGGCAATTCCCGCCCTCTCCTCTGGGGCTCCCACCCAGAGCCCTCCTGCCCTGAGTGCATTCCTCAGCACCTGGTGCACACTGAGGCACTGTCCTCTGTTCCTGTCACTTGTTACCCAGGGGAAGAGCCCGACTCCCACCTGACTACAACCTCCTTCTGGGGAGTCGTAGGGAGTAGGAGGTCCCTCCTGGGACTCCTTTCCACAGGTCACCCACCCCAGCTCCCTCAGCCACTCCAGACCCTTCCCCAGCTCTGTTCCCCTCTCCAGACAAGCTCCAGCCCCTCGATGTTTTTCCTGTAGTGAGGGGCCCAGAACTAAACCCAAGACATAAAGTGCAGCCTTCCAGATGAGGACCTGGTCACTCAGAGCCAGGTTAGTTCTTGGTATTCTGCAACTCTGAAATCCTGTTTACTGTTTCATAGCTCTCCAAGTTGTAGAAACACAAGAAAATTCCCTGTATTCCCTTGAGTTCCTTCATTGTTCCTGTTTTCTATCAGACAGAAAACAAGACCCTCTTAACCTTTGCAGAAAGGTAAAAATGTGGTTCTGGAGGGAATTCCAGTTTTACTGCGATGTGGTTGCAAAGCTCCAGCATCAGATATGTTGGAGCACTGGGATAGAGTTTGGAAAGCATATGGCCCAGTTCCCAATGCTGAACTACAAGTTACCTAAGCTTTCCAAAGGATCTTAGACCATAAATACCTAAATTCCTAAATTCCTCTGAAAACCACACCTGAGTTCCCAAAGGAATCTAATAATATGTGGTATAGGCCACCAAATAACAGAAAAAGTAGCTACTGAGATGGAGGGAAGGTGTAATATGGTGTCTCTGAATTGTGGAGGTGCTCCACTCTTTGCTCTGAAATTCCAGATGCAATTTCACTGTCTCAAATAAAAAAGAATGAGAAGCTGTAACTTTTCATTACTACATAACCACATCATCCCTCAGAGTTATTAAAAAAGACATTGTGTACTTCTACCACTTTTAATTTCCATTTGTTATTGTTTTATTTCCCCATCTCAGTACCATTTAAGTACAGTGACTCACACTGAGTTTTCAGTGTTGATGAGCACAGTACTGTAAAATTGTTTTGAAGACCAAGGAGCAGTTTTTCTTGTACAAATACCATTAACCACCAAATGCAAGAGATAAAAAAGCTCTTATTAAAAGAGCCAAAATATAATAAAGTAGCCCAGTGAGGGCAGCTGTGTGGTTTCAGTCAGCAAGACCAGGACATAACACCCAGTAACCATATTGCTCATCTGAATGGTGCATGACGACTTTTCAACCACACAGAAAAATTCTGATTTTCTTTATCACCTCTTTTTGAAGAGAAAATATTAGAGTGGATAAGCTTATGAACCCACTGATGTCAGAAACTCCAGTATAGTTTGTACTTCCCTTTGATGTACATTGCCTAGCACACAGCTACTAATGATGTGCACTCACACACAGTGATGTGGATGATATCTGCTGACCCCACAGCATCACACTGGGCATGCAAAGCAGCTGCTCCCACTTCGTGGGTCCCAAGGAAAAAGAGCAGAAGCAAGGAAGCAGCTTACAGGGTTTTCAGTGGGTATGAGCTGACTTGTCCTAAGTAGCATAAAACCTCATAATCATCCCTGAATCTTCGAGTCAGGCTGTCGGGGGAAAGAAGGGCATCCAACAGCTCCTGGCCTTAGCAGAATCAAGAAGAAATTGAACAAAGCAACTCGGGATTTTCTCAGTTTCTGCCGAGGAACAGCAACTCACAAAGGTCTGAGCCATGAGCATTCATTGCAACTGAGAAAAAGAGTAGGGTCACAGAGCTGGGATCTGCATTAGTACACTGGACCAGTATTTTCCCGTAGGTTGAAGTCTGTCAGACCCTGAGATGTGGCTGATAGGAACAAACTGGGAGGAGTGCTTGGTGACCTTGAGAAGCTGCAGCTACAGGCTGACAGGAATCTCATGCTGACACAAAGACAAATGCAGTGTCCTGTGCTGAGGATGGAAAAATCCCTCAGTACAGGCTGGGGGGCAACCAGCTCTTGAGCAGTTATGCAGAATCATAGAATCAAAGATGGTTTGGAGTTGGAAGGGACCGGCCTCCACGAGTAGTTCCAACCCCCCCACCATGGGCAAGGACACCTTCCACTAGACCAGGTTGTTCAAAGCCCCATCCAGCCTGGTCTTGAACACTTCCAGGAATGGGGGGTCCACAACCTTTCAGGGCAACATCTTCCAGTGCCTCACCACCCTTAGAGTAAAAGACTTTGTCCTAATATCTAATCTAAACGCTCTCTCCTTCAGCTTAAGGCTATTCCATCTTGTCTTTGTCAAAAGTCCTTCTCCAGCTCTGTTGTAGCCCCTTTAGGTACTGGAAGGTGCTCTAAGGTGTCCCCAGAGCTTTCTCTTCTCCACACTGACTCTCTCAGCCTATTTCCACCACAGAGGTGCTTCAGCCCTCCAAGCATCTGAGGGCTCCTCTGCGCTCATTCCAGAACCTTATCTTCCCTGTACTGGGTGCCCCAGACCTGGACACTTATAAATTTAAGGGGCTGTAAAAAGCTTAGCTGCATGATAGCTAAGAACTGAACATCCGTAATATTCCATAAATAAAAATATTTTAAGTAAAGCAAAACTGAACTTTTGAAGGGTCGAATCCCAGTACACTCATTGGCTTTAGCTACAGAAAGTGGTTGGGCTTCAAACTATCTGCTGAGAAAGCTGCTTCTGTAAAAATGGCAGAGGAAAAACCGATCAGTTCATACATTATATATGGCCTGTCTGAGCAGTGGATGCAATACAAAGTAGGTTTGTTACTTTGGAAAGTTGTGATCCCGCAAAGTATTTAGGAAAACGAAAGACTCTCTCTCTCTCTTTTTATGCCAGGGAAAATTAAGGCCACCATCACAAAGTGCAGTGGCTTTACCAGGTGCTATTAGTGAAAATTCTCCACATAAAAAGAGAATTCCATGCTAAGTTTCAAGCAAATTTCAGGCACGCTTTACCTAAGCACTCAGCCCACACAAGCTCACCTTATTACAGGTTTTTTGTAAAAGCTCATGGGAATTTCAGGCATAATCTTTAGTGGGTTCTTTATCATTTTCGCTCTAGAGATATGTCAGCACTCAAACATGCTCAAAGTTGGTTTTTATATGCCACCATACAAGGCATCTGCAATTTTGAACTTTGGGAAAATCATTTTTAAAAACAGCCACTCAGAAATAAATACTTTATTTTCTTTATCAGTATCAGATTCTAGTAGTCTGTGATACAGAGCTATTCAGTTGCCATCACTGCTTGCTGTTAGGTAGGCAGAAAAAAAGCAATTGTGTTTCCTATTCTACTTTTACAGGAAATCCAGTAAATAAAATTAATTTCCACATACTAGCTAGACTTTTTTTTATTAACCATGTGTTAAGACCAACACAAAATTTCCAAGCTATTTATAGATTGACTCTATTCCCAGTATAAAAGGGGGTGCCAGAACTGCAGTATCAGATTGGCACATTGGGCAGGACGCTCTTCCTCCTAAGAGCCAGATGCTTCAGAGGAAAGTGCAAGAAGTGCTGTTGTGGCAGACAGAGGTCAAACTTGCAAGTCAGGACTGAGATGAATGTGAGCAATTCTGGGGTGTAAAAGTCAACCAGCATCTGTCCCAGTGAGCATTCTTCCAGCTTGCCTACGTTGTGTATATACTTGGATTGCAAACACTGATCTGAATCACAGCAAAAGCACTAAAGAAATCATTTTCCTGTATTCATGATGTGTGTTACATGTATTTATCACATCTAAGTGTGTAGGTACTATAGAGTGGTTAAAAATTTACATTAAAAACTTTTTTCAGTGTGAGATGAAGTAGAAGAGAAAGTGATAATAAATGAAAGTATAAAAAGAATACCCCTGTAGTTTGGAGGAGGGCTGATGTTTTGCTTTCCTTTTCTTTAGTTTGTGTTCTAACTACATCCTTCTCTGCTTTTAACATTGGTTAGCTCTACCGGTTTTTTGATAATTTAACTATTTGTAGAGGCCTAAAAAATGTACATCAAAATATCTTCTGCCTGAATTTAGTATTCTCCTAGAAGTAAAAGCTAACATTTTGATATTGAAAGATTCCTAACATTTTTAAAAATAAGGCTACTGCTCTGGCAAATTCGAAAAAGCCACAAAGATGCCAAGTTTATGACTAAACTTTAAAAAATGGAAATATTTTCCCAAGGGCAGAGCCTATCAGCTGAAGCAGCTATTTCAAATGCCAGTGGCGTACAAAGATTTATAATAAATATTAAGTCCCTGAAACAGAAGTTTATGGTGAAGGAGATGAAGAAACCCAGATTATTTTTGTGACTGGTAAGAAAAATAAGAGTGAGAATAAATGTTCACAGCCCTTATTGCAGTTGCAGTGCCTTGTCTGAGCCAAGAACCCCAAAGAGAGCAGCACAACCAGGCCAGGACGTGTCACCCACGCAGTGCCACCAGCAGAGGCAGCAAATGGACCCAGCAGAGTTATTGCTTCTCTTTGGCCCCACCACGCTGAACATCTGAGTAAACAGCTAATTAGTGATGGAATGAGCTCCCAATCAAACACACAAAAAGTGCAGCCCTGCTCAGTGTGTCTGTAGTAACCCTGTCCTTGCCATTTGCTAGGAAAGGAAGTGCTCCCCTTTGTGAATGGCAAAGGAACGACCCCACCTCTCTGAAGCTGTGCAGCACCGTAAAATTGCAGAATTCATGGCTAGTCCCTTCCATTGATATGCCAGTCCTGCTGTGCCTCTCAGATCTTTTATGTATCCTATTAACCAAGTCTTAGATGTTATTTATAAAGAATATGTGAGTATGAAATATTCATTTTTAACCTGAAAACATTTAAAATATGCAAGCATATAGTCAATTTAGAATTTCAATTTTATGCTGATTTGCATAATTCATTGAAAGAGAAAACTTAGTTCATTACAAAGCTTCAGGATAAATTTCTTGCCTCGGGGTTGCTAAGTGTATCCAGACCAGGTATATGACCATTCAGAGCAGGAAGTGAATGTTTAAGGTTATTTAATTTAAATTAAAGGGCTAAATGCTATCTCCTAGCATCCTTCACTATTTACACATGTATCTCACCTGGCATTCAAATGCACCCACGTAAATTCCTTTACCTCTTTTCATTTTTAAAAACCGTTCATATAAATTTCAAATCATAGTAATTCTTAATACCATTTCCAGTGTCATCAGTACATTAATGTACTTTAATGTCTGTGAACCACGACTCAAAGCACAGATGCTGACAGTGTCAAACTCACAATCACACACAACATTTGCCTGTTTGCAGATGATAATGCCTTCTGTTACTATAGGCGTATCAGATCAGGAACAAAACTGTATTTTTGTGCAGGCAGTAGATCACAAACATACCTGTAAGATTATTCCCAGCAGAACCAGTATGTTTATCCACTTGCACACCTATAATATGTTTTCTAAATTTGAACTAATGCATCAAGAATTCATTTGTATGAAATCATATTTGCAAATAAATCCTCAAACGTTGTGTATCCACGTGCTCACTTTAGATTTCCCACACTTCTCATATTTCAACAGACATGGTCCAGCACTTCTGGAAGAAAGTAAAGACCAAATTAAAAAGATACAATGTCTAAAAATCAAATTAATTATTTTCCCAGGACGCATCCAGACTTGTCTTCCAATATTCAATATCCATATAGAAAAAACAGCTTTATTCCAGTGAATCAGAATAAAAACAAGTGAGAGTTTTTAAGCTTCACAAAGGTATAACTGAGAAAAAAAAAAAAAAATCACAAAAAAAGAGTTGGCCCCGCCTATGTAACTGTACCAAGCAACAAAACACTTTCTTACCTGGAAGTGCATGGCTTTATCTCTTAGCAATTTGAAACTATTATGCTGACAAATACAGCCCAGTAGGGATCAGGCACCACTTGGAGATTAACATTTTTGAAGCCCATATCTATCATCAAAAATCCACGCTACCAAATGCAGTGGAACAGATGGATCCTGGTCAGGGACCAGGAGAGGCTGAATGCAGCAAGTGCTGAAGATTGATACCTACTCACAAAGAAGCAATCTGGGCACAGTGAACAGCAGGCTGCTACAGACATTTGGCATATTTATTGGAGCATTAAGGGAGTTCCACAATTCCATTTACATATATACAGGACTATGTAAAAAACATAGTATATTAGGCTTCCCCCACACATAGAAATCTTGAATTATAATGACTAGGCTACACATAAAACTTAGTGAAACCTGCTTAATGTGGGATAATCCATTGTCAGCATTGCAATTTAACAGTACTTCCATTTTCAAAATGCCAGTGATATTTACAGCTCAAAATGCCTGGCCCAGTTTTGTTCCCAATAGCAAAATCAATTACAATCTCCCATAAAGCTGGAGAGAAGCAAAATCAGGCACTGTTGTATCTGTTAAAGCAAAGGTACAGAACTTCACCATAAATATTCCCAGCTTAATTGCCCTTCTGCAGCACAAATAGCTGAGAGGCAAAACATCTCTGCTGCTTCTTTAGAAACTCTAATGTGTAACATGAAAACACATAATTGAAGAAAGTCTTGAGGTAAATTTGAAAAGTCAAGTAATAGTTGTTAGCAGAAAACCAGAAAAAAGCTTGTGTTCATCATCAAGTGCATTGAAAAGACAGATTACATCCCTGCAGCCCACACCCGAGGACACACATTTGTCCTTCTAGTGCCAATGGAGTTTAAAAGAATTTATCTCAACAAATTGAGAAGCTGCTCTATCATTTTACCTCATCAGCTTTTAGCTCTGAACTAATGTTTTTGGTCACAACCTGACCTCGACTTGCCCTTTCTTCTTTATTCTGAGGAAAATCTGGTGTTCTAACTTGTAAACAGAAGAGAAGTTTGCTCAGATCTTATTTCCTTTACTTTGACTGTTTTAATCTCGTTTGCTGTTGCACACACTGGGCTAAAATACCTGTCATGAGTCTTGCTGTTGTCTTTCTGTGGGAGGAGAACATTATACACAAGTCTAAAGTTCAAGCAGCAAAAAAAATGAAACAAATATTGGAATAGCTACGTAAGTTTTGAAAATCATTTGGATTTAGTGACTGTTTCCTATGCTACAACACCGCACTCTTTAACCAATCATTTCATCAGCAACAAAACACAAAAATTGATACATTCAGCTGAGGTTTTAGCAACTAAACCTGTGTCATCACCTAGGAAGCATGCAGAATTCACAGTCAATAAACCAGCTATCTCTTGAGCAAAGTAATCTGTGTTAGTCCTTCTGTGGCACCTTTGAGGTTGACTTTCTTCTTAAAAATGCAGATCACATTCCCTTGAGATACTCATCTTTTCCCGTGATGCACTTGAGTGACAGAACAACAAGCTTAGTGCAAAGAAATGCCACTGGGGTTGACAGGCAAATTCCATCAGCATGCAGTGTTTGCACAGTACACTTCAGTACCAGCAGTTCACACAGTCCGCTGCTTTGGAACAGAATTATAATTAAGCCTCAGATCTTCAGCTTTCTGATTAATTCTTATCACACGGGTCTTATACATTTTCCCGTGTAAGTCTGAAAACATGCTTGGCACTAAAGGAAACAGCATATAATGGTTAAACAGCTTGGAGATGTTGCTGTCTGTAAGATGTCCAGGTACAGTGTATCTAGGACATGAATATCTAGTAATTTCCTCATTAATTATGAGGTTTAAAGATCTTGTCAGAGCATTAATGTTTTTCTGAAGTAACATTTCCCTCCTCTGACACAGGAAAATAATATGAGTGGTAAATAAAATCTGTAAGAACTTGGGATGTCTCAGTTCAGTTTAGAAACATCCTCCGTGTTTTTCATAAAAGTGTTTTCTAACATTTGCAAGTTCACAACAAACATAATCCAAATCCAAGAGCTGTAGATGCCTACAGGCTTCTGAGGGATGCCTGAGAAAAGAAAACGCGGAGGCAAAAAGCCAGAGAGACCCCTTTGAGGCTGCCCCGTTCATAAAGGATTGTGCCATTCTCACACAGGTCTGAAAGACCATTGTGGCATCTTATCCAGCTCAGAACACCACCATTGTTTTGTCCTTTTCCCCTCTGTGTAGCCAAGCCAGAGGACCACTCAGAAGAATTTCTCCCAAGTAGTCCCAGGCAAGGGCAGATGTATGGGCTTAACATGGAGAAGGGCACAAATCTTTCTCCTCAGACTTTTTCCCTTTCTATACAGTAAACAACCTCCTCTCTCTCCTTCATGTCAGCAAAATAATTAACATTTTTTAAAAACTACACAGCAGGTGGGGGGGAAAAAATCACTATATAAATCAGAGCCCTTTACTGAACTCACTCTAGCTCCAATACATAAGCTCAGAAAAATAGTCTCATGTTGCTTTACAACCCAAGATGCATTATAGCAGTAACACTGATCTGCAGCAATTAATTTTAGGGCTTTTTCAGTGACATATGCAGATCTCCTAAATGTGTGTGCATATTTTCCATAAAACATGCATTACTGCATAGCAAGTAAATATCAAAGACCCAATATTTGAAAAGAAATAAACATTTTGGTAACCCTGGTACTGATCTAACACAGATTAACTTTTCATGGATGCTTCTCTCAACTGCTATATTAAGATGATATTTTAACAATGTCATAGAATGGTTTGGGTTGGAAGGAATTTTTAAAGACTATAGTCCAAAACCTCTTTAGTCCAACCTCTCTGCCACAGACAGGAACATCTTTCACCAGCCCACGTTGCTCAAAGCCCATCTAACCTGGTCTTGGGCACTTCCAATGATGGGGCTGCTGCAGCTTCTCTGAGCAACCTGTGCCCACCTCTTCCCACCCTCATCATATAAAAATTTCATCCCTATATCCAAACCAATCTACCCTCTTTCACCCCATTTTCCTGTCAGGCCCTGGTAAAAATTCCTTTCTTTCTTATAAACCCCTTCTCTATACTAAAAGGCCACAACAAGGGCTCCCCAAAGCCCTTTCTTTTTCAGACAGAAGAGAAAAAACTGCATGCCAAAGGGGATTGTGTTTACTCTGAGGTCCAATTTATAAAGGATGACTGGTACTAGTGGAAAATCATTAACTAGGGAATAAAATAGGAAAAGGTCACAGACACAATCAGTGGTGAGGGTACACAGCAGATCCTACAATCAGAAAACCTGGTGAGCAGGGTCTATAGGGGTAGCTGTTGGACAAGCAATTCAGCAGAACTAATCTGCAGATTCTTGAATCCCACAGGTTTCCTGGGGTTTTGGTACAGATGATGGTGAAAAGGGAAGTCCTCTCTAAGTCACACAAAGTGCAAGGAAAAGGCTCAGGGTGTCAAAGTGGATGGTAACTTGGATGACAGGCACGAAGTAATAAAATACACCACTAAAAGACTGACAAAAAAAAATCATACTGCAATAAAAACAATTCTCATTTCGGGAAGACAGTTCTCAGTAAGTGAGAACTGGAAACAAGCTGTCCCAGGATGCTGGCAGCTATTTAAAGAAACATTTTTGAAGGCCAAGTACAAACAATTCCGTCACAGAGTAAGAGATCATCTTGGCTACGTTGTAAGCTCTTCTCTGATCCTAATACAAGGAAGCATGCTGGAGATGAAAATAAGATCAGATTACTGAAGAATGCAAAGTTATTTTTTACTTCCCCATATGAACTTGTAGGGAGAAATCCAATCAGTAAAATGAAATAAAATTACAAGAAAAAGTAATTCAAACACTTTGTGCCCCATGTGTCTGAAAGTGTGATGGGAACTGAGTCCTGCACTCAGAGACTGACCAAAGGGGATACTGGTCTGAACACCCTGTCCATCAGCTTCTTAATCAAAACTGAGTCCAAATAGCCTTTTTTCATTTTATTTCGATCAGCACTTTTAGAAAAGCAGCATTAAAAGAAAAAAAAAAAAAAAAAAAGAGAAAAAGAAAACATAATAATGGTGACTTATAAGGTTTTCTTCCTAATCTTCAAAACCAGTAGAGAAGGCATTACTACAGAGCAAACAGAGAGGCTGAAGCCCAGTTCCCCCCCTTTACAGGTGCTCCACGACCCTTCCCACACGCCCTCCCTCCGCCGAGGATGTGCAGGGATCTCTCTTGCTGCTGTGTCCCCCATTACGTGACAACACCCGCACCCCTGGCTGTGTCTGCCTGTTGCACAGTACAGGTGATTCCCAGGGAGGTCAGAGGGAGTTTTTCAGTTCAGTTCTGCCCTGATCAGATGCTCGGCAGTGTCTGAAGTCGGTCTGAGTCCATCATCACACGCCGTCAGTGCCACCGTGTGGTGCAGCTCCCCGGCTCGCCCTGCCCTGCCAACACCTGACTTCAGAACAGACTGACAACAAGCGAAAACATGTTAAAACCACGTGTTTTCTTTTTAAATCGACTGGCTGCACCGCTAGCATTTCAAACTCAGCATCACTCACGGGCAGTGAGAATGAACTGACAGTGCAGTGATTCCTGAAAAAGGCAGTGTAAGGGTTAAAAACATCTCTTCTCTGACTCCCTGCACCCACAAGTGCAACCGTGGGGGTTTAAGTGATTTTTTTGTAGACAACCACTAAGGATAAAGTTCTCTTGGCGTTTTTCCTCTTTAAGCAAGTAGACAAACAAGCAAAATAGAAATACCTTGTGACCATGAGTGCAGCCTTCCCGCGGCACAAGGAAGGCGTTTCCTGACCGATATTGGCTGATCTCCTGTGCTCACCTCTGTCAGACTCACCTCTGACAGCTCCAGCCCCACGTACTCCAATGAACAAGTTTCAGCTTCCCCCAGAGCTCTGCTTCCTGGTGATATTCCATGGGAATTGCTGACAAAATCTCTGCTCTTGGCCAGCCTCCCTGGGAACCCTGTAAATGGTTTTAACTCACTCTCACAGGCTCACAGTGCACGTTTCAGATGTTTCAGACTTTCCTAAAGCATGCGAAATGAAGCTGTTACACAGCGGATTATTCGATCAACCCAAAACAAACTAAACACGGCACGTCTGAAATCGTCCCTCTATACCCTCTGCAAAGCTCTTCACTCTGAGTTTCTAGGTTGGGTTTATATTTCAGCCACGTGTTAACATGGTGTGAACAGATCACTGACAAGCTGAACAGCCTGGTTTGGCCCAGGCTGAACAGTGAGACAGGACAACTTACATCCACATCCTCATTATGCAAATGACGTAGGCAGATAATTGCATGTTTCATCTTATTGTTTTGATGTCTTGGAGCAGATGGTAGAAAATGAACCACACTGGAAGCAACCAAGTGAAATTTTTGCAAACCATTGCTTTCAATGACTTCCTGCCATTGCTCACATTACGGTGCTGACATTCAGTCTGTCCTCCCTCTATCAGATGCCCGTGCTGCCAGGCACCCCTTATCACCAGCCAGCAGAAACTCCACTCTGGCCTCAGTAAACTGCCAGCTCTATTTGCAGCCACATTTTTAAAGAAGCAACTCAGAGCGCCATAATTCATGGTAACAGATGAGTTTCTCCTCCTAAATCAAGATGCATAAAACTGCTGTTCCTAAAGAATGCATTAAGCTCACATCTTTTTGTTTGGCAGCTCAGGAGACTGTGCTGTAACAAGCTCTATCTGTAAAACTTATAACAAACAAATAATGATAGTAATCTTTAAATAAAGTATGTGTGCAATAACATGCTGTTATTTCGGTTGGTTCTTTCATTTTGAGGGATTTTCTGCCTAATCTGGTTTGCTATTATGATTATTATTGTTCAATCAAATACTGTATGCTATATTTGTACACCACACAGAGGTCTTCATGAGAATATAAAGTTCTCAAAGATTCAACCTAGCTTCTATACTTACATTGTATCCTAAAGGAAAGTGTTTTGGTTTGGGGAGGCAGCTCCTAAAAATGCACTGCTTTTAAAGAATATCCAACAGATCTGATCAGTTCATATACAGAGCTTTGTTTATTCTATTCCACAAGAAAATGTACTTGGAGAATAATTTGCACCCACCATACTCCATCATTTAGGCCAATTCCCATTTAATTGTCCCAGTATGAGCCAGCCATGTGAATACCAAGTTGCTCTCCAAAGGATGTTTTTTACATGCAGAAAACCAAAGTAATAACACCACCTTACTATTGTATGTGGACTTTCTGAAGTTGAAACACTGCTAACAGGTTTCATTTGAATTTTCATTTATCTACTTGACACCTAATGTATTAGAATATGAAATATTTACTTTGCTGCCTCTAGTTTCAATGCTTAGTTATCTCACCACTAGCAAAACCAGGCAACATTTCAGTGTATATCTCTGGAACAGGTTTCATTACTTTTTGTTCACCCAAGGAGTATATTTGTCAACTTCTTAAAAACACATAAATAAAATTTTACAATCACTAGGTGGGCAAACCTGGCAACAAAGGATTGCAGATTATTTTTCTCTTTCTTGAATGTTAAAGTAACTTTTCTGTCTGTGCCTTCACAAAGGCAAATATACCTTTAAAGATTATTACCTTAGAAGGCCTATTTGTAAGCATAACATATAAATCTTAAATGAAAAAAAACTTGTGCCACAGTTAAAGAGTAGATCACAGTCCATGCTACCTCACTGGGGTCTAGATACAGGATAAGAAAGTTTAGGAGGTGCTGCACACTATTTCCGTGGCCAGAGTTACTAAACAGGGAGCATGCCGAGGATATGAGTTACTCTAAACTTAATTATATTTCCTGAAAGCAAGAAAAGCACAAGATGAGTTGCACAGGGATAGGATTCAGAGAGTGCATCATAAATAACACACTACCTTCGCAAAGCTCGCCACAGAATCACAAAATTCAAGTATTTCAAAAGCAGCTCTGGCTGCATGAGGCAAAACAGTCACTGGGAGTGGCAGGTTTGTCATCCTGGCACTGGGAAAACTGTGAAGGTACTTATAAAACTCTCTGTAAGGTGCTTCAGCATGTCATTGCATAAAGGAGAAGACAAATGTACACAGAAAAACACTTCTAGGAAGATACAGACTTCTTCCTGAGCATGTCATGTGTTTTTAATAAAATGCCAAGTTTAATGCTAATGACTGTTAATCAGAGCCTTCTTCAACATAATTTAAATATATTTCATTTCTTAATTTAAAGTTTGGTACTACATGATCTTTTAGACTCAGAACCCATGTTCATCTTGGTATGAAATATTCATCGTGTTAACGGCATTAACAGCAAATTTCAGGGCTCCCTTGAAATGTTATTAAGCTTGGGGAAGAGGCAGGCTCTGATAGAAAAAGGCAGTTTCCCCTTGTAGCCTGTGAAGCATCAGTAAAAAACTACACTTAATAGTCCTGGCAAAAACAGAAATCAAGAAACAGCACAACTAAGATTCCCCAAAGTCTGGTTCAGCATCTCATAAATGCATATGGAACAACAATGAGGTGACAAGGATGCTTCAGGGAACAAAACTTCTTCCAGACAGATATGAAACCCCAGCCTTGCAGACAACTGAGTCAGAAATACTCGCTGAAATATTTGCTTGTATATTAGCAAATTTCATCAAAACACATAAAATCCATCCATAAAACCCAGAACCCCCATTCTGGAGTTCTCACAAGGACTGCCAGCACACTTCCTGCACCTCATGCTGCACGTTGTGGAGGAGCAAAACAAAAAGCAACAATGCTGCTGAAAAAAAAATCAGAGAGGGGATTTGTTGCTGTTTTGGTTTTTCTCACAATACCGATGCCAGACAAGCTCCACTTATAACCTGACACAGTAGGAGTAATTGAAGAAGATTATGGGATTCAAAAGGTGATGCTGAAGTCAGGTATCAGTCAAGTCTATTTCCTTTAGCAGTGCAAGAAGGTTACTTGAAATAACAGAGACAAGGTATAATCAAAAAAAAAAAAAAAATCCCTGAAACACTAAAATAAGCTGAACGGCTCAAAATGCAAACTGGTACCTGACCTGCTATCTTTTAAATATTTCTATATTCTCACAGCTCAGGAAACAGGTCCGTGGTTTGGTTTTTTTAATAATTGTATACAACTTTTTAGCTTCCCATTGAAATACCAACATGTAGAGCTTTTAGTCAAATAAAAAAAAGGTAGTGTATGACAAGCAGGACAACTGCCTTGTGTGGTGCACTTATCAAATCTAGAGGGGTACCTGAGTGCACATGCAGCTGGTTCCTTCTCTGGAGAAATCCTTCTGTGGGTATATTCACGCTGTTGTTCAAACATAACACACACAGTTTTTTAATCTGAAATTTGGTACATTTAATATTTAATTTTTTTTTTCAGCAAGTCCCATCCAAAAAGCATGTTATGATCCAAAACACCATACTGTAGTCTGAATTCCGTCATCAGCCCTACCAACAAAGGACTCTTACCACGACCTGCAGGTGCACACACAAATAGCACCACAGAGAGCACCTGAAAACATATTTGCCTAAAAACACAGCTTCTCCTTGTGGCACAGGTTTCATGGGTGATGTATGGTTGCCTAAAAGTTTTGTTTCTAATAGATGTGCAGTCACAGTCGTTTTCTCAGTCACAGGCAAATGAGTTCCACAATTACAGAAACGCACCATTTCTGCAGACTTAAGCAAGATAACATGGCAAGTACAAGTTAACACTTAGAAAGTTCCTTCCTGACTTGTTAAAAAACCTAAACAAAACAGAACCAGCTTCAAAATAAAGCAGCCATGAGGAAGAGAATGTTCTTTTCTGTAATTAAAAGGCAGAAAACAAGGAGGATTCTGCAGGGAAAAGCTTTTCAATACCACTTGATGTAGACATAGCACTTCCACCCCCAGCCTGCGACTCAAAAGTACCACAGAGCATCAGCAGAATGAGGCTGGCTGTAAGGAAGCCCTCCCTCCACAGCCTCCGTAACCTGTTCTGTCAAAACCTTATGGAAAAGAATTTCTGCATAGTGCTTCCTTCCACAGATGTGATTACAAAATAATTAGCAGCAACAATTCTTAGACTAACAATATTTAGATGACGTTTAAATAAATACAGACGTGCCTAACGCTGTTGTTGGGTTTATTTATCCACATCGTTTCACTGGTAAATAAGATTAATTAGTTTACATCACTTACTCACTCCTAAGAGACAGTTCTGGAAACAACTCAGAACAGCAGCAAATCCCAGTGTCTCCATCTCCTCAGAACCAGCCATGAGCCATATCAAAGTGCTCCAACAGCCCAGGCTTCTTCCCCAGCCATGTACCAGCTAATTAATCATTTTACCAAGAGCCTCACAATCACTCTCACCCACAGCTGCTCCCAGCCAGCTCTCAGCTCATTTTCTGGGACTGATCCTTCCCCAGTGCTCATCCCCTCCAGCCTGGCACTCCAGACAGGGCAGCTGTGGGAACTCTGCTCCCCACACCTCCAGCTGCCTCCACTCCTCCTCAGCTCCCCAGGTTCCTCACCTCTGACTCCATCCCAGGAGCACAAAATCGATAGCAAAACATATAACACAAATTAATAATATAATAATTACAAGAACAATAAATAGCAAAGTAGTGTTATTATGGGACATGTGGCTTGGCTGGGGAGTGAGGAATAGGAGTATTCTGAGGTTTCACTTTGTTCTACTCAGGTGATTTCCTGAAATGCTAAATGAGATTAAGGACACCAGTTTCAGGAGCAGCTCTCTGGTAGCATCACTATTAGCCCTGGGTAACCTGCTGTTTTCACTCACTTTTAACCTACTGTACAATCTTCAAGTGAGGCCAAAATCAGATCAATAACTAATCTTTTGAAGGCTTTTAAATACTGTATTTTTGTATTTTGGAATATGTGTGTCTCTACATTCTCTGGAATCACCATATGCTCTTGAAACACCTAAGTGTAATATTGCAATAAATAGTGTACCTTAGGCTATTTCTTTTATCATTCCTACTTAGACCTTAGAAAATATTGTACAAAATAATTGTGTCTGTAAAAGGTACAGACACACATTGGTCGTGCTCAATTTCTATTTGCTTGCATTTGGTGACTACTTGAACTACTGAGCTTTATTAGCATAAATGCTTTGGAAAGTGAATTTTCAGCTTATAAAAGCAACACTTTGCGAAAGGAAAACTTAAATTTACAAATGTAAACATTTATCCAGGGAGCATTTCTGTGTATAATTGGCTTAAACCAACAAGGTACATTGTTTGACTCATAAAAACAAGGCAAGAAACCTACATTTTCGAAAGGTCCTTGGCAACAGATGGAGCTTCAAACTGATGTTTGTACAGGAAATGCAATTATTACAGACAGAAATAAACCTGCTCCTGCACTTGTGACAATTAAGACAGAAGCCACATTTCAAATTATTGCTGGTGTGTGATTTACTTAGACTCCTCTGTTAACTTAACCTTGAGGGGCTTTTGTTGTGTTCTAGAGAAATTATTCCTATGCTCTCTACAAACACATTAGGGCTTGGAAATGTTGCTACTCCTGCTTCATCTCTGAACTCTCTGCTGACATTTCCATTTAAAGAGAATCTGTAGCAGATATTCAGGAGCACATTTACACTTATTTCACATAAAGCCAAAATAGCACCATTTCCACATTAGTATGAGGACCACAGCCTTTGTACTTGCTGAGATTTTCTCTGTTTGAAGCCAGTAAAAATTGAAATTTAGGAAGCAGTCTCATGCACTGTGCCTTGAATAAAGTTAAACTGTATTTTTACACTGATTCATTAAAGTGTCTCTATTTTATTTTCCATTCACTTTGACCCTCCACCCAAATTTTAATTCCGAGACAAGCCCTGTATGCATTGCATAATACATCACATAGGCAAGAGGTCTTCCATCCTAAATAGCTTCACGCAGCTGTTGCTTTTACTTTATAAACCAGAGCAAATATGCAAGAAAATGTTATAATTGCTCTTTTAATTCCCAGTCAGCTAATACCAACTTTAGTTAAGGGGCAGCATCCTGTCATATGGATTAGATCCCCTTGTTTAGTCCCATTGCAGTCACTCCATGAACCAGTGGAAATTTGAGTTTGGCAGGCTGCTGGCACATGCACTGCAATTATTTTTTGTCAAAAAATGTTTCCAGTAACAGATCAGATACCACTTCTGAAATATTTTGGCATCAGCTGAACCACATATTCCAATTGCCTTTCCTTTTTTTTTCAAATGTGTCCCAATCAGTTCTAGTCCTAAGTGTTTCTGAAATAATTGGTTTATTTCATGGTGCAATTACTTTAATGGATTGCTTTAAATTTGTTTAGGGAAAAAACCTTTTCAGCATTGTGCAGCAAAAACACAAGACAGGTTTATCTGGACAGATTCTGTTCTTGTCCTCTTCAGTAATTCCCACAGCTGTTCCTGAGAACAAAATGTCCCCATCAGCTGGAAGTCTCATAACAGCACTGTCATTGATGCATAGGAATAATTCTGAAAGGTGTCTTCTTTACATCAAACAGAAACAGTGTAGTGTTCTGCTATTACAATATCAGCAATTAACATTAAAAAAATTCTAATATTGGATCTGAGTTTTGAGTCTTAATTTACTCCTACCCAGCCTATAGCTGGAATGAACTCCATGAAATATCCTGTATTAATTTATTGCTACTGTTTAAGCAGCAGGTGAGTTACAGCTGAACATTACCAGAAAATTACTAATCTGAGATACTGTATAAGTTCCAATCACTCATGCTGAGTAACGATGAATAAAGGATGAAACAGAGTCCACGAGATTTTTAGGAGTAAGAAAACTGTCCTGTTTTAAAGAGGAGAAAAAAAGAAGTTGGTTTGTTTTGGCAAAAGACATAGTCATTCTTTAAGGGAATGTAAGGGAATTTAAGAAAAATGCTGGCCCAACAGCTGACTAAGTGTGAACTGGCTAGAAATTAGAAGTCTGCATATCAGAACAGGGAGATTCACTGCAAGGCAGAGGGTTTGGGAGGAAAAAAACACCTGTTCTAAAGAGAGGGCTTGCTGCAAGTGTTGTTCCCTGTGACTGGCTGTGACACAGCAAAACATTTTTTAACTGCAATACATTATCACATTTGAAATCTTGGCAGTGTTTTGTACTGAGTGTTAACACAATATTTATGAGTAGGAGATTTGAAGCAGACCAAGGCAAGTTCTGACCACTCTGAATGAATTGCTGTTTCATTTTGTAGAGCTTAACACGACTTGACCCTCTTGTACCCCTGTTAATATACTGCTTGTACTTAAAGCAGAGGGAAATGTTCGAAAAGCTGAAACTGGTACAACAAACTAATTAAAAGTAACAGCAGATGAGCTGAAATCTGTCCTATTCATGGACCATAATGTCATAGGTTGCTCGGTGCTGACAGTAACTGCAGCAGAAATGGTGTTTTTCCTCTCGGGGGAAAAGGGCAGCATGACTGGGATGAGTGTGACTGCAGTGGTTCAGGGTTACACTGTTAATTTAACTCGGCTGGATCCCTTTGCCTGCGATGAGACAGCCCCTTCATGGAACCTGGCAGCTCCCTGTCGACTCTGAGGGTGTCGAGTTGCCCACACTTATAATTCAGCCACCTCATGGTGAGCTTTGTGTCGTTCTGAGGAGAGCAGCGATGTGACGTGCCCAAAGCTGTGCTGCTTTATCTAATTGGTTATTATGAGATTGCTTGTTAAAAAAACCAGAGGCACTTTTTTCCAAAAAGCCCTGCATTTCAAGGGAAATCCCCTTCCCCACAGCCAAGTGCAGAGCAGCAGCAAGGTCACTTAGAACAACAAGTCCAGGTGGCCCTTTCTCTCTCGCTGTTAAATCTTGGGTGAAATATATGCTGTCAACCCCTGAGATTAATAGTTCTATTTGCTGTTCAGTATATTTGAGAAACTCCTATTATTAATGTAATTTGGGAAGAACTTAGAGTTCTCAAGGCCTTTTTTAGAGTCTGTATGTGTGCTGCTAAGGTTCTTTTTAACATCTTATAAAAGGCAACATAATGTGGCAAATTTATCCCCGTATAATTGTGCTCAGAAATATCTGACTGGCATATTTCTCATTCAATAATTATCCCTTATAGCTCTATTTGCTCTCACTTTACTTGCTTTAATTAAAAATAATTATCTGGAGATCAGAGATGCATTAAGTCTTGCTTTGGAATTTGTAATATATTCCCATTATTCTGGATGAGTCATATATTATTTTCTTCATTAAGAAGAAATATGATTTTGTGTCACTAGTAGTTTTAGAGCAGTGTATGCCTTGCCTTTGGGAGTTCTGATAGAGATTGTACAACTGTAAGATATCAGCAAAGTTTCTCATGTCTCCTTCTAATAGGACAATGTCTACATCAGTTAGTACAGTTTTTACTTCAAGCAGTAGGCATGGATACGAAATTGAAACTGTTTACATCCTTTTATTATGCTGGTGTAACAGGCAATTGCATTATACTCCAAAAACTGTACCTTAGACTTCTGATCACTATGAACACAATATTTTAGTTGTAATTTTAGTGAATTCCTTTAAATTTGTAATAAATGCATTATTACAAGGTAGGCTGTAAGATTAAAGTCTCATTAACAACTATATTTCCTATGTCCTTATGTTTTTCAGTACCCTGTACACAGCAGGTAACAAGGGTAGCTTGGATTTTCTTTACATGTAAACTAAATATAATATATTCCTGCATTCATCTTACATCTGTGGTTTGGCAAGTACTCTCACCAGCTGCCTCATTACTCTGGGGTGGATCCCATCAGGGCCCACAGACCTGTGGGTGTCCAACTGGCAGAGCACATCAATAACCACCCCAGGGATTACAGGGGCGTCACTCAACTCCTCATCCCCATGTTCCAGCTCTGGGGGCTGGGTATCCTCAGGACAACTGGCCCTGACATTAAAGACCACAGCAAGGAAGGCATTAAGCAGCTCTGAATTGTCCCCATCCCCTGTCACTACACCACCCTCTGCATTCAACAAATGAAGGCCTTGCCTTTCTTGGCAGTCCTCTGCCCTTCCTAACCCTCCCTTGAACTGCCTTCCCTTGCCTAACCCTTCCTTGGGTTTCCTCATCTTCCCTGCCCCTTCCATGCCTTCCCCTCTCTTTCCTTTCCTGCACCTGCTTGCCTTGCCTTGCCCAACCTTCCCATGCCCTGCCTCAGCAACACCTCCCTTGCCTGGTTTCCCCTTCCCTTGCACACCTATCCCAGCTCCACAGCCTTTACCCCAGCCCCACAGAGACTCCAGCTCCAGCCCCACAAGGTTTATTTCACTGCAGACTCTGCTGTTTCAGCTCCAGCTCTGCATTTTCCAGCGCTGTCAGGTGCAGCTGCTCCTCGTTGTCACAGCAGGATCTTCCTCATGGCTCCAGCTCTGTGACATTTCAGCTCCAGTTGCAATCCCAGTCCTACAGTCCCTTCTGAGGTCCTACAGTGATCCCAGCTCCAGCCCCACAAGCTTTATTTCACCAGCACTTCTGCTGTTTCAGCTCCATCTCTGCATCTTCCCACTGTCACAGGCTAAAGCTTCAGCAGGTTCTCACCACAGGATCTTTGCTTTGGCTCCAGCTCTGCGACATTTCAGCTCCATCCCAACATTCTCAACATTCCC
The DNA here is from genome assembly GCA_013397815.1 of Aleadryas rufinucha. NCBI lineage: Eukaryota > Metazoa > Chordata > Aves > Passeriformes > Aleadryas > Aleadryas rufinucha. Next base: position 2,299,634 of record VZTH01002840.1, read on the forward strand.
AACAGTACCACAGTCACTATCCCAGCGACAGTGATTTCAGTTCCACCCCTGAACTCCTATCCCAGCTCCACAGCCTATCCAAGCACCAGGGATTCCAGCTCCTGCCCTTCTGTCCCTATTCCTGCCCCACAGTCACTGAATCCCACATTCACTACCCAAGTCCCACAGTTCTCATCCCAGCCCCACAGTGATTCCAACTCCAACCCCCCAAGCCTTATTTCACTGCCAGCTCTGCCTGTTCCATTCCAGCTCTTCATCTTCCCAACACTGCCAGTCCAAGCTGCTCTAGGTTCTCAGGGCAGGATCTTCATTTTGGCTACAGCAGCTCTGGGATGTTTCAGCTCCATCCCTACAGCAGCTATCCCAGATCCAGTCACCAACTCAATCCTACAGCAATTTCAGCTCCAGCCCTTCTGTCCCTATTCCTGCCCCACAGCCACTATCCCAGTCCCACAGTCCCAGCCCTACAGTGATTTCAGCTCCAGCCCCAAAAGCTTTATTTCACTGCCAGCTCTGCTATTTTGGCTCCAGCACCACATCTTCCAACACTGTCAGGTGAAGCTGCTCCTGTTTGCCACAGCAGGATCTCCATTATGGCTCCAGCCATGTTTCAGCTCTAGCCCCACAGTTGCTATCCCAGCCCCAGTCCTTATCCCAGCACCAGTAATTCCAGCTCCAGCCCTTCTGTCCCCACTGCTGCCCCACAGTACCTATCCCAGGCCCACAGTGATTTCAGCTCCTGTCCCACAACCTTTTTTTCACTGCTAGTTCAGTCATTTCAGCTCCAGCTCTGCATCTTCCCACCACTGCCAGGCAAAGCTGTGCCTGGTTCTCAGGGCAGGATCTTCATTCTGGCTCTGGCCCCACAGCTGCTCTCCCAACTCTACAGAAATTTCAGCTCCAACCCCACAGGCCTTATCCCAGCCCTACAGTGATTTCACATCCAGCACCAGCCTTTATCCCAGCCCTTCACTGACTTCAGCTCCAGCCCCACAAGCTTTATTTCACTGCCAGATCTGACGTTTCAGCTACAGCTCCACATCTTCCCAGCACCACCAGGTGAAAAGGTGCCTGGCTGTCAGTGAAGGATCTTCTTTATGTCTCCAGCTCAGCAACGTTTCAGCTCCCACCCCACCATCTTTATCCCAGCCTACAGTGGTTTTGTCCCCAGCCCTACTGTCTGTGTGTCTCTGCCAGCTCTGCTACCTGAGCCCCAACTTCTCAGCTTCCCACTGCCGTCAGCTAAAAGCTGCTCCTGGTTCTCACTGCACCTCAGAGCTGTTGACAAGGCCATAAATCAGACACTGTCATCATTTAAATACATCTCTACAAGCTGTTACATCCATGCCCGAGGGGGCCCCTGCTTTGGTGGGAGCAGCCAGTCAACCCCTGGCTCCCCTGGGACTGGTTCTGAACAGCCCTGAGATCTGCACTCCTGCCTTGTGCTCAGTACCACCAAGGGGGCTGGAGGCCCCAAGGCATCTCCTGCAGCCCCTTCCCCACGGGGTTTATTTCAGCTCCACATCACTTTGGGGCTGGCTCCAGCCCCAGGGGCTGCAAGTTGGTGAACACAATTGCTGTTTCAGCCTTACAACCTTTATTTAACAGGCATCATGTATCAAGCAACTGAGTAAAAAATAATAAAAATACAGTAATGCCATAGCAGAATACATTAATAGAATAATAACTAGAACACTAAAGTAATATAATAATAAGGTGGTAGTAGTAATAGAAAATAAAAGTAGAACAAAGTAATAATAAAGTGAAACAGCTTTATTGCCCTTATTTTTGATATTACTTTAACCTCCGCAGGGCCACATCCCGGCCCCCTCACTCAGTGCCCCAGGGCAGCGGCCGGTTCCCCCGCTACCCCTGCGGGCCCTGCACCAGCCTCCGGCGCCGCCGCTGCCTTATGCCCCCGCAGGGCGGAGCAGGCGGGTCAGAGCCGCTCCCCGCTGGGCACTCGGGGACCGGGCCGGCACCACCGCCCCGGGACAGCGGCCGCCCGAGGCCCCGGTCCTGGCTCACCGGCACTCCCGCATTGCAGAACAGCACCATCGCAACCCCACTGCCACAGACAGCAGCGCCCGCACACGCCATTTATAGCCCACGGCACGGCCAGCCCCGCCCCGC